>JAYKKM010000228.1:155000-750000 GCA_035772405.1 Chrysogorgia sp. JL179-B06
ATTCTGTTTGCAAAGAACTAAACCGGCAATGAGAACGAAACAACATTGATTATATGATTATTGACTGCGTCTACAGACCCCCAAATCAATCTGTGGACTACGTTCTGGACAATTTCAAGAACTCGCTATCCCAAATAAACACTCAACAACACTCATCGATCTTGTGTTTACAAATGTCCAACAGAAAATCACAGTGACCAGTGTTTGGAGTTGTAGACCCTATAGCTTAAGTGATCACTCGCTGGTTTATTGTGTTCTCAAGTGGGCTCAGTTCGAGTGCCTCTAAGCTGGGATGCAGATTGAATTTCTCCTTTTAAGAATTAAAATTAAGCAGTCTTTTATTTCTGACCTCAAACAAGTCCCTTGACATGTTGTCTTTATCGATCCTGAGGACATCATGATTGTGTCAATAACTGTAATACAGTTATCTTGGACATCGCTGCAGAAGCCCATGCACCAACAAAAACTTGTAGAGTAAGAGGAACGGCTCAGCTCCTTGGATGAATTCGAGTATTGCAGGACTTATGAAAGATCGTGATTATCACTTAGAAGCTAAGAGGAATAAATGTGATCATCATTGGGATTTATACCGTCAGTTAAGGAACAATGTCAATCGTAGCATTAAAGTGCCACTACGATGAAAATTCACCCCCGTCTTTTAGATTTTCTTTAGCATAGAATAGTATTTCAGGGTCGAAAGTGATCATCGATGTAAAAATAAACTAAAAATGGTATTTTGAAGTAAGTATTTTGAGCTCTGAAATCACTTTTTTTTAGGCCACCATTACTAAAAACGTGTCGAAGTGAGCCCGCAATTTCAAAAGGTAATATTGTTTGTGACGTCAGATTCTCAATGCTACGCCTGAATTTCGGTCGAGATTATTTGTTTTCTTGTTTTTTTTCGAGATGTAGATGAAATGATCAGCCTTTCAGACGAAGAATTTGAAAAACGACCTTGATTTACTTGAAGAATTAGCCACGCGGAGTCTTCGCGTTGAGAATCTGACGTCACTTCGTTACGCTGGTCAAGAACATGAACGATTAATGGCGGACATAACAACTCCAGATTCCGAGTAAGAAAAATAATACTTGCCATCGTCGAATCGCAAAACGGTTTCGACCGAGTAATATAAATAAAAATTTGATCGTATAGTGGCACTTTAAGCCGGTGACACACTATACGTGGTCTCCGAGACTTTTGTTTCCGAAGTCTCGGGACAAAAAATCTTCAAGTGCATCATCGAAGTCTCTGAAAATTTTTGTGTCGGATACCAACGGAGATCTTGTTTCCGAAATAGAACCGTGTTCTAATCACAGAGAGAAGTCTCCGACATAAAAAGTTTCAGAGACTTCGATGATACACTTTAAGATTTTGTGTCCGAGACTTCGGAAACAAAAGTCTCGGACTGACAAAAGTCTCGAAGACCACGTAGTGTGTCACCGGCTTTAAGAAAGCAAAATCACTGAATATTTTACCAATTTAATCCACAATTGTAATGGAAATACCAAGGAATTCTGGATAGCTCTTAAAGAAACTCTGCCTTCCTCTAGATCGTCTACTAACATCACATGCAAGCACCACAGCCAACGGGGTTGCATTATCTTCCACCCGCTCTATCGCTTCAGCTATATGAACTCGTTCTTTGTTAGCATCGCCAACAAACTTGCTGAGAAGCCATTCAATCATGCAACTCAACCACCTGTTGTGAATTAGACTGCTAACAATGGTCTCTTTTAACTTTGATTCCATTCCAGAAGATTTCGTCTCTGAAACTATTAAACATTTGAAACCAAATAAAGCCATCGGGTTGGCTAAGATCAGTCATCAGGGCACGTCTACTCAGATATGCCGTGAACGTTATTACTCCTACGCTAACCACTCTATTTAATTTGTCTCTGCAGACCAAGACTTTCCTAAGTCCATCAAACTATAGACCAATCTCCGTATTACCAACACTCAGAAAGATTTTAGAAAAAGCATTACACGCCTGACGCCCAGTTTTATTCTTAATGCGAACAACTTGATCTCTATCAAGCAGTTTGGGTTTCGATTAAAGTCATGCACTGTTATAGCGTTGGCTCAATTGTTAAGTTATCTGCACTTGGTGTAGATCCTTCGGTTCGTGAATGGTGTAAGATATTTAATTTGTTTGTTTCAAGCGTTGGTCGTACGCGAGTTCGTGCGCGAGAACACACGCGGGAACACGCGTGATGCGTGAAACACATGTAGTACGAGATCGAAGGAACAGTTGTATGTTTTGTTATGACTTGTTGTATAAATTGTGTAAATTAAACGTGTATTTGTGAACCTCTTGAGCCTCTGGATTCTAATTCTCTTACATGGTCCTTTTGAGCCGGATATACAACTATAGTCATGGCTGACGAACTAAAGAAAAAAGTGAAAATTCGCAGGTGGACATAGAGCCAACACAACAAAAACCCTAGCTGCACAACCGATGAAATCTTAGCCGGATTTAATCCTGTTGAACAATCTCCTGAGGCAGCTGAAGTCGTAATAAAACTTGTCCAGCAACGACTAAACCTAAACGAGAAGATGGCGACACTAAAAGAATTTGACGAGAAAATAGTACTGTTGATTGATGACAAAGATATCGAAGAAGAAATGAGTATTGCTGACGACATCAGACAAGACATACAGAAAACAATCGTTCGAATAGACTCAGTACTAGGAAATCTTCAACAGAATACGGGCACAAATCCTAGTACTCTTGCGACAAGTGAAGGAACGTCCTATCTGTAGTATATTAGCATTGGTCAGCGGTGATACATATTGTACATCCGGGGAAACTGGGAGCGCGAGGAGAGACAATAGGGAGCTTTAGCATCTCGAAAATTGGCGACGGCAACGGCTGCCGGAAATGAAATTTACTTCCGGTAGACGTCTTCCATTACCTTGGCGCGAACGTGAGAAACCCCATTTTGCCGTTGTGTAGAAAACGTGAGTACAATTTCGCTTCTTAGTCATGAATTTTATGCTGTAATCAATTCGTTATTGTTTTAATATATTTTGTGAAAACGTATGAATGGTATTTTTAATAATTATTTGAGCTTTTGATAAAAACAAATGTATTATTGTTTGTTTTAGTCTGTTAGGCCTGGCAGACAGGAAAATATGGCGGGTAGTGATGGAAAACCGAAGTAAGTACTGACAGAATGACCCCAAAAAGTTAAATTTAATTTTCTTTCCAAGGAAAATCGTTAAAATTTTGCTAACTTTGTTTCTTTGTTTCTTTGTTTTTACAAGGCCGATGGAATGGACGGAAGAACACGACCTGTATTTGCTTCGCGAAATCATAACAAGCGAGGTTTTCTCGTTCAAAAAAGGAAGCGTAGCTCGAGGAGAAAGATGGGAAGCAATAACAGAAAGTTTAAATCAAGCTGACCACCCAAAGTTTGTCATTAAAGATAAACGAGGTGTAAGAGACCGTTGGGTTTTGCTGCAAAAGAAATTTAAGAGCAAAATACGTTTAGAAGAAGCTGCCAGACGTGGAATCGCTGTCGAAGAGCCCACCGAGAAAGACGTCTTGTCTTGCTTGAACAACTGGTCGAAAAAGAGAATAGTGTTGTTGTAAACGAATACAACAAGCAAATGGAAGACAAAGGTAAAGCAGACGATATGAGGATGAAAGCGTTAGAAAGGCTGAGCCAAACCAAGAGACGAAATGCATCACCAAATAATGATGAGAGCAAGGACAAGGCAAAACGTCCAAAGAAGAGTACAAAACCGTTGATAGAGTTTCTACAAGAAAAAGCTAAGTCTGATCGAGAACTTCGCCAGCAAGAATTGGAATTAAGAAGAGAAGAGCAAGAAAAGAACCAAAATCTTATGATGTGATGTCTGTGCTGCAAGGACAACAGCAGATGAGCGAAGCATTTCTCTCTGTTGTAAACAAACTTCTTCAATGAAAGTGAGCACTTGTTTGGACTGTTATTTTTTCTATTATATATAATCTTTTATTGCAAGCTCTTTTCATGATATCATGTTAATTATTTTCTCAAGTTAATTATTGTTCCGTTTACTATATTTTTCACTGACTTTTAATTTTCACCAAGGAAATTATAATATTGTTTATGTTTGTATTTGTATTTGCTGGAGTTAAGAGTACAATTAAAATATACAAATAAAAGTTATTGAAAAAGCTAGTCTTCAGATGTATTTATAATTCGTGTCACTTCAATGTTATTATACAAGCATATTATTATTCATGCCCATGATTATCAAATGTGTATTCGTAATGATATTTTTCATACACATGGATTAAAACTGATATATATATATATATATATATATATATATATCAGTCATGATATATATATATGACATGAAATACCAAGATATGGAAAACTGAAACTCTGCTGTAACATGTTATGAACATTATACTAAAGTATATTAACTGTCCAGTTTTTATCACTGAAAATACTCTTCAAGAGAAGGAGGATCAAGCTTAAAATAAATTGAGATTTGATTGCCATACAGGCAAGTTAAGGCATTTCGAAGCAGTGCACTGGTAACATACATTTTCCCAATGCTACTGAGACCAACTTTTAAATTTTTCTTATAATCTAAGAATTTAAATGAATTTATGACATCCCCAAATAGCCATTCTACAGAAATCCTGACAGCACTCATGGATGTATTGAAATCACCCATTGGAGGTACAAGTGGTACATGCCGAAATGGGGTTTGCAGATGTATTCTTAAAGGGTATGCCATATCCCCATATATACACATAGGCTGACCCGTTGAGGAAAAGGCAAATTGCTGTAGGTCATTTAGTAGCCCTGAATCGGCCAACATCCCGGCGTCATGTTTTCTGCCTTCTGCAATAAAAACAAGGTATATATGAATATCAAAAAGTATATGGTATTATGTATAATATATAGTAATTCATATATATATATATATATAGTAATGCATAATTACTAATTAGATTAAAACATATATTTTTTTGGAGATACAAAGAAGGCCATCAAAAATGTTTCTGTTGATAAAAATGTTTTTTACTATCAATTTATACTATTACATCAATTAATGCAATGTGAATCTATTTTACCATTCATGCAATGGAAATAAAATAATTACCCACTGGTCCATATATGTTTCCAATTAATCCATTTGGCAGTGCAATGGATTGAAATTTAAAAGCGTGGACCCTTTTGTGGCCATTGTATACAATCCTTTGTCCTTGACCAGGTCTCGATATTGCTCGTACTGTTCCATCAATAAAGCCAAAACAATTATCGAGCGCTGCCCCCTGTCTTGAAATGGCATTCGCATAGCGTTCTAGCATCAAAGGATTTAGAAGGAAGTTGTTCCATTCAGTTATGCGATGAGCATTGGTGTCATAAATCTTGTCAATGACATGGTTTGTTATGAGACTCAAGACTGATACTGGCCTTCCAAATCTCGGTATCATGTCACTGTAACGACATGGATATGCTAAACGTTTTAGTAGCATGCAAAGGCCTTCCATGGCTCCACAAGTGCTTCTTTGCTCGCATTTAAGTATGGCAGGCAGTTGCAAGGCTTCCACAAGTCGAGGTAGGTCGCGTTTTTCTACACGGAACTCCGCTTTACACTCAGCTTTACACTCAGCTTCTTCAATGTTGTCGAGTTGAAATGCATTATATTGCTCATAATTAAAATCTGGATTTGTTGATTGGAAATTGTTGTATAAAACGATAAACTCTTCATCCGAAATAAAATTGTTAGTGTATGAAAGCAATAACATATCTCTACATTCTTTAAATGTAGCCATTCATGGAGATAATTATTTTTAAATATAAAAGCAATACACAAAATGTTGCGACGGCGTTTCAGTATTTGCTAAAGCTGTTTTAATTTTGGCGGGGACGGCTGATGTATACCCAGTCCCTCTCCGTCTTTAGCAATTTTTGAGATGCTAAAGCTCCCTAATGTGTTCGGGGAAGCGAGAATGTGTTCTATGTATTAAAGTTCATATTTAGTTTACGTTTGTGGCTCTTAAGACTCTACACTGTCAACAGACTATAGCAAAGAAAGAAACAAATTGTGTTCAGGATGACCTTGAGGAGCTGAGCGACGAAGATACATATGCCTTCACAGTAGAGGAGCAGGTATGTACGGTGACAAAATCGCCCGAGCCTGTAATTTCTGCATGTATGGTCTTGGTTGATTCGGGTTCTGTGAACAATCCTGCATACGAGAAGGAGCCGTATGAGGTGGTGTCCCGCTACGGAGATCAAGTTGTACTCAGATCACCCGAAGGAGTACAATATAAGCAGAATCTCCAGCACGTTAAAGTACTCAATGTTCCTGGTGGTGAAGACTACAGACCATTAAAAGAAGGGTTTATGACTTACACTGAGTCTCAATTGGCAGCAAGAACATCGACATCCTTGGAGACAACAACACCAGAAGCGAAACTACCATCAGGCATTACCGTACCGACTGCAGAGCGACCGCCCACTTTGAGGAGATCGGGCCGAGTTATCATCCAACCAAAGCTGGCAAAGCATTTGAATGACTATGTATATTGACCTGAACTAATGGTTGAAGGGAAACTGAACTTGTGTACACGTTTTGAGTTATAAGCAGGTTTGGATATTAAGAACATTTGTGCGAACTGTTACAGGACGTTTCTGTACTTTAGATACTTTGCAGTTTACAGCATGTTAATAGTTAGTTGA
This sequence comes from Chrysogorgia sp. JL179-B06, assembly GCA_035772405.1. Taxonomy (NCBI): domain Eukaryota; kingdom Metazoa; phylum Cnidaria; class Anthozoa; order Scleralcyonacea; family Chrysogorgiidae; genus Chrysogorgia; species Chrysogorgia sp. JL179-B06. The sequence goes on from JAYKKM010000228.1 coordinate 161,691, forward strand.
TTCAATTAATTAGCTTATGACTTCATGTACTAACCGTACATGAAGTCATAAGCTAATACATATTGATACATATTGACACTTTGATAATATTGATACATATTGATACACTGATACATATTGTACATCCGGGGAAACTGGGAGCGCGAGGAGAGACAACGTGTTCGGGGAAGCGAGAATTTGTTCTTGTATTAAAGTTCATATTTAGTTTACGTTTGTGGCTCTTAAGACTCTACACTGTCAACAGACTACAGCCACAGTAAACAACAGTCAGCCTTCAACATCCAAGGTAAGATAACCAAAATTAGAGTTGAAACAGTTCAATGGGAATCTTATGGATTGGCCCCCTTTCTGGTACTCGTATTCCTCTGCAATCCACGAAAATCCTAATCTATCACAAGTCGATAAATTAAATTATTTGCATAGTCTCTTGGTAAAATCTGCTGCAGAAGCGATAGCAGGATTAAAGATAACCTCAGCCAATTGTAACGAGGCAATACACATTCTGAAGAAAAGATTTGGCAACGAGCAACAAATAATTAACACCCACACGAATTCCTTGTTAAACCTACCAAGTGTGAGCGATGTAGCTGATATAAAGGGACTTAGACAGCTGAACGATAAAGTGGAAAGCCATACAAGGGGGTTGAAATCACTAGGAGTAAACTCCGCATCGTATGGCAGCCTTTTGATATTTATACTAACAACAAATTACCCCCGGAACTACGTCTTATAGCTACAAAGGACCTCGACAAAGATCAATGGAAATTATATGAGCTGATTAAAGTCTTTAAGAAATAATTAGATGCTCGAGAACGGCCAACTTCCTACAGGGAAGTGCAAAGGATCCTCCAATCAAGCACAAAATAAATTAAGGATTCCAACTTCATGTTTTCTACGGGAACAATTCCAACATGCACCTACTGCCAATGCTCTCATCCATGGAACAGTTGCAGTGTAGTACCAGACAAAAATGCGAGAAAGAAAATTCTAAAAAGGGCTGGAAGATGCTACATTTGTCTCAAGAAGACTCATGTTGGCAGAGTGCAGATCAAGGTCAAAGTGCTTTAAATGTGACAAGCGTCATCATATATTAAGCATCTGTATATCAAGTTCAAAGGAACCTACCCCAGCTGAGAAGAGAGCAGCCCACCTACCAAACCCACCAGAAGATACCCCACCAAAAGCAAAGGATAGTCCTGCAAAGAATAGTCAAGGTGAAGGGTCAAGTACCTTAAATATGTTTGTCGATGCCAAATCATCAATTCTTCTGCAAACAGCACACGCTACCATCTACAACCCAAATGATCCCAGCAAGTAACAGCAAGCCAGGCTGGTATTTCACATTGGAAGCCAAAGATCATATATCACCACTGGAATTCAAGGAAGGCTGAATTATTAAGGAGAGACGCTATGATGATCAATGCCTTTGATTCCAACAAAGAAGAGATGACAGCATGTTATATGGTAAAGTTTCAAATTGGAACTGACGGAGACCAGAGATTAAATCTAACAGCTTATGCTGTTCCCATCATATGCTCTCCAATCAAAGGCCAGACAACAAATATTGCCCAACAAATCTACAAGCATCTTTCTGGTCTAAGCCTTGCTGATCCTGCAAATGACGGGAAGGAGTTTGACGTGGACGTTCTAATTGGAACTGACTACTATACTGGCATTTGGCGACTGGGCCTGTAGTACATGGAAAGGATGGCCTGTCAGCAATGCATACAAAGCTAGGTTGGATCCTCTCTGGTCCAATAAAGGAAACACGACAAGATACCAGTTCTAACGTCAACATAGCCTCTACACACATACTCCGATGTACTGCTGTACCAAGTCATCCTACAGATACTGACGATAGTTCCTCCAAGATCCTAGAAACGAACTTAAACGTTTTTGGGAGTTAGAATCGCTTGGAATAAATCCAAATAAACACTCTGTGTATGAAGAGTTTCTGAACACCGTAACACACCAAGACCAACGATATGAAGTGCAACTCCCATGGAAGGACACCCAAATCGACCTTCCAGACAACTACGATCTCAGCCTGAAGAGGCTAGAATCTCTATTGAAAAGATTGCGGTTAGATCCTGCAACTTTGAAGGAATATGTATTCCAAGGCTGGAGCTTCTTTCCAGAGTTGTGTTGGCAAGACTTATCACAACTGTGACACGTGCCCTGCAGCAAACCCTGAAACTGGATGATCCAACGTGCTGGACAGACTCCAAAGTAGCCTTGTTTTGAATTTAAGAATGGAAGCAATTTATTCAGAATCGTGTAATTGATCAGAAGATTGGTGCCACCAGGTTTGTGGAAACACTGTCCGGGAACAGGAAATCCGGCTGATGTTGCATCAAGAGGGGTACACCCGAAAGATTTAGCTGCACGCGAAATGTGGTTCAATGATCCAGAGTGGATTCTACAAGACGATGCAAGTGAAGACAAATTGAAGGATGAAGATGAAGACATGTGGCCATGTAATCGAAGTGTTTTTCAGCCCGGCATACCGGGATGAAACTGAGCCCAGGCTGAAATTCGTCCATGTAATCAGCCTCTTAGGCGCTTTAAAATCTTGAGCTAAAATACAATAATTGCTAGAAGTATACGTGCCTCGTCTATTTCTTCAATTTTTGGGATCTTACGATCGTTTCTCACGCAGTCCACTCTTTTACCGTCTTCCAATTCCTTCCCAATTTTCCATATTTCTCTAAGAAAACAGTGCATTCGCATTTCCCTGGCACTTTTTCTTCTCTGAGATGCTTTGAAAAGAAACATGTTATGGCCCTCTTCCGTGGTGTGTGGTCCACGGCTCTTTCGGTTGAACTTCCTTTCTTTTACCTATAAGATAACACTTTCTTAGAATCTTATGCCAATTAATTATTGACGGATTAGATTATAAATAATAATAAGGCTTATATATGCAAGCCAAGGTGGCTTCCTACGGAAATTTGAGCATAGGGGACTGGTAACGAATTATAGCGGCTGCACATACGTAAAGTCGTTGTAAAGGCGTAAACCCTGATCTTGTCGAGTTGATATTCTATCACGACAGCAACCGACCGCGAAATACAAACGCTAAATAGTGCGTCTTAATAATGAAAGTTCCAACGTCATTATTACCATGGCAATAATCGATAATTGCACTATTCAACAAATATCTGATATGTGTGATACTTCTTCTACCGTCCTTTTTACTCAATATTTATCTAATCATCATTTTGGTATGATGAATTAAGACAGCTCTCAGCAACATAAAAACATGGAAAACCTAGGGAGCCACCTTAACGCCGCACTTTTGTTCCCACTACCAAGCTTAGGCTTTGGCGCTAGATGTTATCTTAAAACCAAAGCGAGGCTTGGTGATGACAACAAGAACGTGGTGTATTTGTAATGTAGTCACGTGACCTGTCAATCACGTGAACAGTTGAGGACACGAGTGTGTGATTCGAGAAGACAACAAGCGCTTTGAGTATTGGTGTATTGTTATTTGTATTTGAATAAAGAATATAACTTTGGATCACAGTATCATTATATTGGCGACGAGATTATAATGGCAATGAAACTTACGCATCTTGTTCCACCTCCTCCTTTCGACGCTGAAAGCGAAAACTCGTCGTTAGCACAACGATGGAAAGAATGGCGTGAACGTTTTGAAATGTATATTTACTAGCCGCGAACATCACAGACGCTAAACAAAAGCGCGCTCTGCTTCTCTACGTCGCTGGACCAGCTGTTCACAAGATTTTTAACACGCTGGCCGAAACCGGCACTGATTACAAAACTGCCGTCGAAAAGTTACATGCCTATTTTCAGCCAAGAAGAATTTAATCTGTGAACGATATGTATTCAAACAAACACGACCAAATTCTGATGAATCAGCTGATCATTTCGTTACGCGCCTCCGCCAACTAGCAGAAACCTGTGAGTTTCCAAATCTTGCAGATGAAGTTTGTGACCAATTTGTCATTACCTGGCTTAGACATTTCGCGTGCCCAAGAGTTGGCTGATCGCCAAGCAAGTATAATGACCGATGACGACGACAACAAATCACTCAATTATGAAAGGTGGATCATGTCAAAAACATTATTACATTGCAGTTCATGTCATTGGGCTATGTCTTCATATCATTGGGCTATATCTTCATATCATTGGGCTATGTCTTCCATATCATTGGGCTATGTCTTCATATCATCGGGCTATGTCTTCATATCATCGGGCTATGTCTTCATATCATTGGGCTATGTCTTCATATCATCGGGCTATGTCTTCATATCATTGGGCTATGTCTTCATATCATTGGGCTATGAGCCTCATCAGCGGTCTCACGTTTAAAATTAGTACCCAAACCCCATTGGCTTGCTCACGGTTTTGAAAAATATGGAGGCTCTTCGGTTATACGGGAAGAGGTTATTACTCGACTTACTTACGCAATTAGAGAGCCATAGTTTCAGACAAGATCAATTTGATAGTATAATATTTCGTATCGACTGGTTTTTGGGTGTCTTGCAAAGATATTCTTACTTTAAACCCGAAAATGACGTTGTAGTGGATCCTCTTATTGACAAGCTCCAACAAGTAAAGAACATAATGGTACAGCTGGACAAAGACATCTACATGGGATATAGCCCAAACAAAGTATTTTCTGGTTACAGAGGAAGACCAAGTTTCGATATTCCTAAAGACCAACTCGAGCTTTTTTTGGAGTACAACTTTTCACTTCCCCAAATAAGTGAAATGCTTGGAGTGAGCCTCAGTACAGTCAACAGAAGAATAAGAGATTATAATCTATCAGTCACTCAAACCTACTCTACTATAAGCAATACTGAACTGGATGAAATAACACAGCAATTAGTTTATGAATTTCCGAATTGTGGATACAGAAGAATGATTGGTTTCCTGAGATCCAGAGGTATACATGTACAACAGTTACGTGTAAGAGAAGCAATGAGAAGGTCTGACCCTGAAGGTGTATTGCTGCGATCTCTACAACTTACACCAGTTTCTAGAAGAGTATACAATGTCAAATCCCCGCTTGCACTCTGGCACTTAGATGGTCATCATAAATTGATTAGGTATGTTTTTCGTGTATTTATCTCTGGCATTATTTTATGTATCTGTTTTTTTATTCATATACTGTATTTAATGTACAGTAGGCAGTTTCATTTATATGATAATTACTGAGAGTTAATAGTGGCACACCCACATGGTGGAATTCCTTTTGGAATTTCGAAATGTTGTATGGAGGAAGGAAAACTCAGTAAAGCACCTGTAGAAAAATATTTGAAGCAAGGGAGAGAACCAACAAGAAAGGGTTACACTGTACATTAAATATGAAGTTCAATAGATAATTACTGGTGATAATTATATTAAGTACTTAAGTAAATATTATTCCATCACAAGATCAAATGAGGAAATGGTCTGTTTCCTCATTTGATCTTGTACAACTGTAATTCATACTGTCTAGCTACATAGCACTAAAACTTTTGATTCCATCACAGGTGGAGATTAGTAATCCATGGCTGTATAGATGGCTATTCAAGAAAGATTATGTTTCTACAGTGTAATACAAACAACAAAGCTCAAACAGTGCTTGATGCCTTTGTTGAGGCTGTTCACAATCATGGACTGCCATCAAGAGTCAGAGCAGACCAGGGTGGTGAAAATGTTGATGTTGCTCGATTCATGTTCAATCATCCAGAAAGGGGCCCAGACAGAGGCTCTTTCATCACTGGAAAAAGTGTTCACAATCAGCGTGTTGAAAGACTTTGGGTTGATGTGTACGTTTGTTGTGTCTATACATTCTACTGCTTGTTTAATTTTCTTGAAAGTGAGGGATATCTTGACATTGACAATGACATTCAGATGTTTTGTCTGCATTATGTCTTCACTCCTAGAATTAATGAATGCTTAGAACAATTCAGCAAAGGATGGGACAGTCATCCTATTGAAGGAACTGGGAATTTAACTCCAAACCAACTTTGGATCAGAGGTTTATTTAGCATTGCAAATGATGATGGAACAATTGCAAAAGAAGTCTGGCATAACTTAAATGAGGTAAGTAAAAGTTCTGGTATTCAAAGTTTGAATTAAAAAATCCCCATTGATTTATTAATAATTAACAATAATCATCATCATGATACAGTCAATAACAACCAAAATTTAAACCTACATACTGTAGTACTAAATTCATAACAGTAATCAAAAATATGGAATCTTTTTTTAAGTCAAAAAGGAAAAACATCCTGTGACCATAATATTATGACAAACAAACTGAAAAACAAGAGCAAAGTGAAAAGGTGGTGTACTGCCAAGATTTTTAGTAATGAAATACTGATGTTTTGAGTGGAGTCCTTCATCAGAGTAATAAAATAAAATATTGCTGTACCTCGTTGACAGATACAGTACTTCATTTTTTTTCCTCACTGGTCACCATTTGCATAATCATTAGTGTTTTTAAATTTATTACCATGAGTAAGAGGGTGCTTAAAGTGTTTATGAAACGAAAATTTAGGTGACCTTTTTAATGATTTATTTGAGAGAACTCCTCAAATGATAAAGAATGGCATTTGTAGTTCTTTAATATCTTATCTCGTTCTGGAGTTATTCAAGATTGTGTAATTATGATCAATCCGAAAATGAAGCATATCTACAAAACTATTGAACAAATTTCCTTGAAACTTTGCACAAGTATATAGGTCACTAAATTGAATATCCCCACCTCAAGCTTATCATTACCATAGCAATATACAGGTATATTAGTGCCCAGACCTTTCATCCTACAGCAAAAAATTTATATTTTCCACTATGCCCTAAACAGACTTTGACTCAAAGTTGCTCTGTTTTGTTGGCAATACTATTGAAAATATCCCTCACTGATCAACAGTTATAAATATTGGTTTAGAAAAGGGAGAATATAAACAAGTTTATGAGAGGAATAAAGGAGTCTGGGAACTAATCTGTTACCATGGCAACGATAAAGTTTACGTGGGTTATTCAGTTTAGTGACCTGTATACTTGTGCAAAGTTTCAAGGAATTTTGTTCAATAGTTTTGAAGATATGCTTCATTTTCTGATTCATCATAATGGTGGGTACAACTAGTGACATCATAGGTCATATTACACAATCTTGAATAACTCGAGAACGAGATAAGGTATGCAAGAACTACAAACGCCATTCTTTATCGTTTGAGGAGCTCTTTCAAATAAATCAATAAAAATGTCATCTCAATTTTCGTTTCATAAACACATTAACATTTTAAAGGTAACCTAAATAACAGTATCTTAACCACTTATAAATACAGTATACATCTTTGTAAGTCTGCATAATTTTTTAAAAAGTTAAATACTTATTAATGTCCACAGAGAGAACAAGAAAGTTATGGAATTGACTTTGATAGCATGGTGTCAATGTCTTCTGAATCTGTTGGGATCGTTGTACCCACTACAGAGTGTCCATTGACTGAAGGAGCACTAACAGAGTTACAAAGGTCCATTAATCCAAAACAACAAAGTGTTAACAAAGGAGTTGATATATACTTGAACACTGTTGCCTTTGTCACTGAACATGTAATCTAAGGTTATCAATGCTATATTCTTTAAACATGGTAAAGGCATTATCAGTCACCTTTTTATTAACTTTAACATTGTATAATCTAAATGTACTGTAACTTTAGTAGAGTGCAAGCAGAAAAAGCATGCAATAGCTATCTGGACTATATTTTTGTACTAAATAATTTAATTAGTGAGATTGACTACTAATTGGTTATTACTGTAACATGCTTTTAGTATTTGCACTCTAACAAAATGTGTAAAACTGAAATTTACAGTCTTGATCAATGAAGTTGTTTTCTTAATAATTTACACTATCATAATAGATTGCAGTGGGTTCTCTGTTTTAACTGCATCAAATAATCCCAAGGCAATGGAGCTGAATATGAACTTTAAGGAACAATATTAAATTATAATGGGAAGATAGTTAAACAGTAACACACTGTATGTGTTGGACCCTAAAACCTACCATAACCGTGACTACCCCAACCTAAAGATGTTAGGCATGCCTCTTTGAACTTAACATAATTGTGGTGACAAATTGGCAAAAAGACCCGATTAAAGCAACTGTCTGCTTCCAAAAAAAGTTTTGAGGGGTCCCCATTGAATTCCATTTTTAATTCGTCCACCAACATGGGTGAACCAGTAATGAACATGAGCAATGTAGATGTCATTTTTTTCCCAGTATCTGGATCTGTAAATAGAAAGTTAAAAATTAATATTGTACCACAATTCTATGTGCAACATTTGCCTCAGTGTAACACCTGAACTGGATGTGTGAATGCAGTTTATGCAAAACTGAAAATGTGATCATATATTTTGATAATTTCAACTTTCATAGTCTTTTTAAAGGACAATGGCAACAAAAATTAAGTTTGTTTTATTTGAAAGAACTCTTAAAATAATGAAGAATATTAATTTATAGTTCTTTCATATTTTACTTAGTTCTTGAGATATTTAGACTTATGCGATATTCAAATGAGATGATCTATGACGTCATAACCTGGGAAATACATTTTAACATATTGTAAAATCGTGAATATCTTCATGATTATTAAATGAAATTACTTGAAACTTTGCATGCAGATACATACCACTAAACTGAAGATCATCGTTCAAGTCTTATGGTTGCCATGGTGACGGATTAGTTTACAGACCTCTTGATGTTTTGTTTTCTTACCTGGTAGACTTTGTACCACAGTGAACATTTGCTGAACAGCTACCAACTAACCAACCCAATAAGGTTCGGCACTGAAGAGAAAACAAATAACTTTGTTTTCGAAATCAAGAGGTCTGTAAAATAATCTGTTACCATGGCAACTGTAAGACTTGAACGATGATCTTCAGTTTAGTGGTATGTATGTATCTACATGCAAAGTTTCAAGTAATTTCATTTAATAATGAAAAAGATATTCACGATTTTCCAATATGTTAAAATTTTTTCCCAGGTTATGACGTCATAGATCATCTCATTTGAATATCGCATACCGGTAAGTCTAAATATCTCAAGAACTAAGTAAAATATGAAAGAACTATAAATTAATATTCTTCATTATTTTAAGAGTTCTTTCAAATAATAACTTAATTTTTGTTGCCAATGTCCTTTAAGAAACCACTTATTACAATAATGACTTTCTATGTGAACAATAAAACTCATTAGCAACAACCTTTGACTGTTCCATGCATGGTCAGCTCCTAGGAGAGGTTTTACTGCATGTTAATTAATATTAAGCCTGTTTTCCAATAGACGGAATTTTCTGCGCTCAGCAGAATTTTTCTTTTCTCACTAGTTCTGCCTGATGGCTCACAAAACAAAGAAAAATTCTGCTCGGCGCAGCAAATGCTGTCCAGTGGAAAACCGGCCTTACAGTATATAATATGTATATTAGCAAGACATACCCAATTCTTTGTCACATTCTTCTAAGAAATAATAAAACCATTGCACAGCATTGCTTTTTTCGTTGGTGTCAATATCGACCAAGGGAATGCCTTTGAACTTCATCTTCATCAATAACACATCAACTTCTGCATCTTCTAGACTTGGGAACACAACACATTCAACACATGCATTGGATCTCATCAGTGTGCCAAGGTCAAATGTGTTTAGGCCTTTGAACATAGCATCAAGTGCAGTTGTTCTTGTTGTCAGCACTTCTGCAACAATAATGTCTTGAACAGCCTTTTCTTTGTTTTTATCTGTCAGGGGAAGGTCACTCAACCCATGTCTCACCATAAGATTTTCTATCTTATCTCGGTCAGTTTCAGGAAGGCTATCACAGTTGTTATCAAGCACCTAAGATGTAAAACAAGAACTTAATCTATGTAAAGTAGGTCATTCTATTCCTAGGGGTTAATTTTATTGCTCATTGTTAGTCTTGAACATTCAATCAATTACTCTTGAATGATCAACAGTTAGGACCAGTAACATAAGTACAATGTTGTTGAGAAATGAATGGCAGCCATGCATGTTTAAAAAAATTTCCTTAAGTCACTCTGACTTCCTTTAAAATGTATGAATTTCATGCAGGTTTTTTTTACCTGAAACAATAATTCACAGTCCTGCTACACATACATGTTTAACTTCAATACATAGCAGGACGAAATTGATACTAAATGATTCTGTTTGATTACATATATAAATAAATATATATAAATAAAGATAAACATGTACGGTATACATATGTATATTATAATATTTCAGTTACCTGCTCTTTCAAAAGTGTCTTCAGTTCTATGTCACCAACATCATCCATTGTTACAAGAGCCTGGGCAATGTCAACCGAACCTGTGGCAATGTATTTGACAACTGATGGTGCTAAACCAACAAGTCCTGAACCACCATGTAGTATGCTATGAGCTAATAGCTTTCCAGCCATAAGAAAGCACCCACTAGATAGGGCATCCATACTACAGAGTGGCAACAGGTGTCCCTGCTGTCCAAAAAAAAGCTGAATACCAGACTTTGAATCAACTCTGGAAAGGCTAGAAAGAGCTTCATGGAAAAACTCTCGTGTTGGCCCCCCTACATCAGCTCCAGTCTCTCCAGCAAAACTAATGTCAGGAGTTTTCCTCAGGGATACTCCTGGGTCTTTGTAAATATGCATCAGTTGGCATAGCATAGACTTGTCCATTCGATTGATATCTATCATTTGAGTTCCCTTAATGGCGTTGACTGCTCTAAACTGTTGTATAATTCCCTCTTTATTCATGTGATTTTCCACAACTGCTGAAACATTAGAGATTGCAAACCTTAGAAATTGTATTAATAATTACTGTACCGGTAATGCTATGACATTAATAACAATAATGCTACGTCTATAGGTGGTTTTCATCTTACATCATGGCCACCAAGTTGGATGAATCTAACAAATGTTTTTCCTTTTCTGCAAGTTTAATAATCCATCCAACATGGTGAAAATCTCTTTGTTCTTGTAATCTATTGGGATTGGAAGGGGCCATGTCCCCCCCCCCCCCCCCCAAGATGAAAATTGGGGGCCAAACATGCTTTAGCCCTCCTCAAAGAAGAACAAACTGATAAAAATAAGATTTCTTGTTTATCGAAATCATAAATTGTTTTGAATAATCCTGACATTTTTCAAGTTGCATATACTGGTTTACTTGCTAAGTGGTTGTGCAGGGGCTTGTTGTGAGTCCTATCTGAGTGTTTTCTCAAACCATGTCAAAGTGAAATACCAAATGAAACTCTGAAATATTTCTTAAAAATAGTGTGCTACACTTTATTCAAAATGTGATTGAAGACCTTTTATATTTTGCTCAAAAGTTCCCTCAAAAAACCCAAAATTTGAAAATATCTAGAGGACCATGACCCCCAGGATCCCTGTTATAAATAAAAGTGTGCAGAGAAAATTATAAATCTGCTTTAAAATACATGTACTGTACCTGTTTTTCCCAGTGAATCTTTCTTTTTTGGTCCCTGCAGGTTTTCTAAAAGCGAGTTCACTGCTTCAGTGATATTAAGGGATTCTTTTGCCACCTCCTGTAGATGCGTTTCATCTGTTTCTGCAAATATTTCTTTCAAGTTGTTGAGTATATTATCCTATATAATAATGTAAGAATACTTGTTCAAGTATTACAGCTTTCAACATTAACTGTAATTCACTTACAGATGTTTTTTTGTAAAAACCATGCAGATCTATAAACAAACAACATTTACAGTGTACTATACCTCTGTTTCATAAGTAGATGGCTTATGGTCATTATCACTACCAGAATTATCTTCTACCTGTACATCATCCTACCAATCCAAAATATGTTGAAAACAATTTCAAGTATTAATGAAAACTATAGAGTAAACTGCAGGTATAGCATAATTATAATTAATCAGACTTGGTTGTCATAATATACTGCAAGCATCTCATGCAATTACTTTTAAAAATATTTATATACATGTAATAATTTCCACATAATGAGTAAGATGATTTCCACAATTAGTGGCTCTGATGTTATATGAAATTATTAAAATGTACTGTACCTTCACACTAGATTGTTTGCATTCATTTTCTCGATGATACTTCAGATGACCATATATAACATCCTCTCCACATGATAGGCATGGTATTTTTGGACCACCCTTTTGTTCAGAAAACTATAAATAAGAAGGAAGCACAACATTTGAGGTGAATGATGACCAATGGGATTTACATGAGCCCCATGACTCCCAGTATATACATGTAATATATTAAATAAAACTATATATTTCTAAGAAACACTTACATCACTGGTCATTGGGGTTAGGTTGAGATCCTTTTGCAATGGCCTCATATATATTGTTGCCTGTCCAATGCATATAGTGCCTCGCAGATATGGTATGGTATATCCTTGTGGTCCTGGTGACAAAACTTCAAGCTTCCTTTGCCCTCCTCCTCCTCCAACTGCTCGAAGGAGCTCTATACCTCCTCCTTCCTGTAACTTAGGGAATTCCTTTTGAAGAATGCTTATAAAAGCATCATGATTTCCATTCTTGTTGGGAAAAACAATTTTCCTTTTCCCCAATCCTGCCTTTTGGAGATGGTAGATATCCTCTTTTGATGGGGAAATATCATCTGATATGCACCCAAGGAAACAGAAGTTGTGAGTCCATGTCTCCTTAGGCTGAAAGAATGGCATAAATCTCTGTTTTTTTCACTGGTGCTTTCCCTTTTGTATCATTTGTTGGTGACCGTTTTTGGCTCCTGCCACACAATCCAGGAAAAGCCCTTCTATGAAATTCCATTTTATAATAGTTATATATATATATATATAATATATATATATATACATATAGATATATGTATATATATATATATATATATATATATATATATATATATATATATATATATATATATATATATATATATATATATATATACATATATACATATATACATATATACATAATATATACATATATACATATATACATATATACATACATACATATATACACACATACATACATACATATATACACACATACATACATACATATATACATACATACATATATACATACATACATATATACATACATACATATATACATACATACATATATACATACCATACATATATAATACATATATACATACATACATATATACATACATACATATATACATACATACATATATACATACATACATATATACACATATACATACATATATACACATATACATACATATATACATACATACATATATACATACATACATATATACATACATACATATATACATACATACATATATACATACATACATATATACATACATATACATATATACATATATACATACAGTATATACATATATACATATATACATATATATATATATATATATACAGTAACATTTAGTAACTTATAGCACAAAGTACCCAAACAATTTACATGTATATGATTGACAAGACTGCAAGACTGTATGCCGTATGTTGAAAATTATTAGTACTGTATTTACATAGCGCGCTTATTTTTAAAATAAGCGCGCTATGTAAATACAGTACTAATAATTTTCAACATACATTAAGCTGAACATGAATCGATTGATATGCTAATTTATTAGCAATAATTTACCAACATGTACTGTACATCTCACCTAAAGCTATCCTGAGCTCTGCTTTGGATACTACAGACTGTAGTAGCTGCAACTGTGGCTGTACTGTTACCAGACTGTCCAGATGTAGATGCCTGTGATCCATACCCTCCGGCTCCTGATGTAGATGCCTGTGATTCATACCCTCCTGATGTAGATGTCTGTACCACATCAGTGGTCTGAAGGCGATCAAGTTCATCGATCGCCGTTCTCAATATGGCGGTCGCATTGCTGATATACTTATCTTCAGACTCAGTTGTTTTACTAAACCACATTATACCAAAACTAGCTCGAAGGAAGCATTTGCACGTGGCCAGTCGTGGCCCTTGGGGTTTGGGTACTAATTTTAAACGTGAGACCGCTGATGAGGCTCATAGCCCAATGATATGAAGACATAGCCCAATGATATGAAGACATAGCCCGATGATATGAAGACATAGCCCAATGATATGAAGACATAGCCCGATGATATGAAGACATAGCCCGATGATATGAAGACATAGCCCAATGATATGAAGACATAGCCCAATGATATGAAGACATAGCCCAATGATATGAAGACATAGCCCAATGATATGAACTGCAATGTAATAATGTTTTTGACATGATCCACCTTTTATACTCAATCGTCTTAATACGAAAGATCCTGAAAAAGATTCCTCGCGCGATTTCCAGTTCAACAACGAGCAGCGTGTTAGTTGTTAGCCTACGCATAGACGGCGGAATTCCTCTTGATTAATCAGGGCCGGATACGGAGCTTCTGCACGCAGGCTAGTTAGTTGTCGGAATTGTGGAAACATATTCGAGGCAGGTCACATACGAGTTTGTCCAGCACAAGGCAAGTCCTTTCGTTCCGATCCTGTGGGAAGTTAAACCATTTTGCAAAAGTCTGCCGTAGTTCTGCAAGACAAAAGCCAAAATTTGCGCCGCAACAAAACCCGAAGAACACACAACGAGACAATCGCGTCAATGCAACAACCGAAGAAACAAACGATAACTCATGCGATGAATTCGTTTTTACTTTATCGGAAAATCAGTCAAAGCAAGATTGTAATAATCTCACGGAGATAATCAAGACAAAAGGGAGTAATCATCGCGGCAAAGATAAACAACACGGATGTTAAACTAACATAATAGACTCTGGTGCAACAACAAACATTTTAGACAACGCCACTTTTGAACGCATTCGAAACATCGATGACAGGATCAGATTACAACCAACCTCGATTAAAATTTATCCTTACAACTCCAAAGTACCACTTCCTGTTCGTGGAAAGTTTGAAGCTCGTTTGCGCAATGGTTCGACCGTCACCACCGCAACATTTTACATTGTCGAAGAAAACTCTGGATCTCTATATGAAACAGCTATGGAGCTCTGGCCTGTTAGATATTAAAGTAAAGCAAGGCGAAGTGGTGAACAATTTGGCGCCAAATTCAAGTCGAACATCCGCCTTAGTGACGCAATACAAACACCTTTTCAAGGGCATTGGTAAATTAAAGAATTACAAGCAAAAACTGCACATCGATCCCCAGGTCTAATTACAAACGGTCAAAGTAGGATAACAAATTTGAAATTTAAAATTACAAGTAGTGAAAGGTAAATAAGATATCATGTTTCAGCTAGTCAAACGAAAGAATATTTGAAGGTAAAGATTACAAGGGTTAGTCCCGTGTCTTTCGTGTGACTTACGTTGAGGAATTAGAGATCGTAGATCGCGACGAATGTAATTGTGACTTGACGTCCTTTATAATAAAGCTTTATTCGTTGGTCACAGTCCGACTTTAAAGGACTTTTCTTTCATCAAAATCGTTTACCAAAGATTTGGCTTTTTAACTTTTGACAAAGTTGCAAGAACATTTCTCGCCCGCCCGCAATTTTTTCCCCGCCCTCCATTTTTTCCGCCCGCCATTTTTCCCGCCCGCGTGAGAGCCCGCAATTTTTTACGCCCGCCATTTTTTCCCCCGCATGAGAGAGATGCCTGCGGAGGAGGCTACACTTTAACATGTAATTCCTTTTCACGGAATTCTCAACTCAAGTAAAGCATTTTGTGATTGTTGAACCAGACCACAACACTCTAGATCAAAGCGGAAGCCCGTACCCAGCGATATTTTGCTTTATATGGTCAGACGCACCTGAAGTCGACGCTATCGCCTTCGTGTCACGCGTGAGCCGCGCGAGTGTATAGTTATAGTAAGCAAAACAATTTTTCGACACGCAAACATTGAACAACTGTGCTGATGTTGATGGCTGGGTTGCGAACGAGTATAAATGTCAGTGGTTCGCGTGTCGTTTTCTGGCGTCGAAACAATAACATCTTAAGTTATTGACTGCAATATCTATCATGGACTTGGCTATGGATGGTCAATTTCTGGAAAGTCCACTTGTGCTGTGGGTGAGTTTTGTCGAGCTGTTTGTCAACTTAATAGCGCGTCCTTTGTATTTGTAATACTATAGAATGATTGCTGTTTGTGTTATACAGATTAAACCACTTTCTATCCGGAAACGTGTCTTGTGCAAGTTACCATAACATATAATCATCGCGGGGCTTTTTCTCTCCAACAGATCCGAACGTTCACTGGTGCCGCTTCGACGGATTTAACAGAGTTAGTCGATGGACTTTTACTCCACAAAATTATGACTGAAATGTAGGTTGTCATAACTTGGGGTTAGATTTTCTTCATTAAGTCAAGCGCATGAAATTCGCTTTTGGGACAGGGCTTTTATATTATAAATATAATCTCATACCCGGCAAGTGCCCAAAGAACAATTAACCGCCAAGTCATCAGTTGTGAAGACTCCAACTGTGTATCTTTGTTTAGTTACCAAGTGTGATACCAAGCTTTTAGTAATTTCTTATTGTGTTTTTTCTAGCGATCCTACTTTTTTTGGAATGTTTTTAGTGCACGCAAGTGTGGATGGCGACATAAGCCTCCGCATCCATAACCTTGAACAATTGATGACGAGCATGAAGAATTTTTATCAGGTATTCCTAGCCACTTATCTCACTTATTTTGGCAACACGACACAGCTCGTGTCACTTTTAGTCACTCAATCACTTGAAGCTTTCACCTTTATCACTTTGATATTTGCTGTAGTCACGAGAGGTCTTGAGTGGTCTGAGTGTCGGATATTAAACTAACAATATTAACATAGATTATGAATAATGCTTATTACATTTTGTTTTAAACGATTTCCTGATAATCGTTCAATATATTTAAGCAGCGAGCAGTAACTTTAAATTTCTGCTGGTTTATTTTCGTTAAAGCATAGATAATCCAGAAGCACTGGATTGTCTATGAGTTTACTACTGTTCTTTTTATAATTAGTAATTGTAGCCAAGTGTATCAATTATTTTATAATGGTAAGTAAACAATCTACAATAATTAAGCACTGGATGTTGTGAAATAGGTCTGTATTTATTTCTAATTTGTTCTGTCATTTTAACAGCTTTAGCTGTAGGGTAAAGTCTGTATTTCTCAGGCCCTGTTTACACTATTACGGTACGGTAGGTCTTCCGTTGAAAAATAATTTTTCTGTTGTGTGTAGTCACTACGCTAGCTTAGCACTCCAGCTGCAAATCACTACACTATGGTAAATTCACTGTAGCATAATGTGTAAACACAAATTGTTTTCGCTACGGCATGCCTCTACCAATCTGGACTGTTTTCCATTTGTCAAGATGGATGTAGTCAAGTTGAAATAAACACACCGCCCACACGTACATTTCACCTTTTCAGCTATGCTTATCGTACCGTAGTGTAATAGTGTCAACACAAATGTTTTCACCACGGCTGATGCCTCTCCCAATCCGGACCACCACCACACTGTAATAGTGTAAACGTGGCCTCAGTGTACAAAGGGTTGGCTGAAAGAGGGAGAGCATTGCACTATAGTGAAGTCTGTTAGTGTTTACAGTTTTGTGCTACCATCATACTGCAAAATTTCTGTCATCAAGTATGGTCATGCAGAGCTGTTCTGCTTCAATGTTAAAGTCAACATTTTTAACATAAAATGCAGCTAGTATATGCATTGTATATTAATACAAACCAAATAAAAATGACCTCACATGTGATAAAGAATGATAATTAACGTGTACATATTACACATACCCTATGTTTCAATTTGAAAACTTTAAAAACCATTGCACTTTAGCTTTTTAAAATAACAAGTAATTTCCCAAATAGGCAGCCAGCTGATAAATCAGACATAGTTTGATACTATTCTGGCTTAAAAAACATTAAAAGTTACTGTCCATGACCCAACATTTTGACACTCCAATCTCATCAAGGGTGATCATTGTAAGGTTATGATCCCTATTTATACCCTCATAGACCCGATGATGACATTATCTATTAACAAGATGCAAATAAGCTTCTGGTAGTAGACCACCATCGTTGTGTTTCAATGGGGCATGGGCGCATGGCTCTGATGGTCCGGCGGATTACAGGGTCTGAAATTTGCAGTATTCCAATATGCACAGGATACCAAAATTTATTTTGGGTACTAACTTCTGTTTTACTTGCATCCTGATGGGATACCATAAAATTTCAAAAATCTCGATAGTGGTAAATGCCTCTGATTGTCTCCCGATAGCATTGTTTGCACAAGTTGCCATCTTGGAAATTGTAGTTCGCTATGTAAATATTTAGAAGCTGGGGACTGGGCTAGATGTGATGTCAGTCACACCGACAAACAGGGCCGTGGTCCGGGAGTCCATAGATCCCCCAGTTAGTGTTCCTGCCACACCCAGTCAGTGCATTTTTGGTAAATTCAGTTGGGTCATTTTGGGAAGAGGAGTTGGAGGAGGAACTATGAGAAAAGAAAAGTATAAAGAAGTATACTTGTTTCCTTCTTGTTTAAACTAATTGTCTATAATTACTATGAGTACAGTATGAGTAATGCGGACTGCCATATGAATAATATTGTATTCGTAGTTGTGTCACACTCTGAATATTTTTGCTGTTAAAATATTAAATATATACTGTATACCTCAAGAAAGTTGAAGAATCTATAAATATATACAGTACTTGAATACTACTCTTAGCTGGCTGTTTTTTTTATAGTTAGGAGTTTGGAGCATGATGGTGAGCGGACGGAAGCGTAATGTAATGCGTGGTCTGGGGACGACTCTGTCAAAATCAGGTGGACCCCCCAGGTCTTCCCAAACCAATACGCCCCTGCCAATAAATAGGTGGGATACACTTCTGATACTATTAGTTACCATGATTTTCAGGGATACTGGATTCTCAGAGGGCATACTAAAACTTTGAAGTCTGGTATCCCAGTGGAACACTGAGAAAATAATTAAATTTCAGACCCTGGATTAGTGGTACAGTAACAATTTTGGAATTTTCCCATCTCATGGTTGGTTATGTATGCGTGCTAACATAAAGCAGAATTTTCTTTTTTGAAAAGAAAACAGCATTTTGATGTTCTTTTAAACATGTATGAAACTTGTCTTTAGTCTGACCGATGTATCCTGATCACAGTCATTCTACGGAATGGACTAAATAGCGTCTTTCCTCTGCTCCTTTGCAAAAAAGGGTGATTCCGTTTGTCTGAGAAAAACAGGGCATCTGGTTCATCAAGTTCGTCTTTGAAAGATAAGTGGGTCCTGAATCTTTCTAATAAAGTTGTCTGACTCTAGAAAAGGTCTAAAGTTAGTTTGCCATTGCACCTCACAAAGTTCCAACAGCTGAGATCGTCGCTGCTGTTGAAGAAGGAATTGTTCAACTAGGAGAGAATCAAAAGCGTCTGGCATTCTTAGCCAGTCAAAGCCACCTTTAAAAAAATATGGGCAGTAACATTTTCAAAGCTCTAATACTGTAGCTCTTAAGAATAGGCACGTTCTGCAGTATAAGCAGATGAAGGTAATTGTATTGTGGTTATGGACAAAGGCCAAATATTACGAAAAAGGAAAAATAAAGGAAAGGAAAAATAAAGGAAAGGAAAAATATTACGAGGATGCCTTGTTGCTTAATGACATAAACACCTATCCTATTCTGCCATGTTACTTGATTTGAAAAAAGCTGGTAAGATTGACGAGATTGCAATGCATATATACCTGTAGAAGGTTATGTGATGGGCTATCTCCACGATTTGATGGCTTACCATTCTCTACAAGAATTCCTTTGAGACCTATTGTCTAATTCATCAATTCTCTAACTTATGGTACTGTATATCGAGTAATTTGGCACAGGTTTTGTCACCAATTGTTGGGAAATCAGAGAACACAGTGACAAATTCCCTTGAATTTGCGGATTTTATTGAGAGTATTACTCTTAATACCGATGATGAATTTGTATCGTTTGACGTACATGTACATGTAGTTTCTCTCTTTACCAAAATAACTGTTGATCTTCTTATTACAATTGCCGACAATATAGACTTAGACAGGATCAGGATGTTACTTTAGATCAAAGAAAATCGTTTGCCTGTAAGTGTCGTGGATATAATAGAACTCCTGACTTTTTATCTAAACACAACTAGTTTTGTGTATAACGGCACTTGCTATCAACAGGTTTTTGGCACAAACATAGGTTCACCCGTTTCTGCTGTGATTGCTAATTTAGTGATGGAAGACATTAAACAAAGAGCATTACAGTACTGCTAAGAAATAACCTATCAAATATCGCGTCTGATTTGCGTTCGTCTGGCGTCCGTCTCGTTGAACGCTGTGCTCGCTGGACGCAGAGCTCGTATTCGGTGATTCGATTTCATTGCGAAGGTTATCCGAGTCGTTCTGTTCTCATTGTTCTCTCCTGCTCTATCACTCGGAATCTTGTGTTCACAGATCAGAATGGGAAAGGTTTCTCAATTCGCCAGGAATCGAATTGTGTCATTAAAATCTTCCGGCGTTTCGATTATGAAAATCACACAAATTTTGGAGGAAGAAGAAGGAATCAAAACAACGTGGTTTGTTATAGGACAGTTTATCGCTCGATACCATCGAACTGGTAGTACAGGCTGTACAGCCGATGCCAAACGCAGTGGAAGGAATCCCATTTTAAGTGTCAATGATCAAAACTTCATCGACGAGCAAATGAGTAACATCGAGACGACGATAAAATTAATTATGCCGAATTCATGCAAAATAATGTGACAAGATGTCAGATCTATTCTGATCTATTGTGCTTTTCACGGCTCGAGATTAACTTCATACGCAAAGTACTGTCTGAAGCTACAGTAATCTCGAGGAGAACGACACAGATTATTAAAAGAACGCCATTTGATGTACGGCGTCGACGAGACGACGATAAAATTAATTATGCCGAATTACATGAGCTACCTGCGTTCACTGACTGCCCATGCAAAATAATGTGACAAGATGACAGTTTATTTATTGTGCTCCTCGTAAACATGTTTTCACGGCTCGAGATTAACTTCATACGCAAAGTACTGCCAGAAGCTACAGTAATCTCGAGGAGAACGGCAGAGGTTTTTTTACGACATGAGAATGTTGCGTGGAAAGTTGAAATCTTTCAACTTCCTTGGGACATGCATTGCACCAAACAACAGTCGCCAAAATAAGTCCATTTAGGCTGGATTTTCACTTGGCGAAAAATGTCGCTTTTTTCTAGTTTGTCTTATATTACAGTAGCTATCAACTGGAACTAATTAGGAATCTATTGAATTGTGCATATTTTTGTCGCATGGTGTAAACGCGTCTTATGTGTAACGTTGCCATTCAACACAGATTTTAGCGTCGCCAAAGCATTGTAAGTTTTTGATACGGGATCAAAAACTTGCCACGCTTCATCAATACAATTATTATATCATGAATGCAGAGAAGAAAACGTTCCAAAATGTAGGACGATAGTGAAAAATATGCGATAAGTCAATATATATGTAGGCGGATGCCCGATTTATCTTGCAATACTATTTAGTATTGCCACAGAAATCGGCGTGTGTCAGGCTTGGACTGGCCATTGTCATGCCATCTTGTGCCAGAACAATGGCTATTCGTAACTATCTATTTCCACACCGTTTTTTAAATAAAACTTCTACCAAAGGAAACGTCACTATAATGTCTCGTTTCGCTTCAGTTCCTGGCGTCCTGCCACATTTAAATTTTGCATTTCTTCGCAATCAAATTTTAACGGAATTCCTCGCACAATTTGCTGTATGTATTGAAAAGGTCTGTTGACATTTGTTCACATTTCAGTGACTCATCCACTGATACAATTGTTGCTGTCTGCTTTTGCGTAATATAAAACACTCCGACACTCGAATTACACACACGCTTTCAAATTGTAGAGGAATTATCTAAAAACGTTCCAGTGACTTTTTTAAATGTTTTTATTCTTGCAAATAAGCTCCGCAGCAATTATGGATGTGAACCTGCGACGTTTATTTGGGAGCGGAGCGCGGCAATTATTTGACATTAGCGCTAAATCGAGTACTATTCGATTATTGCTCCCGGACGCAAGACGAACAGTACTGTTACTGTTTTAGCATTTTTTATTCGTAATAATTCACGTGTCGAAATTTGTCTTATCATGCTTCGGTCGAACCAAGGTCTGTTTACATGAAGCGGATGCATGAGTGTTCAAGTAAAATCCCCCTTGTTGTTGCTACTTGTTGTGTTTACGCATGAAAATTGAAAGTCTTCAATCCGATCAAAACGGATGGCTATAATCAATCGACGGCGTTGAGTGGATTGACTTGAGATTCAAACAAGAATCCAAATGAAAGTTGCCGATCTACTTCATGTAAATACGATGTTATTGGAGTATATATCAAATCCTTTTCGACATGATATAATTATTCGATTCCTTGCGTAAATATAGTTTGGGAGCACGTGTACTCCCGTGGGAATTTTGTGCTGAAAGCACGCAACTGGTCTAGATGTGTTAAGGTGACCCTAAAGAACGTGAAAAGTTTTGGTGGCAACATTACAACTTGCTCAAACTGGATTTACGAGGGGTTAAAAATGTGATGTATATAATCTAAGCATGGAAACGAGGCTGAACTATAAAATCACCTATAACTCTTCAAAACGTGCGCCAAAATTAACCATGATCACTCAAAAACTGCTCCTCAATACCTCAAATACTAATATAAAGTGTTTTAGGGATCAGCGTGGTCACGTGACCAAGTTAGCTTGAAAACGAGTCTTGTACGTAAAATGGGCGACCTAGCCTATTAACGTGTTTAGAACAGCCCAAAAATATCATTGTTGCAGCCTAACGCTGTTGCTGTAGTTGATCATGTTTATAGCATATCTATAGTTTATATAGTATGCGATGTCATGTGATTAAATTGTGTAGTAACGAAACGGCACAAGATCCACCAAAATGTTAAAAAGAGTGAGCAGTGAGTGAGCAGTGATGAATGCGTTTAGATATATAAAAAATTGGCACGCGATGCATGCATGTGTCTACCGCTGGCGAGTTGGAAATCTGTTACTCGCTCGGTACAAGTGTCGGCGATGTAACAAGACCGAATGTAGCAAACGTTGTGTGATTTTTGTTGTATATATAGCAGATTTGGAAATTTTTATAAGAACTTATTTGCAAGGTGGGATCAGATATTAGCATTAGAGTGCTAGTATCAGACTCTATATATTGTGTTTAGCATATGGGACTAGCCGTTAGTTTTGTTACGATCATACGAAGATATTTTGGCAAAGGTGCAGATTCACAAAACCGCTCTATTTTGCTATATTACGAGGTGAGTCAAATAGAAAATCTACACAGCTGTTATTAACTAGTGATCGCGAAATAGAAGATGTTTAATCTAATTCAGTTATTACTTACCGATAGCCATAATTGAAGACAACATTCCATATAAGTCCCTTGGCATTTTGAACACTGCCACACCACTGAGTTATAATCAATATTTAACAAGCAACTTTCATAATTTCTTTCTCCATCAGAAAATAAATTTGTAAATGAATTTTTAAGACAAACATAAGGTCCCGGCACCATCACATGTCATAAATTGATACCATGTTACTGTTAGGAACATCTGTTAACAACAACAAAATATTTTTTACAGAACCTTTAATACTACAATACAAACAAATATTACCATGACATAAAATATAGTTTAAGTCAGTCGGATTCCTGCAGTTATAAATATCTTTAATGTATTTAAAAATTATAGCAGTCAATGACATTGTTTACCTGCATTGTCGCCAAATGGTATGTAAACATTGTAACATATTATTTCAAAGGATAATGACCAAAACATAAATGAAATGACAGGCAACATTTTATTCAAAAATTGACCTCTTAAAAAGGACTTTCGTTATCATCATTCATCAGAAATATTATAACATTGTAGCACCCGATTCTTGCTCGATAGTCGATACTGTTCCATATTTGGAAGATTCAACTGCTAGAGTTTCGGTTTATAATGAGCACACAGGTTTGGGTTCGTTTGTTTACGAGCACGGCTCTGTGCAGTCTTATTTTCGAGCACATGGGCTTCTGCTTTGAGTTTCCTTGGACTACTTAGCAGTTTATACGAGATTGTTTTGTCTACTCGTGCCTAAAAAGGATGAAAAGAAGCAGTCAATTTACGAAGTGTTATTATAAATATAATATATTTATATAATATACAATCAACAGATAATACACAACTATAAACAAGTAAAACAACGGAATAGATACAACTTACACAGAAAATACATGTACACAACTATAAACCACTCTCACACAAAAACATGTTAAACGCAATAGATACAACTTACCTAACGAGTAAATATTTTCGAGATTTGTCAACAAACGCTCTCGAAGATATTGGTAATTTTGCTCCCACGAAGCACGAAGCTAGCCGATCATTTGCGAAACACGTGCGATTATACCGACCATGGCACGAATCGTCGGCGATGATCGGCGTGCATGCGCAGTCCGATTTTTGAAACGTTCAAGACCTCATGCAAGATTGCGCGTTGACTACGTGTGCTACCGCTTACGCGGTAGACACAAAAGGAGTTCATAGCGATAAAGAGACTTTGTCTCACTGATTTTGTGTCACTGGCAACAGTTAGTAAAACATCGTTCTTTTGATCATCCGCTTTTTACCAGCTGTGTGATGGCATCAGGTGTTGTCATAACAGGCAGCCATTCATAACAGGGAGCCATCAGGTGTTGTCATAACAGGCAGCGAGCATCTAGCGCAGAGTACAGTATCAATGTGTTTAACTGAACGTCAAGTAAAAAACTCTACCCGTGAGATGCCACAGCAGCTAGCAGTGGGCCTGGCTATTCATCAAACAATCTCCCAGCTACTTCAGAGTTGTATCCAGACCATTAACTGAGCATGTGCAAAATTAAGGCTGTCGGTGTCCTGCCTTGCCGCCACACGTCACAGAAAAGCACACATCCCTGTTGTAAGGATATGTTTTCGAACGAATCAGTGGATGTTTCAATTCTGATAAATCACTCGATTTTCGTCTCGATTAGTTTAGCCCAACCAGCTCTCTTTCGTACCTCTCTCTGCATGCTCTCTTTATCATACCTCTCTCAGTATGCTCTTTTTATCTAACCATAAGATGCCTATGTTTATTATTGTAATAGCCTGCGTGGCGGAGTTAGGGGGAGGGGGGAAGGGAGGAGGGAACGCCTGCACGAAAGACCCATGATTTTGGATTTCCGCCCACATGAAAAACTGTCAAAAACAACCAATCAGCGACTAGCGGGCTTTCCGCGATGATTAAAACATTTCACTTCGGGCCGAATCGTGAAATATCCATGTCTGAAACTCCGTAAAAAGCTTGACTGCATCTGGTGGAAACAAGATTTATTTTTAAAATTTATTCAAGCAATCGTGTAGACATGGAAGCACAGAGTTGATTCTGACTGAGGCTTGTGAATCAATCGGCTTTGCATTACTACGCAGTGAAACTTTCTCCGAGCGGGTTTGAAGGTCTTGCGGCAGAAAAAATAAGAAATGCTTTTGAACTTTATAACTTTATGGAATCAGTATTAACACATGCGAAAGGAGACAGCAATGTGGCACCAACCGATAACATTAATAGCCCTGATAGAATTAAGGACATCTGCCTGCCGAACACTGTAACTCCAGAATGGGATTTGGCAAAGAAATTTCATATGCAAGACAACGTAGCTAGAAACCATCACTTATATACGTTTAGCCGTAAGTCTCTCTATTCTGAAACGTCGAAGGAATTCTCTGAAGGCCCAGAGAGCATTGTTGAAACACCTGAAGACAAGGACAAGGTAGAAATCACAATAATATAGCTGCTTCCCCTGCCGACTGATAATCACGCGCTATCTACCAAATCCATAATCAAACTCTCGCCAAATCCCGTTGGTAATACCAACAAAACATATTTTCCTGGCAGCAGCTCCCTCGTAGCAACTTTTTGTTCCTGTTTTAATTTAAAGCTACGACCAGCAACGAACTGAAGATCGGTTAAAGCTTTTATATCTATCGTTATCGGTTAAAGATCTTAAATTTAAAAATCGCCATTTTTAAATGTTTATTTCCTGACAGGAAACCCTGAATACTAATGAGTTGAATTAGCCAATCAGAATTTAGCGTCCTCTGGTGGACGTAGAAATCCAAAAACATGGGTCTTTCGTGCAGGCGTTCCATCTGCACTCACCCCAGTCCCAGTCCCCGGCCCCCTCCCCCAATCGGCCTGAACGCCTGCTTCGCAGGCTATTATTGTAATTACTATATATACTTCAAAAACTCATTAATATTCATTAACCAAATTGTCCAATCACATTTCCGTATTTAATCACGCGCAAGGCTTTTATACCTGATAAAATCCATGAATACTAATCAGCATGAAAATTATATAAAGTCTCTACGAACTTTATATAAAATTCCTGCTAATTTGCATTTCATACATCAACTCAAAGACCATATTTGCATACCCAACTATGCGAATCGAAAACAAATCGATTTACATTGTTCTAAATCAACGCAATTTACCTCTAATAGAAACCAGTACACTCCCTAGTGAGTGAAGCTATTTAAAACACTCGAACTCGCGTTTTATCATATCTAAAATGCTCGCGCTCGCATTTTAAATATGATAAAACGCTCCTTCTCGTGTTTTAAATACTACATATTCAACTTTGGTGCTAAATTAAATTATTGATTGAATGTGTCCTATACTATATTGATAACAACACTTCCTGGTTTGAGTGATTATAGTGCATTTTGGCGCACGTTTTGAAGAGTTATAGGCGATTTTATGTTCCAGCCTCGTTTCTATGCTAGATTATATACATTACACTTTTAACCCCTCGTAAATCCAGTCTGAGCAAGTTGTAAAGTTGCCACCAAAACGTTTCACGTTCTATAGGGTCCCTGCGAGCCGGCTCTCCGCGGGTTGGAGCGGGCGGCTTGCGGGGGAGGCGCGAGAAGAAGGAGAGCCTGCAACAATCATGGGTGTGAATCGATTACGCCCACTTAATTAGTATTGACATATCTGATCAATCAATTACGCTCACTTCATTAATTTTCACATATATTACCAGTCAGATCAATCATATTCGTCCAAAATTCTTGGTGAAAAATCCAATGTAAATAAACACAGCTGCATAGCCATCTTACATGGCTAGTAAAAAAAATCTCTGAATAAGAAAGGACAAAAACCAAAAGCAGTTTCTAAAGACGATTTTTGTCGTGTATGTATAAATTACATGAATTTCAAAATCAAATTGTTCGACGGAGAACCTGTTTAAACAGTCGGAAAGCAAGGAAGCCAAATTAGTCAGGAGGCAGTGTCCAGAAATGTGCTTATTTATGAGTTTCGTTACACTTTTTGAGTAGAAGCTGGCAACATAGCTTAAAATTTTCGTCTTGTCGTCTTGAACAAGAATATCGCTGTTTCCACTTTCAACTCTTACTATTTTGGCCGTTACGGGCCGTTTTCTCCAGGCCTTCGCTCCTGCAACATGAAAACGAGGCTTAACTATAAATATTCGTAAAATCATGGAAGGCAGCTGTCAAACTCCCCAATATTTAATAGTATTAATGTACTTATTAGGCCTACTTGGCCACTGACACTTATTAAGAAATAAAGAGGAAAGTCACGTGACTAGTCACGTGCTTATTTAATTATTTTTTAATACTATTCAATAACTTCAAAATATTAACTAGAAATTCTTCTGAATGGATGATTGTAACGGGAATTTAACATATTGCTATGATATTTATCATTTTAATAAACTTATTTCAAATATGAATATTGCAGGAGGTACGATTTGCGGATCCTGTGCTTATTGATTAGTTCCCAGGCCACATCGCGGTGAACCTTTACAGCTACTCTATACAGCCAGTAATTCTGCATCAAGATCTACAGCTTCAACATCATCGTTGTTTAGCTCCTGGTCATATTCAGCATCATGAACATTTCGCTCCACATTTGACTCTTTTAATAAACAACGCGTGGCGGCTTCGTTTAGATGTGATGAAACTAACAAGAGGGGCTCTGACGGATTCAACGGTTGAACAAACGTAACTTTATCTTGAAGAAATAGCTGAATCTTCTCTTTCAACTTGTTTCCCCTGTAAAGGCCCGAATCTACATGGTAATGCGACTCAAGCCGATGGGAAAAGGATGTTCACACTGCTTTCAGCGAGTAGATACGGCCCCGACATAGTCCCTTTTCAGGTGAGGACATCATTTCTTCAAAGCAGGTATCTCCAGGATCACTGTTCACTTCTTTGAAGCCGGTTGCGTATATATCAGTGTTTCTTTGAAACCTTGTGTAACATTTCAGATGATATTTACCAATCGTTCACGCCAGCAAGCTTGCAGCTCATCTCCTATCAAATACGGCTTTCCGGAGTATTTTCGATGATGTTTCCATGGTTTGTACTTGGCTTAAACCTTTGGAACCATTTGGCAGAACATACATTTAGACAAGTCCATGCGAAAAATTGAAGATCTCCTGGAGGCTCCTACATCAGCCGTGTTTTCTTCTGATTCGTTAGACACTCGGTTTTGGAGACGCTGAATAATGAATATGACCTCCAGGAGATCTTCAATTGATCGGATGGACTGGTCTAAATGTATGTTCTGCCAAATGGATTCCAAAGGTTTAAGCCAAGTACAAACCATGGAAACATCAGCGAAAATACTCCGGAAAGCCGTATTTGATAAGGAGATGAGCTGCAAGCTTGCTGGCGTGAACGATTTGATAGCATCAGAAGGTAAATATCATCTGAAATGTTACACAAGGTTTCAAAGAAACACTGATAAGAACGCAACCGGCTTCAAAGAAGTGAACAGTGATCCTGGAGATACCTGCTTTGAAGAAATGATGTCCTCACCTGAAAAGGGACTATGTTGGGGCCGTATCTACTCGCTGAAAGCAGTGTGAACATCCTTTTCCCATCGGCTTGAGTCGCATTACCATGTAGATTCGGGCGTTTACAGGGGAATCAAGTTGAAAGAGAAGATTCAGCTATTTCTTCTAGATAAAGTTACGTTTGTTCAACCGTTGAATCCGTCAGAGCCCCTCTTGTTAGTTTCATCACATCCAAACGAAGCCGCCATGCGTTCTTTATTAAAAGAGTCAAATGTGGAGGGAAATGTTGATGATGCTGAATATGACGAGGAGCTAAACAACGATGATGTTGAAGCTGTA
Source organism: Chrysogorgia sp. JL179-B06 (assembly GCA_035772405.1). Classification (NCBI taxonomy): domain Eukaryota; kingdom Metazoa; phylum Cnidaria; class Anthozoa; order Scleralcyonacea; family Chrysogorgiidae; genus Chrysogorgia; species Chrysogorgia sp. JL179-B06. The sequence continues at coordinate 190,916 of JAYKKM010000228.1, forward strand.
GATCTTGATGCAGAATTACTGGCTGTATAGAGTAGCTGTAAAGGTTCACCGCGATGTGGCCTGGGAACTAATCAATAAGCACAGGATCCGCAAATCGTACCTCCTGCAATATTCATATTTGAAATAAGTTTATTAAAATGATAAATATCATAGTAATATGTTAAATTCCCGTTACAATCATCCATTCAGAAGAATTTCTAGTTAATATTTTGAAGTTATTGAATAGTATTAAAAAATAATTAAATAAGCACATGACTAGTCACGTGACTTTCCTCTTTATTTCTTAATAAGTGTCAGTGGCCAAGTAGGCCTAATAAGTACATTAATACTACTAAATATTGGGGAGTTTGACAGCTGCCTTCCATTATTTTACGAATATTTATAGTTAAGCCTCGTTTTCATGTTGCAGGAGCGAAGGCCTGGAGAAAACGGCCCCTAGCGGCCAAAATAGTAAGAGTTGAAAGTGGAAACAGCGATATTCTTGTTCAAGACGACAAGACGAAAATTTTAAGCTATGTTGCCAGCTTCTACTCAAAAAGTTTAACGAAAATCATATTTTTTTCATCTGCCTCCTCACTAAATGATGAATTCTTGCAAACGATTGCAAACGATTTGGGATGTATCTAAATCTGATTACCTTTAAGATAGAGTTTGCCGTACTTGGAAAGACGCACTTGGAAAACCGTCAATCCAACACTCCGCTGTTTGCAGTTCAGAAAACGCAGACAAAGCGACATCAAGAGAGAAAAGACAATTGCCAACAACAATAACACCAGAAAGACTAGACGTGTGTCCACCGCAAAAATAAAAGAACCTCGTCGTCGAAAGCATCTATTTTATGACGAACATGAAAGGGGTGAAGCTCTTTCTTTTGAAGACGAACTAAATAATTTAATGAATAGAAATTTGAAGAAGGCAAATCAGGAATTAGCCAGGGGCGTGTTATTATATCGTATATATCCTAACAAATGTGTAACTAATAAAGGGTCAAATTAGGGAAAGTTCATCATATTGTACAATTGCTTCGTTCTATTTTAAAACTCCATTTAATTTGATAAGAATCAACAACTACACACAATATAAACCTTCGACATTATATTTAAAGACATTTTAGACGATCCTGTTTCAAAAGTGGACGGGTATTCTATAATTACTCCGTAACTGTCAAGCAATCGTTTGACCAAACAACACAGAATTTGTTTAGAAATATTGCGTTGAAAAATTGGGCTACGGCAGCGAATAATATTTTCCAACATGTTGAACTATCTTGTCATGTCCCCGATGTTCTGCGAAGGAAAATAAGTTCAGAATTTCAGGCGCTTGGTACAGATACCATTCTGAAGGGAACTTCTCTTGAAGAACTCACTGCCTTTAGCAACAGCCTCTTTTCGCAGGAAGTTAGCTTGCAATGTCCACTTTGGTATTTTGTTTTGAACGGGGCTTGCGGTCATACATTGCGTCAAAAACGAAATTATGTTGTAAACGCTTGGAAGAAGTTGTTTAATTGCTTCACGTTGTTCGTCCTTCTATTCAATTTCTAACGATCTAATGTTCTCTTCCAGACCGCACAATACGTCATTGCTGTTAGACACATAAATTATGACATCAGCTAGACACATAAATTATAATTTCCACCAATAGAAATTCACGGCCGTCTGCGGCCTCGAGTATCAATTTACCCCTATGATTGTTGCAGGCTCTCCTTCTCGCGCCTCCCCCGCAAGCCGCCCGCTCCAACCCAGTAGTATAGAAAATGGGGATCCTAGCGCATTTTTCCATTTTTCATGTCTCAACTTCTCTGGGGAACTAAACACTTTTTCCGTTTTTGTATTCCACATATAATTTTCGAGCAAATATGTGGAATACAAAAACGGAAAAAGTGTTTAGTTCCCCAGAGAAGTTGAGACATTCAAATGGAAAAAATTCGCTATTATCCCCAGTTTCGAGACTACTAATAGACGATGTGTCACATGGTTTGGAGTCTATGAGACATATGTCAGCTAGTAAGCTACAGAGTGAGGTGTCTAGACGTGACGCTGCTGTGGGTGATCCTGGTATGGGATTTATTTCAACTCGTGAGTTGAGTGGGGCTCGTGATTCGAAAGGGTCTAAAGACTTGACTATATTAAATAATAAAACGACTCTTATGAAAATGTCTGAACGTGAGCGTAACCCTGTTGTGGGTGGTAATGTCGCTCGTAGTGGTACACTATCGAGTGGTGGTGCACGTGATCCTGCTATAGGTTCTGGTAATTTAGTTATACCGAATGTTAAGATGAGTTTTCTAGAGAGGATGTCTAGCTATCTAGCTGATGCTAAAGCATTGGGGTATAAGTGGATGGACCTTATTAGAAGAGGATCTAGAGAGAACGTCATTAGTAGAGTCACCAGAATTAGGGAGGTCAGAGAAGTTCGAAAGGCTAGACGTGATCTTAGACGATATGTGAGGAGGTCACAGTTAGGTCAGGAGGCCTCAGACAAAGAGTATGAGAGAATCACTAGTCTTATTGCTAAGATGAAACGTCCTACTGTAGTACAAAGGAGAGTTGCTCTCAAAGGGTACACCAAGTCGTATAGTGTTGAGGTGATCGACAATAAGGATCCATTAAAACAACTAGTCAAGACTAGAGGAGTAGTGGGCTCAACTTTACAGAAAGAATTAGAAAGACTGAAAGGTTTAAAGTTTTCTGAGACGTTGAAAGTAACTCTAGAGAAAGAGATTGGTGACGGCGAGTCTGTGGTTAAGGAAGCCTTCTTCAATAGTGTGGTCAAAACAGTGGTTAGTAGTGTTGATATTAGTGGGACTACGAGACAAGCTAGTGAGGAGATAGTTAATCGTATAGCTGTATGGTTGTCAGAAGGGTCTGGGTGGGTTGTAGACAGTGTTAGTGACCACTTTATTAATGTGGTAGTGTACAAGCCTCTTAAAGGATCGAGTTATATTGAGCTACCAGAAGAGTTGAGGAACGCGTCGAAAGGTTTAGTCAACATAAAAAATAGTGACGACAAGTGTTTTATGTGGTGTCATGTGTTACACAAGTGTCCTGTGGGAAAGGATCCGCAGAGAGTGTCGAAGCATAAGAAGAACGTAGGTTCTGTCAATTATGAGGGAGTGAGATTTCCAGTGGATACGAAACAGTACAACAAGATAGAGAGGCAGAACGGTATTAGTATCAGCGTGTTTGGGTACGAGGATAAGCAGCCATTCCCTATCTACGTTTCTGAGGAGAGGTACGAGGATCATATGGACCTGCTGCTAATAACGAATGGTGTTAGACGACACTACGTGTACATCAAAGACTTTAACAAATTTATGTTCAGACATACTAAACACAAGTGTCGCAAGAATTTCTGTAGATACTGTCTTCAATGTTTTACTACCAATGAGATTCTAGAGAATCATAAGGAGGTTTGTATGGTGGTAAATGGTAAGCAAGCGATCAAGATGCCAGATGAAGAGGACAGCACTCTTGAGTATGAAAACTTTCATAAACAATTAGAGGTACCATTCGTAATATACGCAGACTTCGAGGCTATCACAGAGAAGGTCGACAACGTTACACCACTCACAGGATCGTACACTAGTGAGTACCAAAGACACACGGACTGTGGGTATGGGTACAAAGTAGTGTGTTGTTATGATGATAAATATAGTAAACCAGTAGAGATGTTTCGAGGTAAGAACGCGGTTAGGAAGTTCATGAAAAAGATGTTAGAGGAGGTTAAATACTGCAAGAAAGTCAGAAAGGAGCATTTTAATGAGGACATGGTGTTGACCAGAGCTGATAAGGTTAACTTCAAGGAAGCGACTAAATGTCATATTTGTGGTAGTAAATACAAAAGGGGACAAATGAGAGTTAGAGATCATTGTCATATCACTGGTAAATATAGAGGTTCAGCACATCAGTTATGTAATAGGAACTATAGACTGACTGATAAGATACCTGTCATATTTCACAATCTAAGAGGGTGCGATAGCCACTTCATAATGCAAGAGATAGGTAAGATAGGTCAGAAAATCAACGTCATACCAAATAATATGGAGAAATATATGGCATTCATGTTAGGTAAACATCTAGTGTTTCTAGATAGTTTCCAATTCATGAGCTCTAGTCTAGCCAACCTAGTGAACAACCTACCAAAGGAATGTCTCAAGTACACGTCTGAACTATTTCAAGGTGAGGAGCTAGAGTTGGTGTCGCGAAAAGGTGTGTACCCATATGACTATATGGATAGTTTCGATAAGTTTAACGAACTTGAGTTGCCATCAAAGGAGAGTTTCTACAGCATCCTAAACGACGAGCATGTGTCAGACACAGACTACGAGCACGCTCAAGAAGTGTGGGAGACAATGGGTGTGGAGAGTATGGGTGAGTACCACGACCTATACCTAAAGTCTGACGTATTACTACTGGCTGACGTGTTCGAGAACTTTAGAAGAACGTGTAAACAGTACTACCAGTTAGATCCTTGTCATTACTTCACATCACCTGGACTATCGTGGGACGCTGCTCTAAAGATGACAGGAGTGGAACTAGAGTTGATGACTGATATCGACATGTTTCAGTTTATTGAGAAAGGAATGCGGGGTGGTGTCTCCTGTATAACACATAGACACGGAGAAGCTAATAACAAATACATGAAGGGGTATGATAGTAGTAAACCATCGAAACATATCGTATACTTAGATGCGAATAACCTTTATGGTTGGGCTATGTGTCAGTATCTACCGACTGGTGGGTTTGAGTGGGTCGAAGGTTTTGACATCAACAATCTAGACGAGTATAGCGATGACTCAGACAAAGGGTTGATACTCGAGGTTGATTTAGAGTACCCAGAGGAGTTACACGATCTTCACAACGACTATCCTTTAGCCCCTGAGAGGATGAGAGTGAGTAGTGATATGTTGTCAAACTATTGTAAGACGATCCAAAACAAGTTTAAGATATCTGTTGGAGAGGTTGCAAAACTTATACCTAACCTAAGCGATAAGAGTAAGTACGTTGTTCATTATAGAAACCTACAATTATACAAGAGTTTGGGAATGAAGGTTAAGAAGGTACGTAGAGTACTTCAATTCGATCAGTCACCATGGCTCAAGCAATATATTGACTTTAATACAGACAAGAGAACTCAAGCGAAGAACGACTTTGAGAAGGATTTCTTCAAGCTCATGAATAATAGTGTGTTTGGAAAGACTATGGAGAATCTACGAAAGCGTGTGAACGTGGAGTTAGTAACAGACAAGGAAAAACTGAAGAAACTAACGTCAAAACCAACCTTTGTAAGCAGTAAGATATTTGACAATAAATTGGTAGCAGTTCACAAGATCAAAGAGATACTAACTCTAAATAGACCAGCATACGTAGGTATGTGTATTCTAGACTTATCAAAGACATTGGTGTACGACTTCCACTACAGTAACATCAAAAAGAAATATGGCAACGAGGCCAAATTACTATTCACAGACACGGATAGTCTAATGTACGAGATTGAGACGGAGGATGTGTACAAAGACATGTACGATAACAAAGAAGTGTTCGACTTTAGTGGATACGATAAGTCATCTCCTTACTTCGACCTAACTAACAAGAAGGTTATTGGTAAAATGAAGGATGAGACATTAGGAGTCCCCATCGTTGAATTCGTTGGTTTAAGGTCGAAAATGTATAGCTACATAAAAGAGGATGGAAAAGGTGGGAAGACTGCTAAGGGTATCAAGAAGAGTACCATTAGAAATAATATAAGACATGACAACTATAAAAGTGTCCTGACAAATGGTGAGCAGATGTCTCACATAATTAAAACTATTCGCAGCAAGAGCCACCAACTAGGAAGCTATGAAATAAACAAGATATCCTTAAGCTGCTTTGACGACAAGCGACATATACTACCAGACGGTGTATCTAGCTATGCGTATGGACATTACAAAATAGTCCAGAACTAGCTGTTTAAATTTCTAAAATGTTTTTTAGTCTTGATGTGTTTATATTTAGAGGTCACGTGGTATGACTGATCGCATGTCTCACACACCCACTTGTGAGTTCTCATCCACTCTTTGGTTTGCGCTCTGGCTGCTATTAAAGCTTCTTCTTTGGTTTGGTAAATTTTTGGTCTTGCCATTATATATTACTATATATTTTATTTACCCACTCGTTGTAGTATGGATCTCCTCTCCCATCCCAACCTAGATCCTTGTATACTACGCTATACAGGTTATACTCGAATCGCACCTTGACCTTACCAGGTTTGAGGTCGTTAAGAGGTCGTTAAGACTACCTCTCAACTCTATACCTCTTCTAGAGCATATTCTTATGACATAGAAAATATATTTCGATATATTCTTGGCAATCAGTTTGTTTCTTTTAAGAGACCATAGTATTTTTACAAAATCACTGACAACTGTTGGTATGTCACTCTCGTTAACTAGTCTTTTACTAGTCAACATTCTCTCTAACCACTTACTGTAACTATGAGCCGATTTCTTGTACATCCAAATGTTAGGTACAAAGTTTCTCACGCGTCCGTAGGTAGTCTCTCCACACTTGTTACAACTAAATACACCATCTTCGATTGGGGTTCTGTGGTTACTACACTCGTAACAGTATGTGGTGTCGTACCACTTTTTTGGTGTTAGGTTCCTCTCTCCATTCTTGATCTCGTCCAATGTGTACCCTAATGTAGTACCACTCCACTTTTTTGATGTCTCAATCTCATCCAATGTATATCCAGCATAGAACATTCTCATTGTACGTTCGTCAACCATCTAAGTTACTATACTATATATATCTTTAGACTATAGTGTGGTAACTTTGTGGTTGTCGGTTAGTGTCTCCCACTCACACTTTATTGTTGTGACCTGTTTTAGAGCGTCTGATAGTAGTTGTTCCAACTCTTCTATCTGACGAGTTTGGTAAGAGAGTGTCTCTGTCAAGTTACGCTTTTTATCAAATTCCATAGCCATCTCCTTCAAAGTTTTAGCGCTCATTTCTATAACACTCTATATATTAAGTAACCTAAAGGTAGCCCAACAACTCCAACGAATACCGTTTGATATTCTTTCATCTCATCTGAAGGTTTGTAATAGTCTGACAACTCAGGCTCTTTACTAAACGTCTTACCATCATACTGTATCGTCAGTACTTGTCTTAGTTGGTCTAGAGCGTGGTTTGCTCATATAGTATTCTATATGAAAACACCTTTTAACATGCTAATTGTTGGTATGACAGCCTGTGGTAAAACACACTACCTATTGGATATGATAGAGAAAGAATACACGAATCACTTCGAGTATATCATTCTTATATGTCCAACATTTGAATGGAACAAAACGTACACAGAGTGGAAATACTTGAGAGACCCAGACTTTATCGCTATTCAGTGTGAGCAAGATAAGGTCAACGTATTTCTTAAATATGTGACTGGTATTTACAAAGGCACCAATTCACTGATAATATTAGACGATTGTGCTGGTGGGCAGGACGTTAAAAACAGAACAAGCGAACTAGTTAAACTAGCCTTTAGTGCTAGACATTACAACCTATCCACAATAGTCGTAACACAACAACTAACCTCAATTAGTAAACCATATCGTGAGAACATCTCAAAGTTAGTGACATTCTACAACCCTAACAGAAACGATATGAAAATTATCGTAGACGATTATCTCAACGGAGTTGATAAAGTGGAAATTCAGAAAATAATAAAACAGTTGAAAGACAACGAGTACGCAAGATTGGAGATACTTCTAAGACATCCATACTCGTATGAATTAGTTATTCCACAAAACAGTTGAGAGACAACTAATACGTAAGATTGGAGATACTTATAAGGCATCCATACTCACACGAATTAGTTGAGAGACAACGAACACGTAAGATTGGAGATACTCACAAGGCATCCATACTCATACGAAATAGTCATTCCGCAAAAACAAAACATATCGTATATTATAGGACATGCCAAAACGTAAGACAAAAAATCTTGAGACAATTGACGAACTCATCGAAGACATACGAGAAGCAGAACAGGAAATGATCGATGAACCACAAATCGATACACCACAAGTTGACGACACTCCGCAAACTGATGTAGACAAGAAACGAAACGAACTAAAAAGACTCTCAGAGGATGGTGAGATAGATCAATCCGTCGCTTATCTTAAAAAGGCCTCAGCTAAAGTTATCAATAAGATCTATGAAGAATGGGAGGTAAAGAGAATGGAGAAAGCGAATGTGTTCCTCTGTGACCTTTTAATAAGCAAGTTCGCCCACGCGTTAGGAGGGTTCAACGCTATTGAATCACCTGAAAAGCTCGAAAACGAGTTGATTACTGACCAGTTATTAAAAAGAGACGTAGAGAAGTTTATATCACACGTATCCCCCTACCTCCCTTGTTTAGGGTTGCTATCAGGTGGACTGACAACTAGTAAACACGTATTTAGCCATATGGCTAGAGAGGAAATCCCCGAGGGGGAACCCCCAAATGAATAAAACTAATTACAACATAAGCGGAAGCGAGTTGAAGTGAGATATCATATGTCCAACACAACACGGAAGCGATAGTTAGCGTTCGTATTCATCCTAAACGATTTTTGGTTGGTAACGAAAAGTTTAACTAGCAACATTTTGTATCAGACAAACAAGCTTCGTCACACCACTTGTTTGTGAGTCATTAGTGAACAACTAGTGTAAACCACTAATATATGCATCGTTAAAATGAAATTTTAACTATGTACACAACTCTGTTCGTTGGACGTTAAGTCTTAGTATGTCTATCATGCTAATATCGCTAGAAAGACATAATATAACGTCGTGACATTTGTTAACCGAATTGACTAATGTTAAATATTATTAGTAAGCTGTCTCACATACATCAACCAAATTCTAATCGCTTAAATACTATAAAATGAGTGTGAAACTTACCATGGGCATGGTAGCTCGCGGGGTTAAGCGTCGCGTTTTGGAACACTAAGGAGGCGTGTGTTCGAATCATGCGTTGGACTTACTCTCCCAGTCCATCACACTCACACGCGCGTGCAAGGGACATTGAGGATAATGGATTATGGCATAATCCGATGTCCCTCATATCCCTGCGTGCGTATACAAGTAGGTACAGATGGGACACTGAGGATAATGGATTATGGCATAATCCGATGTCCCCCCTTACCTATGACGTGTGAGCAATAGTGGGGAATCCCCTAAAAAGTGTTAACGTCAGTACTCACAGCAGGGCTACGTATATCAGCACTAGCAGAAGCACCACGTATAGCGACATCCTCGCCCACAGCAGCGTCACGTCTAGACACCTCACTCTGTAGCTTACTAGCTGACATATGTCTCATAGACTCCAAACCATGTGACACATCGTCTATTAGTAGTCTCGAAACTGGGGATAATAGCGAATTTTTTCCATTTGAATGTCTCAACTTCTCTGGGGAACTAAACACTTTTTCCGTTTTTGTATTCCACATATTTGCTCGAAAATTATATGTGGAATACAAAAACGGAAAAAGTGCTTAGTTCCTCAGAGAAGTTGAGACATGAAAAATGGAAAAATACGCTAGGATCCCCATTTTCTATACTACTCAACCCGCCCTCCCCCAGCCCGCCCTCCCCCAACCCGGCGGAGAGCCGGCTCGCAGGCTACCTTAACACATCTAGTCCAGTGGCGTGCTTTCAGCACAAAATTCCCACGGGACTTTATTTAATGACATTTGCGCCCGGACTAATAGACAACTTTCCCATTTCACCGAACAATGCGTTGGCGATGGTGAAGACTGACAAACTTCGGAAATGATCGTATTTCCTATATCGTGTGAAATTTGAAGTGCTGTTGCGGTCACGCCAGACTACGACCTAGGTTTGACCGCGATTTTCGTTATAGGTTATTTCTGAGCAGTACTGCTATTACCAGGTCTCTATAGTCCAACTTCGGAATGGCAAGTGTCCACTAATTATAAGGCCCTTGTAAGACGGGATGCTATAAGAATGATCAAATATACTACAATATTCATTCAACTCACACAACGTTCATTTACAGTATACTATAACTCACACAACTTTATTTTTATATTTAGGAAAGACTGCAAGAACTAATTGTTATGGACCGTCCAAACATTTTCACTATTGCCACTGATCCTGAAAGCGGTTAGTAACTTGTCACTCTATTGCAGCCTGCATTACAGTAGCCTAATTGTATAGTTATATTTAGTTCTGCAGCGATACTGCATCTCCTTGTATACCATAACTTGCTCTCACCTCTCTCACTTATTTTTATTCGAATTAATTCTTATTGTACAAATTGAATTATAATATATACAGTAGACAGATTGATAGATAGATAAAGATAGATAGATAATTTATTAAAAATATCACATAAGCAGTTAAAAACTGAATTGCGTGATTTTACAAATAGGAAAAGAAATTAAGAAGTATATATAAATATATAACTAACAATATGAATAAAATTATATAACTAAAATTAAGGAAATAAATGTATTTTTACAAACAATCGTGTTAAACTATTGTTCGTTGTTCAACATATTCACTGAAGCTGGAATGAAAGTATTGCAAAACCTATTCGTCTTATATTTCAAAGAGTTAAAAGGTCTAGGCCTTCTAATATTGTACCGATTCGAATGTCTACATGGAGAGTAAGATGTGCCAGTTTGTGTTGTGGATTTAGACTCGCCTCGTGAAATAGTTTCCTACAAGCATCCAAGCGTCTATTATATGTAAGGCGTGCCAGGAAATATGATCGAAAGCATACGCTTCTGGATACGTTCAACGGCCTTGGAGAGATAGTCCGGGAGGGCAAAGTGGTATACTTGGCAACTGTATTCAAGAACAGGTCTAATACAGGTAGTATAAAACATAACGATGTCAGAAACTGGAACTTTAGCGCGTTTTTTTTAAAAAATTTTTTAGTCGATTTTATTAGATATTAATGTAAATACAAAAAATACCCAAACGGAAAGAGCGCGAACGGGACTCAGGACCCATGCGAGGCGCCTTCCCGTTGAAATTAAAAATACATATATAAGTCATAGATCAACTGCTTGGAATTCACAATGCACCAACACACACGCGCAGCCCCAAACCCCATTCTTCCGAACTCCACTGAAAGAACAAAATGAATAAAACTGAGTGGAATTCAGAAGAACGAGGTTGAAGCTGCACACATACAATGATGCTCCGTGGAATCCTAGCAGTTGGTACATTGGAAAACTATCAGTGACAGGAGCAGTTACGGTATAATGACCATGTACAAGTCATATCGACGTCAAAAGTAGATGTTAGTAATGATAAATAAGTATTGCGTAAAAATCTTTTGAATGTTGCAAGACTGCAGAGACTATTGGGTGGTGCTATTTTACAAACAGAATTCCAGAGAGGAACAATTCTGTTAAAGTAGGAGGCTTGGAAAGCTTAGTTGGATTATAAAATAAAAACGCTTATTGGTTTTCTTAATGATATTGGATACATGCTCATTCCACCTTAAATCTTTACTTATAGTTAATCCTAACACCCTAGCATGATCCACAGTATCAAGATTACTATTGTTTAGGCTCAGTCTTGGGAAAGTGAGGTTTGCTCTTCCAAAGTAGATGTCAAGTTCTTTGCATTTTGAAGTATTAAGTTGAAGACTATTCTCATCTGACCACATCTGGACGTCGCTAGCCATTCTTTGGATGGTACTGATGGTGTTCTTAGGTACTATCTCTGAAATTGTAGTGTCGTCAATGTATTTCAAAGTGCTGCTATAATCGAGCTTGAGGTCATTAATCATGAGTATGAAGAGCCACGGACCCAGTTTTGTTCCCTGAGGAACACCAGAGGGGACTCCACGCCACTCCGAATAACAATCTCTAGAGAGTTTTACTCTTTGCTTTCTATTCATCAAAAAATCAATGACCCAGTTCTTCACAAAGCGAGGAATGTTAAGTTGGACAATCTTTATTGTAAGGATACGATGGTCTATGATGTCAAAGGCTTTACGGTAGTCAAATAATAAGATTCGAACAGCTGCTCCGGTACCGTCAGTAGCCTCAGCCCATGAGTGCACCATGCTGATAAGCAGGGGTGGAAAATGTATCGGACCACGGGACCATTGGTCCCAGAAAATTTTTGGGTTCCCAGAAAATATTTCAAGTTCTAGTAGCACTGTAGCAGAGAAAGAAAATGTGAAGAAAATTTTGATAAAAGTGAAAGAAATTTAGACAGGAAAGTAGAACATGTTTAACCCGTTAAGGCGCAAGAGTTTCCAGAGTAAAATAACAAATTAGGGCACAAATAATGGGTTAATATTCCAGTCTGATCCAGTGAATGATGGTACCAGGACAAATTTGAATTATTTTGAAAAGAAATAGTTAGCCCATACTTATAAAAAACAATGTTAATCATGTAAAATATCATTACATATTGGTTAAAAGAGCTTCTATTTATCTCACTCTAGTTCGGTAGTCCTAATTTTTGATAATTGCTAAATTCCATTGCTAAAAAGAACATGAACTGGCAGAATTTTTTTTGGTTTTGGGTCTACGGTCCCAGAAAGAAAAATATTTTTTCCACCCATGCTGATAAGTGCTAAGGTTGCCGAGGAATGTGGTATACCGCCATATTGGTCAGGATCGACAATGTTCAAAATAGCAGATATAGTTCAGATACAGTTCAAAATATATATCTCGACCATAAATTCCATTGCTACTTTAGATAATACTGGAGTGAGTGATATGGGTCTGAGATGTTTGTTTATATCCAGAACAGGTTTTTCTTTAGGAATTGGAGTAATATCGGCACGTTTCCATGCTTCTGGGTGAGACTGTTCGAAATATGAAGCATTCAATATATTTGATATCGGTGAAGAAAGGATATTGGCATATTCCTTAAGAATCCATATCGGAAAACTATTTGGTCCTTGCGCTTTGGAAGGGTTAAGGACTTTCAACTTGTTGTAGACAGACTCGATAGTAGCGATGTTGGTCTTGGTAGGGGTAGAATCCTGCGGTGTATCTTGGAACAAAGCTGAGAGATCGTTTTCGGTTAAAGGATCATAATAATCTTTCATTGGCTCAAGGAAGTTATTGTTGATCAAGTTGGCTATGGATTGAGGTGACAGATTTTCTATGTTCTCTAACTGTAGCTGAGAAAATAGGCATTCGGGCCCTGCTGTTGATTTCATACCAGAAATGCGCTTCACTTCGGACCACCATTCTTTAGGTTTCGATTGCTTCATAATGCTGACTTTAGAAGCATAATACTTGGCTCGACAGGATGTTCTTGTACTATTGACTTTATTACGATAGAACTTGTAAACCAAAGTATTTCCAGAAGCAAAGGCCCTTGTCGTTGTTTTATGAGATGTTTAAGGTTTTAAGTGATCCAAGGTGCATCATTCCGATGGAATTTCACGCGTTTCTCAGGCATAAGAAGATCAAGTCCAGTCTCTATTATGGAGATCAGTCGTTTATACTTTTCTTCACAACTCATAGCCAAGTCGATAATACGCCAGTCTAGTTGGCTAAGATATCGGCCAAGCTCCATTTTCCGTGATGGTCGTGTATCCTTTTTGATAACCGTGCGTCTACTAGAGGAAGTAAGAGTTCTTTGATTGGGTTGTATGACGATGGTGTTATGGTCTGAAAGGCCAAAAGGTGGATAAATCTCCGTGGGGTTAGGTTTGTAGTAGTTATGTAGATTAGTGAGTATTAAATCTAAGATATTATCTCCGCGGGTTGGCAGATGGACCAACTGCTTCAGGCGAAACTCATGACAAAGGTGGTTAATATTCAAGTGGTTGAAATGTCCAGCAATGATAATCCCGCAATTATTATATAGACCTTCTATGGTAATTAAACTTGTTGATAAGTATTCTAACATATCGTTATCATCTGAACCCGGCGGATGGTACACCGTAGCGGCTACTACGCATGAGAATCCCCTTGGAAGTCTATTGGGTCTGGTATGGACCCAGAGGGCTTCGAGATTTGGATCTTCGAGGTTGTGAAGACGCTTGATTTTAATAGAGTTTTTAGCATACATACCAACGCCTCCTTGTTGACCTGATGTACGGTTGCATCTAATACAATTATAGTTTGGCAGGTCAACTTGTGAATCACCTATAGAGTCTTTCAGCCAGGTTTCGGTTAGAAATATTAGATCACACTTGAGAGTAAAAAGTCGAATTTCATCATTTTTGGTGCAAATGACATTGGAACATTTGATAATACAATACTTGGGACGAATTCAGGTCTTGGTCGCGAAGGAATTATAGGTCTTGGTCGCGAAGGAATTATATTGTTAATTTGAATATTCCACAGATTGCTTCGATCAACTGAGATTGATGTTTTATATCGAACTGCTCTTCTACAGGAAGGTGTAATAGGGTATATTCTCATGACAGCAGTTGTTGAGGTTCTATGTTGTTGACCACCGCGTTGACCTCTTCTAGTAGCTAAAAGATTGAAGGCTTGGAGATTGTGAGGCGTGACGACGTAAACTCGTTTGACGAACGGTTTTCCAATAAAAATTCATAGATAATAGGAAGCTTCTTGAGTAAAACATGATTAAGATAGCTAGCTATGCAAGTTTTGTTTTATGGATTATGTGATTTAATTTGGCCTACCAGCTGGGCGCTGCGTAAAAATAAAACTACAGTATGGTAATCAAGCCAGCCCATCTGATAACTATTTACATGGATTCATTCTCTGAGCTAGAAGCAGACTGCATTTCTCCCATTCCTTCTGACAGATGAGTCCCGAACAGAAATTGAACCTGTAATCCATCTGATTTTCGGTAGCTCGATGGTTAGAGCATCTCACCGGCAATCAGAAGATTACATGTATGATTGCTGTCCGGAATTGCTCCTGCTTCCTATATAGGGCCTGGATACTGGTATCAGTGCGATAACAAGGTGTATTGGGCTGAAAAACCCTTACATCAAATTATACACTTTTCCGCCGAACCCAGAATCCCTTATATCAGCTCTGGTATATTCTTGTCTGTTCGCTGTTCTTGGAAGAATAATCTCTCCATTAAGAGGTTGTAACTGTGGCTCTTTCTCAACATCGGTACAAATTTTGCTGAGCCAATCTGCTGTTAGGTCACGGATCTCGTTGTGGCGGGCAATGATATAAGCCCTCCATGTGGGCATATCATGGCATGATTTGCTGAGAAGCTTATTCGACAGATACAATACTGTAGTATATACTGTTTCTTAGTTGCCAACCATATCTTGGGCAGATGGCATCTCGAAATTCTTTATTTAGGTTAAACCCTTGATTTGTATTGGTCTTACGATGAACCTTTTCCCCTAAGAAGATCCATTACTCTTGGCTTCTGCATGGGTAAACTCTCTCGGACTTCTGCAGCTTCGCTTTCCATTTGTTGATTCTTTTGTTTTAGCAGACTTGCTTTGATATTCTGTTATTCTGACTTTCTAAGCACTTCGGTCTGATCTTTAATCATCCCTTCAATGGATCACTGATCTTCTCCGATGCAGTAAATGGACCATCTGCTTCGAGTACGGGATTTGTGATGTTAAGTCCTCCAAGGCGTATTAACATGTATGCACTGGCCATCACTGCATTAATTAGAAGTCTCGGATGAGAAGTACAAGATGCAGAGCAAGTGTAGTTTGGAGATGACTCTACCGCTGCAGGAAGAATCCAAACTCTTCGAAAATGGTGGCAACATCTCGCAGTCATGGGTCCTAAATTGGCTACTATCCAAATCCTGGTAAAACCACTCTAATGGTCAAACTAGAATTTTGTGGGTACCGCGGTCAGCAGTACCCATATAGTCACGGCGTTGAGGTGGTAGCTAGCTTGGTATTTAGGGGTTCAACATCGTAATTACAACTGCGCAACTCATATACTCATTCGGAATTCATCGGAAAATGTCGTCTCCATCATCGAAGTATTCCTCAATTCCACCTTGTGTCTTGTGTAAACTACGGTAGAAAATATCGAAAAATCTTATCTTTTGATAAGGTTTATGTGGTTTATTTGCAAGGTAAGCAGTTTCTTTCGATGACGAAGCAGTCTATCGTCGACACTAAGAATACTTTGTAAGTTGAGCTATTTTTACTTTTCTTTTCATGTCTATCTGCTGTGCGGTTCACTAACCACCAACCTCGTACCCAAGGCATTTTTCCTCCACGGCGGAAGGTCGGCGAAAATGGCCCTGGGATCGGCTGGTCCATTCTATAATGAGATTGGCTTGTCATAAAACTCAATTAATTCAGCCGAGTATAATTTATTCATCTAAATCTGAATGCTGTCTTCAAATTTTACAGCAAATTAGAAGTGATAGCTTTCGCTAAATTGGATATACAGGTATGCTTCTTCATACCTTCGGTAAGAGATAACCATGGAGGTATGGTGGATTATTAAGCTTGTTAGCTGCTTTTATGCCGATGAATGCTGACATGAACAACTCTGAAGAGCATTGAATATTTCTCAATTATTCATGTCAACAAAGTAGACAAAGGCAATGGAACAAAGACCACACAAATTATCATATCTGAACACCCAGAAATTCTGGGTGTCATGTGACCAGCCGATCCCAGGGCCATTTTCGCCGACCTTCCACCGTGGAGGCAAAATGCCCTGGGAGCGAGGTTGACTAACCACCAGCAGACAATTTAAAATAGCTTTATATTATTTTATTTTCAAACAAGTTAATAAAATTGTTGAGTCATCAGCACAAAACAGCTATGAAATTATTAGTTGAAAGGATTTATGGTGAAGGAAAATTTCGAGTGTTGGAATACATACATTTTAAGACCAAACCGGGACCGGCTGGAATTGAACTCGCGACCCTGCGATGCTAGTGCAGTGCTCTGACCACTGAGCTACGGAAGCCGTTGCCGAGAGCCTAGTCACGAGTTCTGTATATATGGAGCAACAAACTATTTCGTTTGTATTCAAATCGAAAATCATTCATAAAAAAACACAGGATAAACTGGATAACTCCAAACTGATGATTAACATGTTTATTTCAAAGGATTGGAAATACAACGAGGAAACGAGGACAACATCACTAAAAGGCATCGACAAGATTAATAAGACTTGTCCTTCATTAGAGTGAACGTTGTAGTGTCCGCCAGTAAGCTGGGGGACTGGAAAGGAGTAGGATTGGGGGTAAGTAGGTTGGGAAGTGCGAGCAGTGATTAAAGCGTTTTACAATTGGCGACGAGGATGAAAAGTTACTGAGAATTTGCTACAGTATTTCCATGTGCGTTCAGTGCTGATACCGTGGTTTAAATTTGTCTACCGAAATGGCAAAAGTTCTGGAATTACCGCATGTTCCTCCGTTTTCAGTTTCCTAGTCAGCAAATCTTAGTCAGAGGTGGGAAAAATGGACGAAATCTTTAGAGTACTACCTACGCGCGTCTGGTATAACAGATAACAAACAGAAGCGTGCTATACAGTACTTGGGTGGCGGTGTCTGCATCTATGTGCGAAATAATTTGAAGGTAAAAACTTTAAAAAACCTTTCGTACATTTCTCCATTGAATTTCCATCAATTATGGCTGCAGATACAAGTGAGACTACATAAATCATTGATCGTTTGCGTTTCTTACAGGCCTCCTGATTCTTCGGTCACCTGTATTAGAGACGAGTTGAAACCTAAATATATTGAAGCATTATTGTTGGGTAAACAAATCGTCATTATGGGTGATTTAAACTGTAATCTCCTTAATCCCAGCTGTCCGGACGCGAAAGCATTGACCGACACTTGTTCCGAATTACATTTAATACAACTTATTAATGATCCCACAAGAATAACAGCTCAAACAGAAACTTTATTGGATGTTATAATGATCTCATCTTCCTCTGTGGTGAAAGAAAGTGGTGTGGTAGACATTGGTATAAGTGATCACTGCATGGTTTATTGTATACTAAAACTAAGAGTCACCAAACCTCCCCCCACTTACATATATGTGAGAAGTTTCAAGCATTACGATCCCAGTCTGTTTGTTACTGATTTGTCTTTCCTCCCCTTTAACGAGATATTCTCTATGGATGACGTGGATGGTAAACTTGATCTTTTTAACCAGTTGTTCATCTGCACATTAAATTACCACGCACCAATCAAATTCATAAAAGTTAAAGGAAGGTCTCAACCTTTCATTGACAAAGCTATTAAGTTGCTAATGAAGTCCAGAGACGATGCGTTAAGGATCTTCAAGTCAACGCATAACTTGGAAGACTGGAATAAGTATAAAAGTTTGAGAAACTCTGTCAAGACTATGTTAAGAAAGGCAGAAGTTAATCATGTGCGTACTCAAATTGAAAATGACAAAGGAAATTTGAAATCCATATGGAAGGTGATAAACAGATGTATGCCAAACAAAGAAACCACTAAACCTTGCTATAAAAAAGATCATAGCAAAATAGCTGAGGAATTTAACACCTATTTCACCTCAGTGGGAAAGTCAACAGCAGACAAAGTAAAGAAACTAGCAGAGGAAAATGGGGTTTCAATAACTCACTCTATGCCAATAATAATCAATGACCAAATAGCTTCGGAGGAAATGTTCGAGTTTAGAGCAGTCACTCCCTATGAGGTTCGAAGGATAATTTTGGAATCTCCATTAAATAAAGCTCCTGGCCCAGATAAAATAGGTATTCGATCAGTGAAAGGTCTGTGACAAGGTTGTCCTAAACCAGTTCTCAGCATACCTCACGAAACATAAGTTATTATCAAAACATCAGAGTGGGAATCGTAAAAGTCATTCAACGGAAACACTCAACGTTGCGGTAACTGATACTCTATTAGAAGCAATGGACAACAAACAAGTATCGATTATGGTTTTCATTGATCTGTCCAAAGCCTTTGACAGCGTTAAGCATGACATCCTTCTTCGAAAGATTTTACATTTAGGCGTTTCTCCTGCAGTCTACAAATGGTTTGAGAGTTATCTGGCGAATAGATTTCAATATGTTCGTATAGGAAACACCACCTCGACACCGGCTTCAATAACTCATGGAATTCCTCAAGGTTCTGTGCTTTCTCCATTTTTATTTAACATTTACACGGATAGCCTACCGTCAACATCCGAATTCTGTTGTCTCAAATCGTATGTGGACGACTGTAAATTGTATTTATCATTTCCCGTGTCAAGTTTGGATTCGTCTTTACTAACTATTGAAGGAGACTTGCATAAAGTGTTTGAATGGTGCTGTAATAACAGTTTACTGATTAACCCAGATAAAACGAAGATGATGGTGATTGGATCACGACAACTGTCACAACAATTGGAGTCTCCCCCTAACATCAGTTTTATTGGAAAAACTCTCGAACCTGTTTCGGAGGTCAAAGATTTGGGGATAATATTTGACTCGAACTTAAAGTATAATGATCACATACAGTACTTGTCGTCATCGTGCATTTCCAAATTAGGTCAAATTAGCCGTGTAAAGCACTTATTTGACCAATCAACACTAGCTACGATCATTAACACTTTAGTCATGAGCAAAATCAATTATTGCTCATCAATTTGGTCTAATACATCTGAAGAAAACATCAAGAAAATCCAGCTAATTCAGAACTTTGCAGCTAGACTGATTTCAGGGAATGCCAAATATGATCATATATCCCCCGTACTGAAGGAATTAGGCTGGCTACCAATAAAAGAGCATTTACAATTTAGAGATGCTATTTTAACTTACAAATGCATAAACAATCAAGCACCTCCGTACCTATGCCACAAGTTCACAAAAAGAAACCAAGTTCACGATCGTGCTACAAGAAACCATAATGATCTTGATATCCCAAAGTACCGAACTGTGACTGGTCAAAGAACATTTAAATACAGAGGAACGAAAATATAGAATGCACTAGACGGACAATTAAAATCTACCGGTGACTTAAACCATTTTAAATCAAAATTAAAATTAGGCCTTTTAGAAGGAAAAATAAGTTTTTAATCTAGTAGATTTGTGAACATTAGACAATTTTTAACGTATATTAGACTTGTTGATAACTGTTAACCCTATATAGGGTATTTGATCAATAGATATATTACTTTAATATTGTAATAATTTTGTAAAGTGTCATTGAAAAGCCCGTTCCGGGAATGTCACTATTTTTAATAATAATAATAATCTGACTTTAATAATAATAATACTTCCTCGCTTGGCGGGTCCCGACGTTCAGGACATTTTTGAAACACTAGAAGATACGGGAGACGATTACAAGACGGCTATAGAACGACTTAATGGATATTTCCACCCAAAGAAGAACACCGTTTGAACGACATATTTTCCGCCAAGCGTCACAAATGCAAAGTGAGTCACTTGATGTTTTTATCACAAGGCTTAAACGGTTAGCGAAGACCTGCGAGTTTGGCACGACTGTCGGAGAGATGATTCGAGATCAAGTGATCGACAAATGTTTTTTTTCGGTTTTACGACGACGTTTTTTTCGCGAAGCAGACATCACTTTGGACAAGATTCAAGAACTCGGTCGTTCTTTTGAGAGAGCAGAGCAACAAGCTGATGCGATGGAAAATGAATTGAAAGAAACGGACGAAACAGTTTTACGCTTACAAGAAATCCCGCCACAACAAATGACAACGAGGCGCACGTCTTCGTTCCCACGACAACAAGTACCTCGCGATACAGTCAAACAATGTCCTGCAAATGGGAAACGCTGTAACAACTGTCGGAAAATTGGTCATTTTGGTATTGTGTGCCGCAGCAAACGCGAATTGTCTCAACGAAATACGGATTCTACCAACCGTGAAGAAATCCACAACATTTCTCAATTAGCGCCGGGTGTGAGCGATGACGAGCATTTGTTTACATTAAGTAATAAAGATAACAAAGGTCAAACCGAGATTCAAACTGATCAAATTCCCGTACGAATGCTCTTCGATTCGGGCGCCACTGTAAATGTAATTGACCGATCATCATTTGCAGTTTTGGGGGAAAGAGGCACAATTCTTGCACCGTCTTCGATTCGTCTATACACCTACGGAGCTTCCACGCCATTAACTGTAATAATAATAATAATAATAAAGGCGTATTAGGAGCATTATACAATAGTCTCAATGCTCTTACAACAATATATATATTGACGGAACGTTAACAGCTACTGTGATGGCGAACAATAAAACTGTCATTGCCAGATTTGTTGTTGTTGCTGAAGAGAGTTCGGGGGCGTTACTTGGACGACAAACAGTTATTCAGTTGAATTTGCTGCGCGTGGGTCCCGGAGAACTGCTCCGTGAAAAGTACAAAGAAGTATTTCAAGGTGTCGGAAAATTGGAAAATTATCAAATGCGCTTACACATGCGCTTATAAATCCTGAAGTTACACCAGTCGCAAAACAACCTAGGCGTGTTCCTTTTCACGTCAGGCAGCAGGTTGACGCGAAGTTGCAAGAATTGGAAGAGCTCGATATTATTGAGTCAGTGGGTGGCCCTACTCCGTGGGTATCCCCATTGGTCGTGGTTCCAAAAAATGATGGCCAAGTTCGAATTTGTGTTGATATGCGACAGGCCAATGAGGCTGTAGTTCGGGAGCGTCATCCCATTCCGACTGTTGACGAAACCTTGCAAGCTCTGAACGGCGCCAAAGTTTTTTCGAAGTTGGATCTCAAGTGGGGCTATCATCAAATAGAACTGCACCCCAACTCCCGCACCATTACCACTTTTGCCACACATCGCGGTCTAAAGAGATACAAACGTCTTATGTTTGGTGCCACAGCAGTCCCCGAGTTATATCAGCATGTAATCCAGCAAGTCCTAGAAGGATGCCCTGGCGTGCGAAACATATCTGACGACATAATTGTATATGGAAGCCGTCCTAACCAGACTTCGTGAGAGAAAGTTAACCCTCAACGCAGAGAAATGCTTATTTCGAGTTACTGATTTGGTATTCTTCGGTTTCAAAATTTCTGCCGATGGCGTTGCACCAGACGAGACGAAAGTATCAGCTATCCGAGATGCTCCAACACCAACTACAGCGTCTGAAGTTCGCAGTTTTTTGGGTTTGGTAAACTACTGTGGACGTTTCATACCAAATCTAGCGACCATCGCAGACCCTCTTCGTCAGCTTACTAAGAAAGGCAGTTCCTGGTCTTGGACGGATATGCACCAACAATCGTTTGATCAACTAAAGATGGCCCTAGTCGCATATAATGTTATGGTCCATTATGACCCGGCGGCTCCAACACACCTTAGAGTAGATGCAAGCCCAGTAGGATTGGGAGCGATTCTCACTCAACAGCAAGATGGTCATTCGAACTGTAGCCTATGCCAGCCGAACCCTCTCGGATGTGGAAAGACGGTACTCTCAAACCGAAAAGAAGGCCCTAGCGGTTGTCTGGGCATGTGAACGGTTCCACCCTTATGTATATGGAACGCAGTTTGAATTGTATACCGACCATCGGCCGTTGGAAGTCATCTACGGTTCAAAATCAAAGCCAAGTGCGCGAATTGAACGCTGGGTACTATACGACTCCAGCCCTACTGTTTCAAAGTTATCTACACTCCCGGGAAAGATGCTGATGTACTTTCTCGTCTACCAGTATCGGGACAACCTCTCACCGAGCGAAATGTTGCCGAAGAATATACAAATTATATGCTCCACAAGTCGGTACCAAAAGCGATGTCACACCCAGTATGTCAACAAATCAAGCAGTCATTAACCTTACGAAACTGGCCTAACAACTCTGAACTTAAACCTTATTTTTTGGTAAGGAACGAACTATCAGTGAAAGATGATGTTATTCTCAGGGGCACCCGAATTCTAATTCCTGAGAAACTTCGCCAGCAAACCCTTCAAATCGCACACGAATACCATCAAGGAATTGTGCGAACAAAGCAGCTTGTCCGTGAGAAAGTTTGGTGGCCTGGTATCGATCGAGACGTGGATACCCTGGTTCGCTCATGTATACCTTGCCAAGCCCAATGGATCAAACCACTTCTTGAACCATTACGCATGACTGACATGCCATCTGGACCATGGAAAATGTTATATGCCGATCTATGCGGACCTTTTCCTACCGGCGAATCAATCTTTGTGATAATCGATGCGTATTATCGGTGGCCAGAAGCACATATCATTAAAGACACTAAATCTGATGCTTTAATCCAATGTTGCGAACGGACATCTGCAACTCACGGCCTAGGACCATTATCTGAAGTGATTTGTTCAGGCAAGTTTAAACAACGTTAAAATACAAAAATTAAGACGTCAGCCAAACGCTCTTGGTCGCATGTCTCCTTACATGAAAAATTAGAACGAGAAACAAAAGGATTGCCGAGATATAAAACGGGTTGCAAGAAATCGCCGAATTCGTCAAGATATCGCCTGGAATCTGGCAGAGGCTTCCCCTCTCCTCTCTTCCCTCCCCTCGCCCGCGTTCTGAATTTCAGCGGTAACCCATTGGCCCCTCTACCGTATCGGAAGCCTCTGCGGAAGAGAGAGGCGTCGCGCAACATCATCAGAATATGAATGGTTACAAATATAATAAAGCGTTTAATATTACTGTACATGGGTACTGAATACTGACAGGCGTTGATTGGTGTTAACTAGGTGATAACGAGGTTGCTAGTCATTGTTTTCTTTTCTGTTAGAAGCTTTCATTGTCGTCTTGCGTCATGGCAGCACTATTTCTTCGCGCGTTAAAGGAGACCATGTTTAGCAAGCTAGACCAAAAATCAACTCGAAATGTTGGTGTTCTGCGGTACCAGAAAATAGTAATTCCAGACATGCCGTCATTGTCAATACAAATGAAAGATGCTGCACATCAAGTTCGAATCGACCAAATGACGAGGAAATAGTTTAATAGACACGTTCCTTATTCTCTATAGAAAATCTATTATATTAAGCATTAGAACTTGGGTACATCAGAGTAACGTGCACGATTACTGGTCAGTCAAGAGATGCTCCAGAAGGCGTGAAGGAGGACCTTTCAGACCTTCGAAAAGGTCCGAAAGATAAACTCAAACTTTTGAGGAAAAACGCTGATGGAGCGTTTAAGAACATTTTACCGAAGGACAATATTACATGGCCAGGTGTTACATGTTCTGCTCCTGTCGAAATGCGTTGTCTTATAAAAGAGGCACGTAATTTGTGTTATTTGTTTAAATGGTGTTGAAAAGTGTTGATTTTTTTGCTTCGCCTTCACTTTGGTATAGATTTTGCTCAAAAAATGTTGACAGTGTTGTTTTAGTATATTTCCATAACATATGTTTATAATGTATTTTACTACCAGAAAATAACGGCCCCTCGAAAGTAGCGGCCCCCCGAAAGTTGCGTCCCCCCGAAATTTGTGGCCGATAAACTGAAAGTAACGTGCTTTCGGGATTCTACGATATTCGCTTTCGCGCAAGAGCTTCTTCTTAAAATGACTCGTAATGCTAAAAAGACTAAAGACATGTGGATCTCTTTTACAAGCTAAATTTCAGAACCACCTCTCCTAAACATTGGAGATACCGAAATAGAAAGAGACAAACACTTCAAACTTCTGGGCGTTTGGTTCTAAAACGATTTAAAATGGAACACCCATGTTAACAAAACAGTCCAGAAAGCTAACAAAAGACTGCATTATCTTAGAGAATATGGGAAATCGCATCTGCCGACCGATATGGGTCTAGCCACGTATCTTACAAAGATTAGACCTTTATTGGAGTACGCTTAATTCTCCTGTCTGGGGTGAAATACCGAGCTATTTGGAGGAGGAGATAGAAAGAATACAGAACAGAAGTTTAAGAATACTTGGTTTCCCATAGCAATACCTTAGAAACGTTGCGAGTGAGAAGGAATGATGCCACAATCAAAGAACTAAACAAAACACTTAAGGATCGAGAAAACCCATGTTATCGTTTCTTACATTATCTATGGCATTTAACGAACATTGCGATCTGAGGAATGGAGAAGAAAAATGTATCCCTCAAGAAATTTCTGGAACCCTGAGACATAAACGATCCTTTATTCCAAGAGCCTGTGATCTTGCCAAAATATATAATGTGTAATGCTTTAAAACAGATTCTTAACTAGTTCAATTATTTTAAGCTTTTTAAGACTCTGATCACCTATTCCATCTAGTTTTTAATGTAGATACATGTAATTATAACTCCTAATTATTAGTCTTGTGTATATATGGTAATATGTTAACGAACTTTTTTTCGCTTTGTCTCGTTTGATATAAACGTGCTTGTTCTGTTCAATCAAGTGACTTCCTTATTTGGTCATTAGCTTAGTGGTTTCTTAATGACGTCTCTGTTTGTATTTTTTATTCGCTCATGGGGAGGTGGGTGCATTATGCGCTTCGGGGAAAGAAAAAAATTTCCGTTTTGGTCGGTCCTTATAGAGAAATATTTCCCTCTGTCTCCAAAAGGTCGGCCTGCGGAGCCGTTTTTGAGACCTCGGGAAATATCGGCGGCAGAGACAACGTTTCCGAAGCCGCAGATGTCATGTCACAACCGTGGACACCGAGGAACCCGAAACTCCAGTAACAGTGACCAGTTCAAGCGAAGACTGCATGGCCAACGCACGTATTTCTTCCAGAAGCAACGACGACCAACTATTTTGAGTCAAATGAGGCATATTCGAAGTGGAGAAGTAGTAATGTGTCCCGAAAGCAGCAAGTAATTGAGCACTGAGTATGATAATCAACCTATATGCCTATAATATAGCACATGACGTCACACCCTGAGCGAAGGATACCCTTTATTATTTTTCATAAATGCATATTTGCATAAGTTTAGAAAAATAAATGTATAAGTTTAGAAAAATGCATATTATAACTTTGTTGTTACTGTTGTCCAAATCAGTAAGTATTTTATACTGAATTGTCAAAGCGTCGTTACAATTTCAACCTTCCCTATAAGCATAATGTATACACATTATTGGATGACTTTCCAAAGTGTTCTTAACATTTGACTTATAAACGCCATTTTCTCGTAGTGTTTTAAGCATAGGTAACAGATTAATGTCGCACATTTCCAAGAACAAGTTCCACACCTTGGCAACTAGCTCATCGTAATTAAGGCAGGCGCTAAATGACGCATAACTCAGACGAATTTAATTGCTTCAATTTAGGGGCCGATTATACGAGAGTTTTCAGCCCGTTTGTTACTTTAGCCGGGCTGAAAAGTCAGCCCGGCGTTGTGGTCAAAGTCATGTGAAAACAAATTTGCGATTACATGATGATAATTTCAGCCCGGTTTTACCAACCGGGCTAGGATTTTCAGCTCAACAAAACGGGCTGAAAAATTCCATATAATCGCAAATCATAATTTTAAACCGGGCTGAAATTATTGGAGCATAAATATCTTCTTTTTCTACCACTCTTTGTTCTCTTTGAAGATATAGGTATGCTGCCAAAATCATGTTCCTTTTGGCTTCCACCAGCTTGTACGCAATCACTATGCCATTCAGTTGAAAAAGAAGAGCAAGAAGCAAATACGAAAAGAGCCATTTTCTTCATGTTGCGTGGCGCCATTTTGAAAAGATTTCCTTCGAAAAATATGGATTTCAGCCCGGATTGAAAATCACCATATAATCGATGCAAATTTCAGCCCGGTTAAAGTTATAAACGGGCTGAAAACTGTCATATAATCGGCTCCTTAGAAGGGTTGTTTAAAGCGTCGTTTAGTGAGACGCACGAGAAACCAGTTTGCGATTGGAAGTCTTGTTAGTAATTTTGCATTGGTTATCATGGCTCCCTAGTGCCTAACACAGTTCAGGCACTCGTTCGAATTGGACACTCTTGAGTCTTGATTTTTGCAGCGTAAATGCATGACTTACAGTAACAATTGCCGAGGCAAATGCCGAAGCAAATGAAATATTTCCTGGCTTGCCTCGGCTGGCAAATGCTAGTAATAAACATGTTCTAAATTTACATATTTCTTTGTCCTAAGCTGAGCGCTCGAGTGGAATTAGCAAGACAAAGAAAAATTGCGCTTGCGTGGAAAATTTCGCTGTATGGAAAACAGCCTTTACCCAAGAAACGCTAGAAAAAATGTTCAGTTAAACAGTGTCCACTTTCGCCATTGCCTATGAATCGCTCTCGTACAGTACGTTAAGAAATGCGAATTTCAGGTGTGACCACAATCTTTTATACTGCCGAAGAATCTGCCGAAGTAATTGTCGAAGCAATTTACAGTGATTTCATCGTGGTCTTCGGCAGAAATAATTGCCAGAGCAATGAGTTGAATTACGGGGACTGAATATACATGCTTGGAAATTAACGATAGCCAAATACGATAGGAAATTAACTGTAATTTCCTTTTAATGCTAAAATTTAGTTTGTTTAGTATTCTAAATTAGACACATGAGCGTTATCAATATCATCATATAGCACGTCGTCCGTCAATGTCATAAGCATTTAGTGCATGGTTAATTCTCCTTTTCTAGTGCTTTATAAAAAGCACTCTCCCGATATGAAGATATGGGCTTTGGTATATAAACGTTCGTTGTTAAAATTGATAAAATTATGTTGATAAAATTATGCACCACTTTAAGACACAGAGATGCACAGATTATTAGTTGATCTCCCGTGCTTCGAGGGTTTTCCTCCGGGTCCCGGTTTTCCTCCTTCAGTAAAATCAACACTTAGATCTTAGCTGTGTTCCGTAGTCAGACATGGGTGACTGCTCGATTTTCGTCTTCGACTGTAGAAGAGATCGAAAAATTACTTGAAGACAAAGACTCTGAAAACACAATATATAATAAAACAATTATTGGATTCGGTTTTTGTGTAATCAAGGTCTCGGTAAATGTTATCAGCCTCGACCTTGATTATTCCAGATATCACAAAAACCTCATCCAATAATTGTTTATTGTTATACAGTATATAATAGAGACAGAGACGAATTACGATTAACGTAGCGACAAACCACAATAGACGCACAGGCGAAACATTATATGTAAGGTATAGACGTAGGGACTAAAGTCGAAATATACTAAGACGAAAAACAATGGATCCTGAGGCGAAAGGTGGTAAACGCTGAAATAGGCGGTTAGACAAAAGACGATAGATACTTTGGACGAAATACGATAGATGTGGTTCGATAGACGTGAAATACGATTTTAAATACACTGTACGATGTTAAATCAAAATAATCGACTGTATACTGTCAGTGTAGCTTAAAATAATCACTCTCATTTAGATTATCAAATATCAGTATCGGATCGGAAATTAACGGCGCTTAACTCTTTCCTGTCCGACTGAAAAACATCCCAAATTGAACCACCTTTTTGTTCTACATGTACTGTATTGATATCTCTGGAAATTACTATAACTGTTGCGAAAGCTATACATTATCTGAAAGCCCAATAAACCGGTTTTACCAGTGCTTTTAAATTTCCCGAACAAGACATGTTATGTTAATATAAATTAATGATAATTATATCATAAATCAGGTTGAAAAACTTTCATTTTTCTAGAAAAGGCCATCTTGCACGCCCGCGTAGCATCATGAAAATTCAAAATGCCAGCAATCGCAGAGTTGTTTATGAAATCAAATCAAACTTAGCGTGTGAGTGGATCTCGTGTGCCTGGTGCTTGTCGATTTTCAATTTTTAATCTTGCGTTACCGTGTGCCGTGTTTTTTTATTGACGACTTCGTGGATCTTCTAGGACCCATTTTGACTGGGCCGTTAAAGAAAGAGTTAATATCGGTTATAGGAATATCGGTAAATACCTGTTGTATCGCGGTGCAATACTAGAGGGTATATAGTGTAAAATCGAAAAGGGAAAAACCTTTAGTTAATAGTAAGTAAAATAGTGTACATTTTTAGTCTAAAGGCAATGACTTTGACCATTTTTATTTTTGCAGAAGAAAGTATTCAAGAGTTAGGTAAAATCCTGCTGTTAATCCTTGGATGCGCAGTTCAGGTATGACCAGTATTTCAATCGTTAAGTACATGGTTGTGTTTGTTGATCAGAATGAATTATTGTTCAACACCAAAATCACCTGCGTTTCTGTTGTCTTGATCGGTTAATTTGATCTCCCTCATTACCATACAGTACATGTTTAGAATGTCGCAGAGGTCTCCAGAGCCCGTTGACACGGTTTACACTGTAAAAACAGATTGGTTAAAACAACCAATTTTTTCGGTTGTCTCAGATTCATAATTTGACCATTGTTTACGGGTTGAAACACCAAATTTATTGGTTTAAACAACCAATCTTATAAGGTCATTTTAACCAAAATATTTGGTTAATTTAACCATTCAAATTGGTTATGCATCTGAGACAACCTGTCAAATTGGTTGTTTCAACCAATCTGTTTTTACAGTGTATATCGATTCCCAACGGATTTTATTCCATTCGTTATATAACGGCTCTTGCGAATAGTAAAATATAAAAAATGCTGAGCAATCGTTGTCAATGTGACGTGCTGCAATGATATAAAACGATATAAAGAGTTAAGAGGCTTTAACAACACCTGTCTCTTCTTGTATACATTTTAGAGATAGTCTAAAATGTTATCCATGCTGCCCACAAAAGAAAACAAAAACAAAACGCCATTGATGCCATTGTTTTTAGATAAGAATCATCCAGCTAGTACGCAGTCGGCGGTACTGCAAGTGCGCAATTTCTTGACGTATTTGGCTGATCTTTTCACTACAACTTTGCGTACTCTGCTTCGGCGACGGTTTGTGGAACTTTTACAAATCCTCCTGAGGCTTGGGGGACATTAAATCACTGATTTCCCCACATGTCAGTTTGTAATACTTGTACCATAATAATTTATGTTGTTTAAAATTTGCAACAATCAATTTGTCAACCAATACATGTTCGCTCATGCATGCTAATGAGGAAAAAAAAGAAATTTTCCCTGTTTCGATGGAAAATTAAAACGTTTCCTTGTTTCGAGGGCATTTAGGGTTAAATCACCCAGTGAGAACAAAATAAATCGAGGTAAACATGGTATTACTTTGGGATTATATTTATGCGCCATAATGGCTGCCGTTTTCGAGCTCCGCTCAATTTGTATATTTACACTTATTGGGAGCGTCTTATTGCTGGATCTCCATCACAAGCTATCGTCTATAGAGCTACCTCCTCGAGATGTTCTTCAATTAAGGGAACATAACATTTTATTTGATGTTTCTGAGCCATTTTGCTGCTGGACCTTTCGAGTCAGTTTCAAACGCATTGATGCACAACGACACCTCAACTTGAACTATCCTGTTTGTAAGGCCAGCAAGCATGGATTATTGACTCTAGGACTCGCAGATAAATTATTCTACATAGATCTCACTGTTCATATGGACATTCAAGGAAATCCTGGCCCGCTGCAACTGGAAAAGACGATCTCTCGTCAGATTACTTGTCCGCGAAATGTACATGTAAATCTAAACTCTCATGCCAACAATGAGCAAATTAAATATTCAAGACAAGAACTGCTTGACTTGAAAGCTAAATACTCCATGCCCAGAGATGTTTATCTCCCATTAAAGAAACAGGGACTACTAAAGTGTGGCCGCCGTACACGGGCTGGAGTACTGGTGAAGTCAAAACTCTATAACAGCTTCTCTGTCCTGGATAATTATACGCCATACTATGAACAGACGTGTTATGCTAATCAGCCTATACCTGTCATCATAAGTTCAAGTCGCCGTCGATCGCGATGTGACCGAGACTTCTTTCTTCAAATACATCAACGAGGCCGTACGTCGCCCAATTTAATCACTGTGCCTTGCACGCCATGTGCCCCAGTGACTAAACCGTGTAAAGCCATACATTTTAGCCTTTTGAATGTAAGATCTCTGAACAACAAAGCTGGTCAAGTTCATGACTTTATTGTGGACAACAATATAGACATAATGGGTTTAACAGAAACGTGGCTTTGTTCTGTGAATGATGAGAATAGTCCGGTCATTACTGAGTCAACACCAAGGGGTTACGTGCTTAGACATGTTCCCAGAGGCGGCCGTGGAGGGGGTGTAGCTATTATATTTAAGAAGTCTTTGAAACTGAAAATAACTACACCTAGAAAGTTCAAGTCTTTGGAATACATAGATGCTACACTGAAATCTGCCACAAAGTCGCTGCGTGTCGTAATATTATACCGGCCACCACCCTCTAAGACGAATAAACTGACATGTGAGACCTTTTTCTGTGAAATAACAACTTTGATGGAACTTCTGGCATGTGATAGTGGCAATGCAGAACTATTGATAGCTGGAGATTTCAACCTCCATGTAGATGATAAAAACAATCTACATGTGAGGAAGTTTCTCCAGACTATCAATTCATTTGACTTCATCCAACACGTCGATGTTCCAACACATAAGAAAAACCACACCTTGGACTTAATCCTAACTAGATCTGGTGATAAGCTTGTGAACAAACTCTGGGTGTCAGATCCTCAACTATCAGATCATTTTGCTGTTAACTGCAAGCTTATGATAACGAAACCATCTTTTCCCAGAAAATTGATAACGTTTCGTAAGATTAAAGACATAGACATAGACCAGGTCAAGAGCGATATTACTAACTCGGGGTTACTTGATGTGCTGCAGGTATCATTATTGGCCGGTGATCTTGTTGAGAACTATGAAAAATTGCTTACTTCAATATGTGATAAGCATGCTCCTGTGAAGACAAGGGTTGTTATCCTACGTCCTGCTGCTCCATGGACAACGCCTGAAATTCGCAAACAGAAGATCGAGCGGCGGCGCCTAGAAAGAAAATGGAGGGCCACTGGACTGACTGTTCACAGGGAGATATATGCCCAACAATCAGTCCTTGTAAATAACCTTACATCAAGTGCTAAGAGAGCTCATTTTAGCGAACTGATTAGCTCCTGTGGCTCTGATCAAAGAGAACTGTTTAAGATAATCGATCATCTTAACAAAGGGATAAAGGAGAAACAATTTCCACCCGCCAGATCTGCTGAGGTGTTGGCAAACCAGTTTGCTGATTTCTTCGAATGTAAGATAGACACGATCAGACATGACCTCTTGCGGAAGAGTGCTCAGACCACAAATCCCTTGTTGGACTCCAGTTTTCCCCTATGTGCAGCAAGGCTAGACTGCTTCACACCTGTGAACTGTGAAGAACTGTCCCCATTGGTCAAGAAGATATCTACTAAGTCATGCAAACTAGATCCACTTCCAGCTGAAGTTCTGAAAAGCTGCCTTTTCGTTCTTCTTCCAGTAATAACAAGAATAGTGAATGCTTCTTTGGAGAGTGCTGATGTACCAGACTGTCTTAAACATGCTATTCTTGAACCACGTCTCAAGAAAGTGTCCCTGGACACGGATGAGTTCAGCAGTTTTCGCCCAATTTCTAATCTAAAATTTGTGGCCAAGGCATTAGAAAAAGTGGTGGCTATCCAGACCTGTCAACATGTGTCGGACAATAATCTAGATGAGCTTTACCAGTCGGCGTACAAGACCAATCACAGTACAGAGACAGCTCTGCTAAAAGTTCAAAATGACATCCTACGAGCGTTAGACAGCCAGAACTCCGTTATTCTTCTGTTACTCGATCTATCAGCCGCCTTCGATACAGTGGACCACAACATACTTTTGCATCGTCTTAGGTCAAGATATGGAATCACAGGAAAGGCCTATGATTGGTATGAGTCATACCTATCCAGAAGAAAACTGACCGTCATTATCCCAGGTGGCTCATCTACAGATCGACTTCTTACATCAGGTGTCCCTCAAGGAAGTGTTCTCGGGCCGATCCTTTTCTCCATGTATATCGCGCCTCTTGGGGATCTCATCAGACTTCATGACATGAATTACCATCTCTACGCTGATGATACACAGCTCTACATCACCTTCAAGTCGAATAATCCTGAAGATATGAATACCGCGAAGCTTCGAATGGAAGCGTGTATACGCGATATTGATGCGTGGATGACCTGGAACAATCTCAAGCTCAATGGAGATAAAACGGAGCTTCTCGTGTTGAACGTGCGTCACCGTCCGCTTCCTCCTCTACAGTGCCTGTCAGTATGCGATGATACAGTGTATGGAAGTCTTCAAGCTTGTAACATTGGTGTTCTGATGGACTCATCTCTGTCTATGGAGCAACATATTACAAATATGTGCAAAGCTGGATTCTTTCATTTAAGGAACATAAGTAGAATACGAAAATATCTTAACTGCCGATCTGCTGAAACCTTAGTGCACGCTTTTGTAGCGTCCAGACTAGATTTTTGCAATGCTGTCTTATATGGACTCCCGAGCTACCTCATAGATCGGTTGCAGAAAGTACAAAATGCTGCTGCGAGAGTGGTCACGCTTAGCCGCAAATATGATCATATCACGCCAGTCTTATATGACTTGCATTGGCTGCCAGTAGAATATAGAATAATGTATAAACTACTATTATTAACATATAAAGCACTAAATGGTCTAGCCCCTAAATATGTGGCTGACCTAATTGACATGTATATACCTAGGCGCAGCCTGCGATCGTCTAAAGGAAACAGACTGGTTCCAAGTAATTATAACCTTCGCACCTATGGTTTCCGGGCGTTTTCCTGTGCTGCACCCTTTTTGTGGAACTCTCTGCCGCAGGAAATAAAAATGGCATCTTCTCTGTTGAGCTTCAAAGCACAAATCAAGACTTACCTTTTCAAGCAAGCTTTTGATGGTCATAGCTCTGTTTAGTTTTTATTATGAGTTTTTAATATTGTTGACATTATCAGTACATATAGTATATATAAGTCACTTAGATTACATTGTGAAGCGCTATTGGGCATTATTTTGGAAATAGCGCTATATAAGTAAATAAATTATTATTATTATTATTATTATTATATTACGGTTACCGAAGAAATAAACGAAAGCATGTCATGGGCGGATCTAGGATTTTTTTATGTCAGTCAAATTTATGGAAAGTGGAAAGCGTTAGGGGGGTCGGGGGCTTCCCCCTGAAAATATTTGCCATTTCCTGCATTCTGAGAGCACTTTTGAGCAAAATGTAAAGGTCTTAAGTAGCGGTTTTTAATAGTTTTCATTTTGCATTTAATTTTATCCTAGTTTGAGAAACGTTTTTATCATTTATAAGTTTAAAGTTAGCTTTGAAAGTATCACCAGATTTAATCTCACCTTCAAAACAAAATAAAATATGAAGATCATCTAAACTTACTTTCAGAGGAGAACTGGGTTTAATTTAACGCTCAAACAATAATTTTGATCTACATGTATGCTCCCCACAGTCTGGATAGTATGTAAAATTATTTCTGTTAATAACAGAAGATAGACCAAGAAAGTGTAATAGGATAATGGCGGTTAGTCATGCCAAACGGTAGCCTCCTTCGCAGACGTTCTAATAATGCTCGCTTAATACCTCGCCATGTACTAACTTCTGCTTACCCGAGAGCTACATTCCATTCCCTTTGTGTACATGGACCAATGAAATTACGCCATTGTCGTGCTAAATAAAGCCGTCCTGGATGCATGATGTTGCTAAATAAAGCGTATATTTTGAAAAGTTTAGCCGAAATTTACGAAGAATATTGTTTTGACTATGTTCTTGCTGTGGCCTATGCAAACAAATAAGCGTGAATGTCACAGAGCGTTAAGAGAAATTTAAGATTGTAAACAAAAGGTGTTTAGTGTCTTAATCGACTGCATGTTTACTTGAAAGCTAATATTTCGCTTACTATAGCTCAGAGCTTTACAAAGTTTACGAATAATTGAATTACGAATATATGTTCTTGCTGGTCGTGTTAATAAATCTGTGTGAAAAGCTTTAAAAAAGCTACAAGCGTGGGCGACATGTAACTAGCGGATAATAAATCTTTAATATGGGGATGTCTGGCCATGTCTGGCTGGCAACCTCGATGTTATTCAGTTTCATATTCCAGGTAGTGGCGCTTTTAACTTTATTTCATGTACATGTATTCATATTGTAATTCACAGATAATACAACATCTTCTTTATATTGATTCTATTTACGCAAACTTTTTTTACTGAACTACAAGTTTTCAAACGGTCAGCTCAAGGTCGAAGGTCAGGTTTCCTGATATTGGAAGTCTGACTCTGATTGGTCAACAATTGGAAAGGAATTTGCTGCTCGGGTAAGCAGCCGGTAGTTGAGGGGAGTGAGAACGAACTCGAACTGACGGCTGCGATGGAGACTAGCCAAACGGGGGCTCCGCCATATTTGCATCATTTTGTATTTATATTTGATGTTTAGAGGCCTAGCGTACTATCAACTATCGCCAAAGTCTCACGTTAGTCTTTTCTACCTGGGAACTCGTCAAATTGCACCTACAGTGGTTTCTGGAGTGATATATCGTTCGACAAATGGGGTGTTCGTCGCCATATTGACTCCGTTCATTCACAACGTATGCTTCTGTTGTCTGGAGCTGCGTTAATTTTACTGTTCTTATCTGGAGATTTGGAGCTTAACCCTGGAACAATTAAAGATCCCTGTGGCTTATGTGCTAAAGGCTGCCGCTCAAATCAGAAGGCAATACAATGTGATATTTGCGATTGCTGGTTTCATGCAAAATGTCTTCACATGTCACCGACCGAGTATTCGCAGCTTGCAAATTATTCGCGCTCCTGGTCTTTACACGCTGCGTGTCCCCCACTGCGTCTATTGTCTACGAAGGTGTTAACTTTACAATTCCATCGGGAATCGTCTCAGTTCTGAACCGTCATTTTGTGAGTATTGGAGCAAAACTGGCTAAAAAATTTACATCTTTGAATAACTGCATTTCAAGTTCTCTTGCACAAAGATACATGGCGATTGTAAGTTCGCGTTTCAGGAAATAACTTCTGAGTTTGTTCTCCATCAGCTGAAACACCTAAAAGTGAACAAAGCTACCGGTCTGGATAAATTGAATGCTATATCGCCGATGTGATTTCTCCATCTATCACGAAGATATTTAATATGTCATTAGAGTCAAGTGTCTTCCCTAGTATCTGGAAAAATGCGAAAGTTTCGGTTTTGTTTAAAAGCGGAGAGGCTAATGTCCCTGGAAACTATCGACCGATTTCCGTGCTTCCAACATTAAGTAAAATACTAGAACGGGCCGTCCATCAACAGTTCTATAATTATCTTGAAATGAACAAGCTATTGACCCCAAGCCAGTTTGGACTACGGAGAACACTTTTCTTTCAA
Source organism: Chrysogorgia sp. JL179-B06 (assembly GCA_035772405.1). Lineage (NCBI taxonomy): Eukaryota > Metazoa > Cnidaria > Anthozoa > Scleralcyonacea > Chrysogorgiidae > Chrysogorgia > Chrysogorgia sp. JL179-B06. The sequence continues at coordinate 226,987 of JAYKKM010000228.1, forward strand.
AATATTTGAATGAAAACTGATATCAGTTCGTTCAATCAAGTTTGTTTTTGGAGCATATCATTCGTTGTTCTGCGGATTTTTGAGCACTTTCTATTCTCTCTTTGAAACTTATTTTTCATAAATATTACCTAAAATAATTTTCCTACATACAATAATTGTTTTCTACCTGCCTGCTTTTACCAATTTCTTGCATTATGTAAAAAGAAAATCGTTCAAGAGAATGACACCATCTTGTTTTGCGAAACAGTGAATAGTGCAGGATATCCCGAGCTAGAGGAACCAATCAGATTGCGCGAAAAGCACTATCCACTGTTTTGGTATATGCTAACAAGAGTTATTCAGACCTTGGTCAATGTTATCTGCCTCAGCCTTCGGCTATGGTTTATAAAGTGCCTTTAATTGATGGAAGTGAAAAACGATCGTTCGAGTTCTCCGAGTGAAATCCCTCTAATATGCATGACCGTGTCATCAAGATTACCACTGCTTATCGTCCACTTTACTCTGCAGCTCACCCTGTTCTTTCAAGTGTATTTTTACAGAGTTTAGAACGTTATGTGCACTAAAATCTTATACACTGGTGATTTTAATTTTCATCTGGATGATCCTTCAGATGGTGATGCCAGGAAATTTAACGATCTGTTGGAAACGTTTGGACTTTCACATACTTGAAGCATGTTACCATACCTACAGTACGGCTACCCATTCACCCGGACTTTTTTGAGCCCGGGAATATCATTAGAAGTTGTTGTAGTCTTGAGAAAGACTATTGTTGGTGACTGCATGACATTTTGACGGCCTCATCTCGAGATCGTCGAACGACATCGACGTAAATTCCACCGCAAGCCACCATCTTCGTCTCTGACCATTGTTTTCTTGAATGCAAACTGTCTATTCCTGGACCAAAGCTGACGGCGAATGAGCTGTAATTTCGCAAGTTCAATTAAATTAACACGGAAGTCTTCAAAGCTGACGTTGCTGCATCTGATTTGTGCAGTTTACCTTGATCCTGCAGCAAGGGCGCAACGAGGGGGGTCGGGGGGGGGCCTTTTGGAGGCACAAGGGAAAATTTTGGAGGTCAAAAGTTACTTTTACAGTTACAAATTTATAAAATTTGCAAAAGGGTTTGTCACGATCTTGCTACGTTGTTCACGATCTTGTTTCAATTTCATGCAAATGTTCCTTCGCCGATGTGGCCGAGGGCTCGGGTCTGGGAACGAGATTTGTGCACGGCCATCTTGTTTTATACGAATTTTTTCAAAGTTTGTGACCACGAGAACTTCCCGAACCTCTTTGTGCTGATGAAATTAGTCGCCACCTTCCCGGTTACCTCGTGTGAGTGCGAACGGAGCTTTTCAACGCTCCGCAGGCTCCGCTACTACCTGCGAGCAAGCGTGAGCACTACAAGGCTCACCCCTCTTGCCCTGATGAACGTCAACTACACTGTATGGATTCAAGATTGACTACAAGAAGGTTGTGCATCTATTCATGACACTCTATCCAAGGAGGATTAATGTGCCTAATTTAATATATGAATAAGTGGAATTTAACTTTAAAGTTATAGTTCATATTTCCATTAAACATAGTTTACTACATATATGTGTAATGTGTATTACTCTATTGTTACTGTTAATTGTTGGGAGTTGGGAACTTGGGACAGGCTAATAGATAGGTAAGGCCCGTGTGGGTTTGGACCACAACTCCACTTGCCAGTGGGGTTTGGGAACCAGTTCGAACCAAGACAACACCAAGTCAACACTCCAACACGAGCACAATTAAACGTTTAAAACCTGAAAGAAAACTGTGCCCACCTAATTTACACTTCCAAAGTACCAAACGTTTTCTCAAACAATATTAAAATGCAAGTCTAATCTCATTTGGACCAAATGTTTCTTAAAAATAAGAAGTCCTCAAAATACAGGAAATGCCGTTTTAGAGAACCAAAAGGGCATCTTTACGTGTAAAAGAGTCTGGCAGGTAAATTTCTTTGCTTCGTGGGCCGTATGTTGATGGCAAGTGAGATTCTTTAACTGGGTAAAACATTTTGAACAAATTTCACACTACGTGATATAATAATAATTTGAGAGAAATAAACTTTTAAAAAGTTAGATTTGATTCTTTTCGCCGGCAAAGCGTTCAACGAAAGAGGGAAAGTGGTTGCAATTGTGGAAATATATAGACCTCTTTCATAATGGCACCCAAATTAAATATTCTTTTATATTCATTTAAATTCGCCTTTCTGACCTCGTTCCTGTGTCAAAATTCCAAAGAATCTTCGCTTTGTAACGAGGCCAGAAAGGCTAATTTGCATGCGTATAAAAGAATATTTAGACTGGTCGCCATTATGAAAGAGGTCTATACCTACAGGTATCAGGGCCTTTTTTAAGGATTTTCCCGTGGGGGGGCATTTTCCTAAAAGGGACCTTCGTAGCCAAAATATATGTTTACTGTTTCTGAGGTAGGCTTTTTCGTTTATATATATATATATATATATATTTGTCTGCCATTTTATTTAAAAATATTTGTTCTACAGTTCATGATCAGTGGCGGATCCAGGGTTGTTCGAAAGGGGTAACGGTAATCTCGTAGGGGGGTCTGGGGGCATGCCCCCTCAGGAACATTTTTAATTTTGCAAAGCCCAGAAGTGCTTTTACGGCGATTTCTGATAAGAATTTTTGCGAAATTAAGGCACCACGCCATTGCTAAAAATGCACGATTACAAAGGGGTATCAAGATTATGAAACACTTTAATATATAAACTCAGAAGTAGTACGGAACCATTGAACCAATATAAACACTTTAGCCTTTAGGCATCTTCATAAGCTACCAAAACATTGTGCTTATAATCGGTCATATAATATTGCGTTTATCATATTATGGTAAAAAACAGAAAACACTTGTTTGCGGGATTTTAAATGGGGGACGCGCGCCACGTAGGTCAACATAATAATTTCAGTAAGTCTATAAGTTGTTAATTAAGGGCTAAAACTTACTTTCCATTTGTTTAATTTTTATTCCTTGCTTATTGGTTGATTAAATTTAAGAAAAAGGGACTTTGGGGGGGGGCAAAAATTGATTAGTGGGGGGGGGGGGCACAAGGGGGGACTTAATAGTTAAAAAAGGCCCTGACAGGTATGCTCCTCCATGAAATATATACCTGTACCCATGCTCAAATGTGGATAGTGAAAAAACTAATGCGCATACTCAGTGCACTACATTATGACGTCGGTACGTTGGGCATGCTCGTTCCTGCTCAGCATGCACAATCCTGTCCACAGCGTATACCTACATGTAGTTGCTAGGATACATAATCAACACTGGATGAATAAATTAACAAAATATATGAACTTTGTGATGTCATCACCTGACTCAGAACCCCCATTCTCTATACTATTCGCGTTTTCGCCACTCTCTTTACGGTTTGCAAAGGAACACGGTATACTTAACTAGCATTCCGAATGCAAAACTTATCCGAATGCAAAAATCCTCCGAACACAACACCCTTCCCAATTGAAAAGTCGCCTGAATGGAAAACTCGTTCGAATAAATGTTCAGTAGCAAGAGTTATTTCAGAATACAAATCCAGCTTCAAATGGAAATAACTTGAACGAAGAAAACCCACCGCAAATCAAAGTTCTGAACTAATGTTATCACGTGTCATAGCCCCCCTTCTGAGGCTCGGAAACTCTTGCTTGAATAGTTGCTTTAATTTTTGCACTGGGAGCGTGCAAGGTAAGAAACCATGAGGAGACTTGAACTGAGTATGATTATCGCTTACCGCAATGAAAAGTAGAAACTTTGTTTTATTTCATGGTTTAAGACCTTATTTTATAACGTAAATAAAAAACTTTGTCCCCAAGCCGTTATCAAGGCTCATGCGTTCTTTTTAATTTCCGCGTGACTTGATAACACGACAGGTACGGGACACATTTTTTGTTTCTTAGATAAAGTAAATATTAACAGACGTTCACCCAATTTTTGCCATTTGTTAATATTTAGTGTGAAAGAAAAGAATTCTTCATTGAAAAAATTACTTCAATGAATGAAAGCGTACAACAGGAATTGGTATTCCACATCCAAGAGGTAAAGACCGTAAATTTAATTATTGAAATACAATACCAAAAGTAGCAACTGTATAATCTTAACGAAATAATGAATGGGGAGTGTTCTCTTGATCTAAATACGGTACCACTCGCGTTTGGTAAATTGCAATGTACGGTTATAGCACTTATCTTTCTCAGGTTTTGGGTTGCGTTCTGTTATGAAAAGGTCTTCGTTATAACCCGCGAGAATTTCATCGCGGGGCGACTAATTTTACACACAAACGTTCAAAGTCCTTGTCGGTCAAAATATTCCCGTTTTCTCCTGTGTCAAAAAGAAACAGTACTTTTGCTCCATTGATTTTCAAATGTACGACAGGCGCTTGTTTCCTTTTCTTCGAGGAATTGCAAAGAAATTATCGCTGTTGTCGCTTTCATCTTCAGCCATGCACGGTTCCTCTTTTTCTCACCTATTACTCTACCTTTTCGTGCATGGTTTGCCACGAGAACCACACCGGCAGTAGCCAGAACATTCTACATTTCTTTCCTTGCTATTTTCTGCATGAACTTTTGCACTTCTAACACAAACCAATTCTAAACATTCCACTTTGTATAACAATAATTAGATGTAACAATATGTGTTTTCCCACTTATCGTGGACGCCATTATAATGAGTTCCGACAATTGCCGAAGGAAGCCGAATGCATGAATAAATAATAAACTTGCGCATGCCCATCTCATGACACTGCTCCTTTACATTTCTGTTGCTATGGGCTTTTTCATTGTGACATCGCTGTTCAATCGTCTCTGTTTGCTGGTGGATAAGTTCAAATGAACACGCGTATTTCACTAAATCTTCAAGTTTCGTGTCTTCTCGAAGTGGATTTCGACGCAGGCGACTTGAGGTGCACTGTTCAACTATTTGTATTCTAATTTCTTTGTCGTGGTCTTGAAAATCACATGTTGCTCCAAAGCGCATCAACTTCGAGTGAAATTGATTCATGGTCTCGCCAGGTCGTTGTTTAGCTTGGCGAAATACATGTCGCTCATATAAGACATTCTTCTTCGGAGCGAAATACTCAGTAAGCTTTTCCACCACTTTATCATAATCATCCTCTTAGCCAATGTCGGGGATCGTTGCAAAGATGATCTCCACATGCATCTGGTCCAGCTAGTTATAATAAGAGGACTTGTTATCTGGTTTTTGCTTTTATATCCATACCAATCATACATCTGGTAAATCTTTGTAGCCAGTCTTTCCAGCGAACTGTTATCGAACTTTGGTCGGTATGAGGGTTGAACTATTGAATTCCAGAGAAATTTAATCCTGCTATTATATCTCTGATTTATTTATTTGTTATCCTCGTCGCCAATGTTGTGTCTTTACATCTCTTTGTTTATATTTCTCTCGGTCATACATATTTACATCCAGCTTCGAGTCCCGCATATGTTCCATATATGTATCATAATTTCAAATTTTTGACTTTCTGTTTAACAAACAGGCTTATGAAGGTAATCCAAGTAAACAAATCTATTCTTGTGCAAAACAACCACTAATTTTGACAAAAGACAATCCTGTCATTCGCCATCTTGGATGTATTTTCGGTATGCGTGTGACGTCACAAGCAGGGCGGAAGCGACATTTTTATCTAGCCATCCATGAGGATGGAAAATCGAACTACAGTAAACACCCGCTATGAAGAGCCTACATTTTTCCAAACCAGCCTGCGATAGGTTCTTAGATATTTGATATCTAACAAAAAATCAGGGTGTTAGGTTCTTATAAATTGGTTTGTAATTATTTTACCAAACTGGACAAAGACAACTCAAGTATACTGTATACTGTATACTGTAGTACTTTATCTCTTTAATGGTTTGTGTAATCCCTATAAGAAAACAGTAAGCATCTGCAAACTGAACAGGCTATAATTTATTGTGATCTGAAATACTGGATGTACCGAACTAGAATTTTGAGATCTACGTCAACATGTAAATGCATTGTACATTATTGTATAAAAGATAAGGAACTGCAACCAGATGTTGATGTCATCCTCATTTGGGACTTTGATACAGTGGAATTATAAATTGATTTTGTATCAGGCTGAAACAGGTTCTTATTGAGAGGGGCACAAAATCCCTAATTTCAGCCTGAGGTTGTTATAGGTGGAAGGTTCTTCATAGCGGGTGTTTACTGTACTACATTTTAAAAAGCATTCCGCGGAAACTCGGCCACCCACAGAGTAGTTACATTAGTTACATCAGGTTTCCCCTGCTTGTGACATACACCACTTTCCAGTTAATTAGGCAAACTATTACAACAAGATTGTGGGTGACAGTATTTTCTTTGGTCAAAATTAGTGCTGTTGTCTTGTACAAGAGTTGTTTTGTTTACATGGATTACCTTCGTAAAGGCTTACGTTTGTTAATCGGAAAGTTGAAATTATAATTCTTGTTGCTAATGTCTTTTAAAGTGACGTTTTTACACAATTCCGATCATATATGAAGGGGACGGCCTTTTGTGACTTTTTTGCGCCGTTTTCAACTTGTCCCGGCATTGAGAGAGAAATGGAGAAATTCAGATATTGTAATCAAAGTCTTATAAGGCCATAGGATAACATTATGACACTTTCTGTTATGTACACTACCTGAAGAGAGAGATACCTTATGAGACACTTGTTGAGTGGGATGGACTCAAATCAACTTATGGCGGACATAGGTCAGGTTCAGTCCCCTACGCGGTCTTGTACCTCAGTTCCAGTCCTTTTCACGGCATTGTATTTTAGGTTTTGTTTGGTCGGTTACGATATCTTTTAAGAAGTCCTCGAACGAAGTGAAACCGACGAACACTCAGTAACCGAGTATTTAAAAATAATTTAGTAATGATCTGTAGTGACATCAGTTGTCCAAAAATGGAGGGGAAAAATAAATCGTTTGTTAATTCTGCAATGTGTTTCTATAAAAAAAGTACCATTTTGATTCGGCTTCACTTTGATATTATAAATTTTAAATTGTCGGTTCATTTCTGTCCCTTGATATTATGTTTTGTGTATGTTTTCAAAGTGAACAAGACTGAAACGGACGTACAAGACCGTGCAGGCGACAAAACCCCTTCCATGTCTGCCATTTTAGGCTTCACTTCTTCCTCGGCCAAAGACCAGAACCATAGTCCTTCAGTTAAATATAGAGCTCAATGGTCGCACTCAATAACTATAGTCTTATTTTTTCTACACAATCTATGGATGTTTAGATCACGGAAAAGTGCGACAAAGTTTTTGCCTTTCAACCAAACGAAATTGCTGCTTTATCTCACGAGTAAGTACCCATGTTTCTTTCATAAAAGGGTTGTTTGTTCTACGCGTAGGCACTGTTAAAATACGAATCAAAAACTCTAAAAGGTTGGTATACTGCCGAGATATTGAATAGCAGATCTAACGTTTCGAGCGAAGGCCCTTCGTCACAGAGTGAAACGTAAATTGAAATAAGTATGTATTTATTGTAATATCAACCAACTAGTGGTCTATTACAAATTCGGCATTCTAATTGGCTGAGCTACTCACTGTCTATTGGTGATAGACCACTAGTAGCATTATCCAATCACAAACCTTAAAGCTAGAATATTCAATTCTGACCAATGAGATGCCACGACATATTCACGCTGCAAGCCAAACCGGAAATCGAGGCCAAACATGGCGTCCGCTATAATTTATATTCGAGTAAGGAAATCATGAAAACATTGGCCCGAAAGCAATGGAAAATTGTTCAGTTACGAAAATGAATTCGCTTATGCCTATGCAGTATATATACACCAAATTTGAAGCAAAATAATTACAATCTCGTTTTTTTGTGAGTGTGCCATCATGTGCCATCGAGCAACATTTTGAATGGGGAGACTTCTACAAACAAAAAGGTAAAACTATGTGAAAATTTGGAACAACTTGTTTATGTTAAAGAAAGGTTGTTTATGGTTGATACTAAAACAATTAGACAACTCGGTCTCGTTGTCTAATTGTTAATTATACAATCATGTGTGTTATATATGCATTTTCATTGGTTCTCGCCCATGATCTATTAAAGGACAGATACATGGATGGCGTCAAATCATGTCAGCAGCTGTGTTTTTCTTTTTTCATGTCCCAACAGCTTTGATAAACCTTTTGGGTTGTTTTTAATTGTATAAAACAAATAGATTCCATTTCTTCTTGTCTTGTCTGTTCAGTTATAGATACACAGAGGACGTCAGAGCGTGGTAAGAACATCAGTGACCCACTTTTTTTGTTCTTACCACGTACTGACGTCATCTGTGCATCTATAACTGAACAGACAAGACAAGAAGAAATGTAATCTATTTGTTAAGTATAATATCATCATGTGACAAAAATTGGCCAATCACATACGATAAACAATAACAACTGATTAACGAGATGTAAAAAATAGGAAAGTCGTTTGTTATTTCTTGTAAGTAGGAGGTGAAATAAAGAAACACCCCTAGGAGTAAATCCGCACACGATAGACGAAGACAATAACTTCAAAGGCGTTAAAAAAAGGAAAAACGTTGATTAAGCCCATGTGGTGATGAATGGTTACAAACTTGAAAATGAGACGCCTTTGTTTTGTTTTTTGCGGCCCTCATTTCCGCCGGAAATTAGTGCGATACTTGCCTTTTTTAATCCTCAAACTATTTAATATTGCTGTTATTCTTACAGCGCACAGATTCTATTTTTAAACCCAAAATGCGGACAAAGAAACTGAAATTGACTCTGACGATTTCCCAAATGACCAATTTCCTATTGTTTAAGACTTAGATTTAATGGAAAATGTATATCGATAATAGCGCTCCGTCGAGATGACGTCAGTATCGATGTTTGTCCGCTTTTACCCATAATTATTGCGGCCATAACAAAAGAAAATAGCTCATTTGCAATAATTTGTGAGTCAAATTTGGTTTGTTTGTCCGCATTTTGAGCTATTAATAGCAACCAGACTCTACGCTATTGCGTCATCTGTGCGCTTTGCTATTAGGATATTTTCTTTTTCAAAAGGGAACTGTTTTCGTACTGTGAAGATATGTACGCCCAGATGATTAATCTAATTGGTCAAAGGGATTCCAGTGCTGAGGTAACGACCATATACTTGTCAAATGATTTGGAATTTTTTTTATAAAATTGAATGTTGGCATATGTGTTCGGTGAGTTTATTGGAATAGTTGGGCCATATAACTATCAAGTAAATGGTTTGAACGTAGGAGTATCAGTTGATCGTCCAGGTTGTTGTAATATTGAGATACATTACTGCTAAGAAATAACCTATCAAAAATCGCGTCTGATTTGCGTTCGTCTTGCGTCCGTCTTGCGTTCGTCTTGCGTTCGTCTTGCGTCTCGCTGAATGCTGTACTCGCTGGACCCAGAGCTCGCATCGCGTTCGGTGATTCGAGTACATTGCGAAGGTTATCCGAGTCGTTCTGTTCTTATTGTTCTCTCCTGCTCTATCACTCGAATCTTGTGTTCACACAGATCAGAATTGGAAAGCTTTCTCAATTCGCCAGAAATCGAATTGTATCGTTAAAATCTTCTGGTGTTTCGATTATGAAAATCACACAAATTTTGAAGGAAGAAGGAATCAAAACATCGCGGTTTGCTGTAGGACAGTTTATCGCTCGATACAATCGAACTGGTAGTACAGCCATTGCCCAACGCAGTGGAAGGAATCCCATTTTAAGTGTCATTTTATAATATCATTTGGCTACAAACTTGCCCATGCAAAAAATGTGACAAGATGACAGATCTATTCTGATCTATTGTGCTTTTCACTGCTCGAGATTAACTTCATACGCAATGTTAAGTACTACCAGAAGCTACAGTAATCTCGAGGAGAACAGCACAGGTTAATAAAAGAACGCCATTCGATATACGGCGTCGACGAGACGACGATAATTAATCATGCCGAATTACATGAGCTACTGCGTTCACTGACGCTACGACCAAAACATGCGATACGCAACAAAAGCACAAAATATTAACGAGGTTTGTTTTGCGACATGAGAAGTTGAAATCTTTTCAAAAGTTGAAACAACAGTCGCCAAAATAAGTCCATTTAGGCTGGATTTTTATTTGGCGAAAAATGTCGCAGGAGCGACTTTGTTCTTTTGGAACTAATTAGGAATCTATTGAATGTGCATATTTTTGTGTCGCATCGTGTATACGCGTCTTCACCCACGTTGATTTATGTGTAACGTTGCCATTCAACATAGATTTTAGCGTGGCCAATGCCACGCTTTATCAATACAATTATTATATCATGAATACATATAAGAAAACGTTCCAAAATGCAGGACGATAGTGGAAAATATCCGATAAGTCAATATGTGTAGGCGGATGCCCGATTTATCTTGCAACACTATTTAGTATTGCCACAGAAATCGGCGTGTGTTACCTTGGATTAATTACAAAGATAGATCTAGGGTCGTCCAGTACTAAATCTACTGCTATAGTTTAGAATTAGTTTTTGTTTCTTTAACGTTGTTTAGTCACTTTTCATGTTCGTAACTACAGTATCTATTTCCACACTGTTTTTTAAATAAAACTTCTGCCAAAGGAAACGTCACTATATTAAAAGTCTCGTTTCACTTCAGTTCCTGGCGTCTTGCCACATGTAAATTTCGCATTTATTCGCAGTCAACATGTTAACGGAATTCCTCGCACAATTTGCTGTATGTATTGATATGTATTGAAAATGTCTGTTGACATTTGTTCACATTTCAGTGACTCATCCACTGATACAATTATTGCTATCTGCTTTTACGTAATATAAAACACTCCGATACCCGAATTTACTACAGCTTCCTTTAGCCTCGACTTTAGCTTTCTTCTAAAGAAAAACACACACGCTTTCAAATTGTTGAGGAATTATCTAAAAAACGTTCTAGTGACTTTTTTAAATGTTTCTATTCTTGGAAATAAGCTCCGCAGCAATTATGGATGTCAACGTGCGACGTTTATTTGGGAGCGGACCAGCGGTGAGAGCGCGGCGATTATTTGTCATTAGTACTATTCGATAAACGTGATACCGACGTTTCACGAGAAGGAACTTCGGTTCTGCGTCTGTCACGCTCCCGGACGCAAGACGAACGCAAGACGAACGCAGACGAGACGCTAGACGGACGCTAGACGGACGGAAGACGGACGCTAGACGAACGCAAGACGAACGCAAGACGGATGCTAGACGAACGGAGACGAGACGAGGACGCAGTGATAGGTTATTTCTTAGCAGTACTGTAGGCTATGTAAAGGATAAGAGCCGAAACCCAATCCATTGTTTGAGAGAATGGATTGGGTTGGGGCTTTTAGACTGCTTAAAACCCAACTTCCATAAATTAGTTTTGAAATTAATTGATGCGTTTGACCATCTAGTGCTTAAGCCTAGCTTCAATTTGGTCGCCACGATCGCAACGGTGTCATTGTGGTTGATGTAATAGAGTTTGTATCTATCTATAACAAAAGACAAGATAGATCGACACTCTATTACATCGACCACTATGACACCATTGCGATCGTGGCGACCAAATGGAAACTAGGCTTTAGCAATGCGTAACAAATAATGCACATTGACTGAGTAGAAGTATTCATGTGAAGTTGTTGAGTGCGAGTTTGTAAATAGATAGATAGATAGATAGATAAATGGCGGAATCCAGTGAAGGCGATGAAGTATTATTTATAACTCAGTCGAGATGTGTAGTAGTAGAGATGTGGGAAGTGATACTGATGTTATTTTGAGTGGATTGTAAGTAAAAGACATAAATTGGAATTGAATTAAAAAGGATTTTTATGTGTTAATGTTATGGATGATGCATAAATTAAATATATATACATTGCGTTATTTTGAAAAATAATGGACGGTTGTGTGAAATAATGGACAGCTTCTAGATCATTATGAAAAATAATGGACACCTACAACAATAGGGTTACAACACAGCTGTGTTTTAATGTTGGTGACGGACGTTTCGACAAATGCTGATAATTCTGACACAATTGTGAGGAACGCAAAGGGAACGAATGCGATTAACAACGCGTCAAGACATACTTTAATTTGTGTCTGTCATGCAATATTTTAAATCATACTGAAAAGATAAAATATCTCGCGTTTGAAGTAAAGATGTCCTTCAATAGTTTAAAATATCTTTATCATTTACACTCGTTCTTAATAACGACATCTTTACTTAACTTTACTTAACAACTACATGTAGTTGAAGTAAGAATCAATATCATACAATAAAGAATGTAGTTTTACCAACCACAAAACACTCTTAAAATCACTGTTTAAATCACTTGTAAATCACTGTTTGCAGACAGAATAGCCTTCAGAATACCCATTGAATAGAATAAAAATTCTTCATTTCATTTGTTTACACAAGGAACAGATTAAATATAAAGAGTATCGGCATCTGAAAGTAAGTGAACATTTAGACTCTGTTGCAACAACGGGATCAAAAGAACTGGATATAATATGAAAAAGAGAAATAACTGAACTTCAATGTGTCGAAAAATACTTAAGTAAGAATACTTAGTACATGGACCGTTATTTCTTAGAAATTATTTCGAAAAACGAAACATAAGCATTATTTTTTGGCGAAAAACTCGGTCTTATCGCGTCATTCACCGCTGCTCGATATCCATCGACGATTAGATAGCGAGTAGTTTTTGATTATTAGAATTAGAAAATTAGACAGCACTGGCTTGTCTATCTTTGCTTGTCCTAGATATATGCAACACATTTGGCGCTATGCATTCTTAAAACCTTACTCACCTTTTGATTTACGTTTAGGAATTATATCGATTGCTACTCAATCCAACGAAGGTAAAATTATTTTATTTATTTACTCACTCTATTTATTTCACCATATTTAATATATATATATATATATATATATATATATATATATATATATATATATATATATATATATATATATATATATATATATATATATATATATATATATATATATATATATATATATATATATATATAATATATATATATATATATATATATATATATATATATATATATATATATATATATATATATATATATATATATATATATATATATATATATATATAGTTTATTAACTTTTAATGCTGAGTCGCTACTCGGAGTTTCACGCTTACGAAGATCGCGTAAGCGTGAAACTCCGAGTAGCGACTCAGCATTAAAAGTTAATAAACTATACTTCGCTCTGCCTATAATGGTATTGAGCGCTCTTATACCTTACGCCAATCTAGTGATCTTTATGTTACACGCTATTTTTGGTATATATATATATATATATATATTTTAAGTTGCATTTTTCGCAACTGGTCCCGGTTTGGTCTTAAAATGTATATATCCCTACACTCGAAATTTTCCTTCACCATAAATCCTGAGAACATGTAGTTCAATCGAGTGAAATGCCAAATATTACCTATATATATATATATATATATAATGAACAAAGCTTTAAAATACGTCGAAACCATGGTGAAATGGTAAATATAGTTCCTACAAGAACTGTTTGAAATCACTACTAATATAATTCTTATACACGATAATATGTATAATATATAATCACATTTACCAAAATCTATCAATGGCGTAATGTTGGAGCAAAGGACGAGAAAGAGAAATGAGTTCTTAGAAGAATGAGTTCTTATATTTATATATGTTTTATTTACTATTTAATTCGATTTCATATTTAATTTATTGGTTTATCTTAAAAAATGTCGTCATTTTGTTTCTGTTATATATTCACCTTGTGGAGTTTTAATAAAATCTTTTTGTCGCTCAATTATGTGACAATTTGCTTTATGTTAGGGTTATTTATTTATTCAATCAATTTATATACTTATTACATTATATTTATCAAATTAGATTTATTCATTTATGTACATATTTGTCTTTATCTCTTCTTGTCTTTATGTATGTATGTATTACTAATTATTTACTTATAGGAAGTAAATGGAAATATTGGACGTGTTAACTCCCCTCCTCTCAGTCCAAGAAACTCGGTGATTGTGTTAGCGGAAAAAAATAAAACTAGACAGCTGACTGAGGAATTGTACGTATCGCTGAAAAACAATATTCACTGCTTGTTAAAAGCTTTGTTCACACGAGTGAATCAAAGCCAGTGCAAGCACCAGAAATTTGTTTTCTTTTGTCTGCTTACGTTTGTTTGAAGGTTTTTCATAAAAAAAAACGCAACCACAACCACAAAACGTGTGAGCTAGAGTCAAGATAGTGCAAGTACAATAAAAAATTCGTATCGAGATCTCTAACGTTCCGAGCGAAGGCTCTTCGTCAGGGAGTGACGTTTCACTCGAAGGGCCTTCGCTCGAAACCTTAGACCTACAATACACACTATTTTGGCAGTACAGTAAAAACCCGCATAAAAGAACCAGTGGATTTAGGCAATTAAGCACCCAAAATACAAGAACCCCTTCAGGCTGAAAAATGAGACTGGTTCTTAAAAAACCTTAACTTTTGTACTTTAGTTGAAGTAGAAAGCATGTTCTAAGGGCAGGTATAGGCAGGTACATACTTAATTTAATATTATTGCAAATGCAAAAACATAATCTGTTGTATAGTACTCAACGAGGATACATCAAATTTGGAGGCTTTTAAATAGCAATTATTAGCGTAATACTCTATATTGATTATAATACAATGTATTTATTACAGTAGGAAGAATCAACATAAATACTGTAATTTTGGAAACAAATCATTTAAAACACTAAGCCAGGAACAAATGTTTTTGACTAGAAATAAGAACCAGTTAAGAACCAATTCGGTCTGGTTTCTCACTAAGTACCCATTATATAAGAACCACTTCAGCCTGATGTCAAAAATAGTGGTTCTTTTATGCGGGTTTTTACTGTACACCAACCTTTTAGAATCCAGTACAAGACGTTTATATCATATTTGAAGATTTTTCTTGTGCTTGCTGTTACGCTTTCTTCAAGGTTTTTAACGCGTGAACTGAGATGAATGAAACTGAAGCATGGATCACAAGAGGCCTGCGGATAAAATACATGACGACTGAAATTAATATGTTCTGTCATGAATGCGTACTTTTTTGCACTTGCTCTTCCTTCACAAGTGTGAACAATCTTGGGCATGCACTTGTTTTTGCGCTGGTGGTTGCTTCGCTCGTGTAAACCAGGCTAAAGATGCTAGGAAATTAGCTATACCTTATGTAGATATATTAAATTGCGTTTAAGAAAACGTCTTGGCTTTATAGACCAGGCGGGGAATGGGATGTATTGTCGTCCGATGGCGAACTTTATGAGACAAGACTTGTTTAGTCAATTTTTTCGCTGGTTGATGTTATACGTACAAAATCCGGGAACTTTTGCCTCGTTTTGACGTTTTTCGGAGTAATTTTAGAAAACTAAATATTTTAGTGTTGAACCACATTTCTTATCTTGTAAATAGTTCAGGAACCTTGAATATGCCAAAAACGTAAATGTCTACTGGGGTGTATGCAGGCATTTAGCCTCTTAAAACTCGTCCTGGGCTTAGAATCTAATTGATCACTTTTAAGCTATTTCCATTATAAAAATGTCATGTCTACTTATCTACCTTAACTGCTCCTGAAACAGGCCTCTAAAAACGATCTTCGAAAGAGACAACGGCATTAATTTCGGTTTCAGATACACCTACAACTTCCATGTCGATTAGAACATAATTTGCTCGCGCTGTGTGAAGTCGGAGATTGGATCTGCATGAAGGTTCTGTGACGTAATTCGTCCACTGACATGATTCTTGGATCTCCATAGAGGAAGCAGATGAATTTCTCGATATCAAATGCATTGCTATCTGAAAAGGAAATAATTCAATAAATTCAGCCCTCTTTAGCATAGCTATGCAAAGTACAATCTTTCTTTCCCAAAGAAGCTCGAGACATAATCATTCCATGAAAAAGCGTGAAAGACCAATCAGTGCTTGTTTTTGGACATTTGGTAGAATGGATGTGGTGATCTCGATCACACACGACTCTTCCCGCGGTCCACTTCCGTTGAGAACACGAATCCCACCAAAATCATGCCCCAAGAACAAATCTAGAATGTCTATGCCGCCAGATGGCATCGTACTATAACTACTTCTCCAGGTGCAACATCAGCAGCTTGGACGAGAGCAACAAGCTTTGTGTCTACTTCTTCATGGTAACTGTAGAGCTCATCTGCTACGGATGAACTTGCAGTGAGACTTATTCGAGAAAAATATAGTTTTGTCATGAAGATCTCCTTTTCCCTCGTCGATGACACGTTCAATTAGGTTGAAGAGGGACACTTTCTTTTCTCCATTTTCAAGAATTTGGCCATGTCGTAAGGGACTTTCATGTCTCGCTGGTTCCCCGTGCAAGACGCTCTATACTCTTTTAATGCTATTTTCTTTATACAGTATATGTCACAGGCAATGAATATCTTGAAATCCTGCGCAGGTACTGCGTCATTACTGAAAACACTTCTTAAAACATACTACTGATGAGAGTGGAAATGCTAGGGCTCAAGATTTATGTCAAGATGACGTCTTGTGCTTGTTGGAATATGCAATGAGAAATTCCAAAATCTTTCTTTGGAAAACAAGCTCTCAATTGGTCTTCCCTTTGCTCCAGAAAGTTGTCATCCTTACAAAATCTTTGAAGGTCTTGATGGCATTGAAAAACTTTTTGTTGAGTGCGCTATCTGTCATTCGGGCTTCAAAACGCTCCATGCTTTCTTTTCCGGTTGCTTCAATTGATAGTTGGCTCTCACACACGTTTTCTGGCAATGGGTAACCAGAGACTAAATTGTAGAGCTTATCATGTTCCAGGTCAAGATAAAAAGGGTTGATGAATTGTGATTTTAGTACATATATGATCTGTATTTCAAAAAGATGAAATGACAAAAGCTCATATGCATCAAAGAACGACATTGCTTACTATTTAATCATATCACCAATACAACTTTAATTCATGATGCAATGCCCTACACCTGCTTGTTGTCAGTGAGCTGACATTGTTGTCAGTGAGCTGACACCACTTGTTTAATCCCTAACATGTTGCCGTGACATTGAGTGTTAACCTATAGGCTGTATAAATATATTGCAAGCCTAGGACCGACATCGACCTGGAAAAAAGTGTTTACACAGACACACTAAGCTAAGAGCAAGGCCAGGCCAGCTAACATGTGCCATATGCAGATGAGCGTAAACCTTGATTATTAGGCCCTATAGACAGCCAGTATGGTGCATTACACAATTAAAGTAAGTAAAATGTAATCCAGGCCTATGCGGTGGACCAGGTTGGTACTATAGACTTGCAGTGTAAACACAGCTATAGTCTGTAATTTTTTACATCCTTAACTACCGGTACTCTGTGTAGGCTAGTTATCAAGCATTGCAATTATTCCATCGTGAATTAGGTTGTGAAGTTACCGAGTGAAGCAAGGGTGATAATAATTTAAATAAAATGATAAAATATGCAATTCAAAGTTTGTATTAACGTTTGTTATTCTGCAATATTATATAGCAGTATAGCACATTTTTAATTTAAATGGTATACATTCTAAATATTATTATTTGATTGAATTCATTGATTCTTTAAACGGCACTAGTTCTTAATTATATAAATGTGTCCACATCACATTAACAGTCATTGGATTTTCTACCTGGCCATATTGTGCTTTATTTACTTCAATATTTAAAAGTCTTTCACTTGACATGATTGTGGTTATTTGACCATCGAGGCTATACTGCAGACGTTGGGGCAATTAAGCCGAGAAAACAAAACGACAACACGAAGGATGTCTGAAACAAACCGGTAGAAAATCATTGTAATTTGCATAAAAGCAAAGTTGCTCAAATTTGCTAAAGTAAGATTGAGCTGTAGGCAGTACATAACAAAGATTCAAATAAAATACTGGTATCAAACTTTGTTATTGGAGTTGAGATGCAGATAGGCCATCAACGTTTTCTTGCTTTCTGCTTTCTGTAGTTCTTCTTTCTGTACAGCCAGCGCATCGTGGGTGGATTTGATCACTAGAACTTAGGAATTCCACATGACCAAATATTGGGAGCACTCTTTATCAGCACCAGACTCTTCTCGTTAATATTCATTGTGCAAATTATGGCGGCTCTTTCTTCGGTTGAATGGTTGCATGTGCTCAGTCTGTCTGCTTTGTACATGTATGCTGAATACTTAATTGTGCATTGCACTACCATCTCCCCCTCATGGAATGCGGTGCCTGGAGTCGTATGCACTGAGCCAGAGCCTATTTGCTGTCTCGACCTCTCGATCGAAATTGTCCCACCAGAATCATGCCCCTAGGTTGGTTACTTTGCAACCATTGATCGCTGGTTGTAAAGGAAGATTGAGGTTTAACGATTTAAAACTTTCTACAAGTTCGGCTTGGGCTGTTTCGATGTGATTAACTTGATCATACGTAATGGCGTTTCTCAACCTTCCAGAATAATGATTGCAAACTTTTTCTCTGTTATGCTGTGAAGGCCAAGACCAACAGCCATATGTTTTGCAAAAATAAACCTTCCCCTCGAGAAAGCCGACACAACATCTTGGCTAAACGAGTCTGCCAGTCTGATACTTCATGGTGTAGCGCTGGTGTATATAGATAACAAGTGAACATGGAATTATTTCAAAAGTTCAGGAATTTTGCTTGCAATGTCATTCAAACTCTCGATGGTTGTGGGATAAGTATAATTGTTTGTAATGGTTGTGGGCCAAGTTTCATTCCTGGATATGCTGGACTCGTTTAACCTTATTGTACTCAACATGTATCTGCTCCAACTCATAATAGCATTTACCATACTCTTGACTTGATAATCTCCAGAACTGATGAATATCTTGTTCGGAATTTTTCTGTTCTATTCATAATTCTGATCTATCTGATCATTTTATGGTGCACAGCGAAGTAAACCTCAACCCCTAAAGATCATAACATAGTATCGTAAATTACAGTAAGTACTGTCAATACCGTTACTTTTCGAAGTGATCTCCTTAGCTCAACTCTTTTTTCATCTTCTGTGCCTAATTTGATATACCTATGTGATCAATATCATTCAGTGCTGACTAATCTGGTAGACTTCCATGCTCCTCTTCGCAGGCGTCGCGTAACCCTACGAACAGCTGCTCCTTGCATGGTATATACAGAAACTATAGCTACTGAGAAAACGATACGTCGCAAGCTATAGCGACGTTCGACGTTGGAATTTGACCGTCGATCGTTAACTTTACACCGAACAATGTAAACTTGTTAGAAATCTGATTAAATCTACTAAAATGCACTACTATTCAGATCATATTGCCGGAAATCAATACAACCAAATGTTCCTATTCAACACCATCGACCGTATGCTCCATCGTGAATCTGAGAAGCTATATCCAACTTATGAATCTGACATGGAACTTTCCAATAAGCTGTCACTTTTTCGAAGGCAAAGAAAATGGAGGACACTAATTATTATATTTTGAGAACTATCTTGGGCTTGCCCAAGACGCTGACCTATGATTATATACTTCAATATTATGCTAATATTAGATCGCTTTCTCAACGTAGCTATACTAAATCATTCATTTTAGTTGATAAGTCAGTAAACAATATCTAGGTCCGACTTATATTAATGAACTTTTTAAAGTGCATATAAGCCCTACGGGGTTTTCAGTTATTCGTGTAGACCACAAAAAATGACCTGATAAAGTATTTTACAGTTTTGGATTTGGTACTTTCGTTTCCGAGATATTGCTCTTCAAACATAGCCATTTGGCGTTGAAAGCCGCGCGTGAGAGAGTCCTGGTACTCGGGGCCGGATTAGATTTCACAAACAAGGAATACATAACGTTTTGGACAACAACAAGTTCAAAAGATCATATATCAAGTGAAGTCGCCGCGATATCACACTCAAATTCAGACTCAAATAAGTATGAAAGCCCAATTGTCTAGTTGTCTAGTTCAGATAATATAATCGAGGAAGAAA
This sequence comes from Chrysogorgia sp. JL179-B06, assembly GCA_035772405.1. Taxonomy (NCBI): domain Eukaryota; kingdom Metazoa; phylum Cnidaria; class Anthozoa; order Scleralcyonacea; family Chrysogorgiidae; genus Chrysogorgia; species Chrysogorgia sp. JL179-B06. The sequence goes on from JAYKKM010000228.1 coordinate 247,029, forward strand.
CTGAACTATCGGCGAAATATGAGGACGAGTCTGATGACTGTTTCATGGACGCCTACGCTGATGAGGACAAAAAACACTTGGAACAACTTACTCGAAGGTGGAATGGTGCTGAATCCGTAAAATCTTGGTACGTTCATTGCGCCATATTGGTCATATCTTTCATTAATTTATTTTATGTACAGTATGGTATGGGTTTATTGTATAGCCTGTAGTATAGGTACAACTAGTGGGAGAATGTCGTAACTGTAAAACCCTACGGAATGTTGTTGCTGCACAGAAATAAGAAATGTTCGACTGTTTTGAGCGACACTAAACTGATTGAAGTCGTAGGTTAACAGCCTCCGTGCATGACTGAAGATCCTGGCTTTGGTCCTGTTTGTCTCAACAGATGAAGTTTGGAGTTAGCGGCAAACACTTTTCAGACACGAGATGGACGTAATATGAGAGGCCAAAGTATGTTAAAATATTTAGCAAACAACCTTGTCAATATTAAACTACACATAGACACCTATTATAAAATGGAATGGTAAAATTAAATATTGTCTATGTTTAGTTTGATATTGACAAGGTTGTTTGCTAAATATTTTAATAGTTTGGCCTCTCATATTACCTTTCTTTTGATAATATTTGATTGTATCGACGTCCGTCTCGTGTCTGAAAAGTGTTCAAACTCCATCTGTTGAGACAAACAGGACCAAACTCCAAAGCCAGGATGTTCAAGTTATGCATGAAACAGTCGAACATTTCCCTAGTGTTTTACAGTTACAACGACATTACAGTTCCCACACTTGCACCTATACTATAGGCTATTAGGCTATACAATAAACCAATAAACCCATACCATACTGTACATAAAATAAATTGATGAAATATATGACAAATATGGCGCAATGAACGTACCAAGATTTGACGGATTCAGCACCATTCCACCTTCGAGTAAGTTGTTCCAATTGTTTTTTTGTCCTCCTCCCTTCTTCTTTCATACGCGGCAAGCCATTCTTCGTCAGCCAACGGCTCATCAGCGTAGGCGCCATGAAACAGTCATCAGACTCGTCCTCATATTTCGCCGATAGTTCAGTTTCTTCCTCGATTATATTATCTGAACTAGACAATGGGCTTTCATACTCATTTGAGTCTGAATTTGAGCGTGATATCGCGGCGATTTCACTTGATATATGATCTTTTGAACTTGTTGTTGTCCAAAATGCTATGTATTCCTTGTTTGTGAAATCTAATCCGTCGCCGAGTACCAGGACTCTCTCACGCGCGGCTTTTTTATGCAAACAACGCCAAATGGCTATGTTTGAAGAGCAATATCTCGGAAACGAAAGGACCAAATCAAAAACTGTAAAATACTTTATTAGGTCATTTTTCGTGGTCTACACGAATAACTAAAAACCCTGTAGGGCTTATATGCACTTTAAACTTAAATTAGTTACATATAATTTACGTGGAATTGGCACTAGATTGGAACAGCCACATTTTAACCTTGAATGGCTCCATAAATCATTCTCGTACATAACTAGCACTCTATGGAACAATTTGCCAGTTGAAATAAGAGAATCCAAAGATATTATTAGTTTTAAAGCTTCTGTAAATATTATATTTTTAATTGTTTTTATGCATATATAATTAACTTATATCTGTAATTGTTTTGTTATGTCACGTTCACGTTTTTACGAGCTTGTTTTTAGCTCCTTGGTGATACGTGGGTAAATAAATTATCCTATCCTATCTATCCTATGAATTACATTACTCTCTTTAATATAGTCTCTCAAAATCAAGTTTCTCAAATCAAGTCTCTCAAAATCAATGCTGATCTCTGAACTGTACTTTCTTTTGAAAACTGAAATTTGTGTCTGGAGGCACTGCTTGCTAATAACCACTTTTGGGGAATGGTATTCCTGAGAAAGAAAAAATAATTAAGAGTATCTCCGAATGTTTTCTGTAATCTTTCTTTCAACTTATGCCTGCTTTGTCGAGATCTAACGTCAACTCCATAGGCAGATTACAAGGTTTCCATTGAAATACACTGTTGCCCTCCTGGAATGTTATATGTTAAGCATTTGATTACATCGACCACCCAAAATTGATCTCAAAATTAAAGTGTTTAAAAATTCCTCCTAATATTTTAAATTGGATTATTGATTTTCTCTACGTTGATTTTCTCTACGTATCTGTTTTTAGATAATAAATCTGTATAAATGTAGTCATTATTTTTATAATTAAGAGAACTTTTACAATGTAAATAATCATGCAATTCAGTCTTAGGACTGCAATGTGATTTTAATAAACAATCAATTATTGTTATTATTAATTATGATATATCTACATCGTCGTAGCTACCGCGACTAACTTCTTCTTCAATCCTGGAATGCTTTGGTGACTGATGAAGTCTATGTTCGCAACTGCAATTAGCATTTCAGTGTCATTTCTAAGGTTAGCAGTTTTTTCCAACTTTTTTTCTGCTGTCTCACTTCTGGCTCATTGCTTCATTTTAGGCCTATATAATTATTAATAGTGCCAGCAGGGGACTGTTATAAAGGTCTTCCAAGTCAAGATTTCAAGTTTTAAAACGAGGCTAAAGTTCCAGGATTTTGCTCGTATATATAATATCGATTTTCTAAATCAGTATTCTAAAATTGACTGACCTAGCCAAGTTTCATAAATTTCGTCGTCGAATGACAAAAAATCCCATTCCTATAGCCTGATCTATTGGAACTGAGTTTAGAAATGTAAGGTTAATTATTAAGAAAAAAGGGGCAAGCTTAATTATTAAGAGAAAATGCATTATTTTGTTTCTTATCTTATTGATAGAGAGGAGAAACACGTGATGATTGAAGAGTTGAAGGAAGAACTGGAGTCGCTTCAATCGTCAACTAAAAAAATAATTCAAGAGGTATTTGCGATGGTAGCAACTTTACAGGTTATTACGTAATATGTAGTTAGTAACAATCAAACTTTTTGGTCAGCCAAGAAACGTTTTGAATCTCCAACGGAAACCACGATAGCACAGCCGTCAAAACGTAAATACGCGAAGGTTGTACGATATAATGCATTACCAACTGTTAATCCACTAAGCTATCGCCAACCCTTGGTTAGACATGCGATATAATTTGAAATCGTCTAAAATTAGGAAAAAGCGTAATTTTACATTTTTCTTTCGAAATTACATTCTGAAGAATTCATTAATTTTAACATTTCATGCCACTTGTCATTGTGTATGTATCAAACTTGTAGTTTTTGTCTGATTTCATCGCAAGCTTGTAATCGTCGACAAAAAGATCGAGCGTTTATTTATAAGTAATACCACGATATCAGGTCTTTCTCACGTCTTTCTTGAGATATTTAGACTTATGTGATATGCAAATGATAGCCACCGATGTCACGAGGTTTTGAAAATCAAGTAATTAGAAATATAATAAATTAATTTGGCATCGCTATTTTTAGTGTCGTAATGTGCAAAGTTTCAAGTGATTTTGTCGAATAATCTATAAGATATACTTGATTTTCTACAAACGTGTAAAAACCTCATGACGTCGGTGGTTACTCATTTGCATATCACAAAAGTCTAAATATCTCAAGAACGACGTGAGATATGAAAGAGCTCTAAATTACAATTATTCGTTATTTTAGAAGATCATTTCTAAAATCAACACAACCCATTCCTTTTTCCATCATACCATTTATTTATTTTTTGCCATTCTTGGAACAATCATGGTATTTTTTCAGAATAAAGTTTTGATGGAAAATACGATATTAGTAAACGCCTATCGAGATCAAATGGATATATTGCATGTAAAAGCTGAGAAAGCCGACAAGCTGGCAAACGATATATCAAAGTACAAGGAGAAACTTGTCGAATTAGAAAGCATGAAAAAGAGAACAGAGGTAGCGTGACGTTTTTATTTTACCAATACTTTTTATTTAATTTGACACTTTCCAGTGTTCTCCTCAAAGAAAGAGCAAAAATATTGTCATTATTGTGAGTTTTAAAGGATAATGGCATATATTATTAATGGCAACCAAAATCATAAATTTTTTTTGACTTTCAAGGTAATCCATGGAAACAAAACTACTCTTGTGACAAAAAACAGCACTAATTCTTCCGCGGAATGTGTTTTTTAAATGTTGTGGTTCAATTAAAAAATAAAGACATTCACAAAAATCGAGTTTCAGACTTATAAAGACATGAGGGTTGCTTGATTAAAATTTTGCATTACCTTGGTTGTAACGCCACATGCATATAAAAAATACATCCAAGATGGCAGATAATGATTCAGGTTTACAGCTTTGAAAGTGCAATTAATTTGTTTTATTGGAATGCTTTGGATCTAAATGTCATACCAATTTTATTTTCGCACCATTTCGCGCATTTTTTGTTATTTGTTGCGAATGCCCTTCAAGGAAACTTAAAAGTGACCGGGAAAAAAATAATTAATTAATTTTACAATCTAACTAAAATTGTGGCACATTTTCCGTAATTCTAAGTAGACTGTAAAAATTAATTGACTAATCTCAGTCAACTTCATTTACAACATTTTGAACTTGGCGCAGTTGCAGATTTCCTTTAAGCGGTGTGCTGTGTATTATCGAAGTAAAAAAGTTAGTGAATTCAGATATTAACTTTAATTTGCCTGCTCTTGAAAGCAAAACGAAACGAACTTGTTGCGTGGTTTGTCTATCCATTGTAGGAACTTGAAGAACAGAACGAAATTCTGTATAATACGAAGGTGATGTTACAAAAGCAAGTGAACTCCTTAACTTCCAAAACGGAGAGACTTGGTGAGTGCACCTCCACTGTTCAATGTTCGACTAAATACCGTCAGAGGATTGAAGAAAAAGACGTATATGTTTCGTTCCATTAACGAGTTATCAAATCACGCAGAAAGTAGAAATAACACAAAGACACTTTCCTTTCGCTACTTTCCAAGTGATATGATAACTCAACCAATGCTTACGGACAAAGGCTTACTCTTATGAAACTAGAAATTACTATAAGAAAGTCTGCTGCGAATTGTGTCTAGATTTTTCTTACATTATATTAGAAAAAGTGATTGATTTTCCAGCTGTGAGTGATGTTTATTTTCCCTTTTGTAACAATTACAACATTAAGAGTACATAACTCATCGTTTATAACTCAATGGTTCCTCACCATCCTATGGTAACCACTGTTGGTCATACGCGCTCCGAAAATCATCGTCCGTGAAATCCACAGGTCGAGATTCATTTTGGCATATACAACCCACAGGAAACCCAACATGACACAGGAAGATCATTTATTTATTTAACTTTCTTTAAACACAGTAGCCTATCAACATTGTACAATATAAAAATATAGAAATAAAAAATTGTTGCTTTTCATAAGGCCATGCATCTACTAAAATACTTTCTATTTCTATACATACTTTTACTATGAATACCATGACTTAAGATTACTACCTACGTCTACATCAAATTACTTAGAAGATAAAAGCACTGCTATATTATATATTACATGATTAATAACTTAAACGTGATAAAATTGTACTATTTTCAACTGGAGAAACGAAGCCTCTTCCATACTATGTAAATAATATGTAATTACTTTGGAAATAAACTGTAATTCCAATTTACATACTAATTGTAGTTTGACATACTATGTAAATTGCATGCCTTCTTTGTAAAGATTTTGTAAACTGTTTGTAAATTCATAAGGTTTCTCCTAATACTTGTTAAACTGTGTGTCAATAGTTTGTAAATTACTGGGATTTGTTTGTAACGAGTTTGTAAATTACTGGGAAGTTGTTTGTTAACATCCTTGAAAACCCTGCCGGCAGATTACAAACGTATTTGAATTCCTGACATAATCGAAAATTAAACCCGATTTTGCATACATTTTCTTATCATGGCAACGACAAAATTTCAGCAAATTTTTACAAACTATTTACAAATAAGTTGCCAGTAATTTACAAACTATTAACAAATAAATTGCCAGTAATTTACAAACTATTTACAAATAAGTTGCCAGTAATTTACAAACTATTTACAAACGAGTTGCTATATTTTACAAACTATTAACAAATAAGTTGCACATATTTTACAAACTACTTACAAATAAGTTGCCAGTAATTTACAAAATATTTACAAACAAATTGGCAGTAGTTTATAAACTATATACAAATAAGTTGCACGTATTTCACAAACAACTTCCCAGTAATTTACAAACTAGATTCAAACTATTGACAAACAGTTTAACAAGTATTAGGAGTAACCTGAAGAAATTACATATTATTTACATAGTATGGAAGAGGCTTCGTTTTTCCGGTGAATTCAGTATTCATGTTCTCTCTTAATTTCTTTTTAAAATCATCTATTGTTAAGATGGTATTTTTAAGATCTATTGGCAGAGTGTTCCAGACCTTGGCAGCTTTATAACTAAAACTGCGCTTGGTTGCATTTGACCTGGGCTTTGACGTTGCTGCTTCACAGCAGTAAGGTCTTATAAAACTGAAACAAAACAAAGTCACTGCTTTGATTTTCTCATGCGTAAAACCGATGTACACGCTGGAACCAACAAGCTTTACGCATACTTGTACCTTCGAGAATCCAAATTCCCGTGCTGTGTGAATGCGCGTCGATCCTGGGCACCACAAATGTGAACAAACGTGCTTTTAGTGTCGGTTCCCGGGCACCTATAGTTTGAACAGACCATCATTTCGCTCGCCGCCAGACGAAACAAATTCGCGGTGAAAATTTTTGTGATTCAAAGTGTGCTCTGCCTTTTGCGGGGATTGTCAAAATAAAGCAAATTTCTCCTCCGGCCAACAAAAATGAAAAACCTGTGACGTTAATGTTGAATTTTTTCGCTGACGGCCAACGAAATGGTGTAGTGGAAAATGTTCATTGGCGTGTCACATGAGCCGGTGAGCGTCTATTTATCGCGTCATCCAGCATGCGATCCATCATCCAGCATTATAACCTATCAGATTCGAGCCCACCTTATTTTATAATATTCTTTTTATATCTTCAGTTGAAACCGATGGTGAAATTGTCAAGCTAAAGACGATAATTAAAGCTCTAAGTGAGGTAAGTGCTCGAAAATGATATTTGTATGATGAACTTTTCCCTTTTACGATAAGGTAGCATTTGCTCCTGGTCCTGATTTTATATAACTGTAGTGTTAAGTTGCGAATACGCTATGCTCTTGCAAGCCTTTAAAGGGCATATGAAACGAAAATTATGATCACTTTTTTATTGATTTATTTGAAAGAACTCCTAAAACGATAAAGAATGGCTTTCTGCAGTTCTTTCATATCCTATCTCGTTCTTGAGTCATTCATTAGAGTTGTGTAATATATCCTATGATGTCACAAGTTGTACCCACCATTATGACCAATCTGAAAATGAAGCATATCTCCAAAACTATTGAATAAAATTGCTTGAAACTTTGCAGTTTCAGTTTGACAACTTAATCATCGCCATAATAACAGATTAGTTTTAATTTTTCTCTTTTTCTACCTGAAGCAAAAAATTATATTTTCTACAATGCCTTTGCGAAGATTTTGATTTGAAGTTGCTCTGTTTTCTTGGTAATGCTATTGAAAATATATTTAATTAGTCCACAGTCAAAAAAATGTTTTATAATTGGCAGAAAATATAGAACTTTATTAAAGGATGAACGGAGTTTCGGAACTACAATTTTATTCAATAGTTTTGAAGATATACTCGATAACTCAAGAACGAGATAAGCTATGAAAGAACTGCAAAAAGTCATTTTTATCGTTTTAGGAGTTCTTTCAAATAAATCAATAAAACAGTCGTCTCAATTTTCGAGCTAGGCCATATAACAAACTAAAAATACGTGTATGCAATAACCCCTCGCTCGATGTATGGTAATACTATACTTCATATAAACTATTGGGCATTGTCTCGAGGAAGGGATCGAAATAAATAAATAAATTTGGGCAATAAAGAATAGTTCCATTGGGAAAATTAAATTTTTTAATTAAATAGAAAAGAAAAGAAATAACTTGACATTTTGAAAAAAAGGGGGAAAGTGGAAAAATACGTAGCCGGTCGTGCTCGAACCTGCAGGTTTGGTTGATCTAATCAGACTGGTTTACTTTGCCACTTGCTTTGGAGATTTTTTCACTTTCGGACTTAAAAAGTTTGGTATTTCTTTTTACTATTTACAAAATCAACTTTAAAACATTTTATTCATCACATTTGCAAGACTTCAGAATCTTTCATCACAGAATCTTTCCGAATGGTGAAAAGTTGTTTATTTATATAATTTAAGAAAAGTTTGTATTATTAAGCTTCTGCTATGATGCCTAGTGTTATACCAGTTAAGTCGGCAAAAGCCGTAAAATAAAGACCAGCCGCCCAGCGTTTGAATGAATATATTCTGCTTTACATATGGCGCTTGTTGTTGTTGTTGTTGAAGCATTTATTTAATCACGATTAGAAAAGATACAGCAAAAGCTGATAGGGTCGTGAATAATCACTATTATATCTATTTTTACAAAATAAACAAAACTAATATAATATTAATTATAATTACTATTAATACAATCTTTTGAGTTCCAATTTAAAACATTGAGTCTCTTAATTTTAAATTTGCTATAACCTTTGAAAAATGTCGACTATTTACAATTTCTTTCGTCTCGTAATTCAAGTTGTTCCACAAAACTGATCCCTTATAGCTAATCGACTTCTTCATAATTTCAGTCCTCACCCTCGGTATACACAAACAATTTCTTTCCCTTAAATTATACCCAAGCGAACGTTTTACAAACAGATCAGCCATAATTGTGGGACTAACTTGGTAGTAAATTTTTTGAACAAGTTTCGCCAGTGATTCATGATAAATTTGTTTTAATGTTTTCCAATTATAGTTTGTGATTACATCGTTTGTCGGCATATACCAATTCAGACAATAGATAATTATTGCAGCTCTCACATGCATCCTTTCAAGGTCATCAAATAAAGTCTTGTTACATGACCCCCACAAGACAATGCCATAAGTCAGTGACGGCAGTATGACCTTGTGATAGAAATCGAGTCTGACTTTCTTCGGTAGGAAATACAAGGATTTTAGAAGGTTAATTTTTTGAGAAAAAGCTTTCGTTATATCCAACACTTGTTTGGACCACTTCAGTTCATCATCCAGCTCCATCCCCAAACACCTAGTCGCTGCAATACGAACTTTTTTAGGATAACGGTTATCCCCCTGTTCAACCAATCAGGTTAAAGCGTTTCCTGCTACCACGGTGATACTATTCCCCAACTCCCGAGACAACTGTGTGATTTCTCGGGCTGCATTTTGTAAAGAAATGTGAAACGTTGACGCGCCCTTGGAAACCTCGTACCCAGGGCATTTTACCGTGGGAACGAGGTTGCCTGAGTGGCTCTGATGGTAGGATCACTTTCTTGTCAGGGACAACTTTTCTCCAATGTTAACAGGCCTTTAATAGTCTTCCTCTTACACCACCCCTCTATGAACCGTGCAAACCCATGCGAACAGACAAACACTATGAAAAACGCTGGTGAAGTTGTAAGTAGTAGTTAAAACATGAGCGGCCGATGTTTATCTGCCCATAAACATCGACCGCGAATGTTTAACGAACTTGTAAAATGAATAGAATATATGATGCATAGTTTGTTTGGAAGTTGTAGAAACGGTACAAACAAATTATTTTAACTGAAAAAGCTCAATTTGAGCAAGTTAACTTTGATAAAACATTGATGTTTTATTAATCAATGTTTTACCCTGGATTAAAGATGCTGATTAAATATTAATGTATTTTGAATTTTCTTCATGAATTATTAATGAATTTTACAAGTGTTTATAAACGATCATTTTAGGAAAAAAATATTTTAGAGAATAGACATCAGAACGTCATCGAAGAGAATGCCAGGCTTCTTCTGGAAGCGCAAAACAGGTGATTGTTAGTCATTACTATTACATTTGTTGAGTGTGATACACGTAATGTGTAGAATTTTTCATCATCTCACTGGCGTTAGCATCTTTTGTTATCTATAGTTTATCCGAGGTATCCAATTTAAGCTCGGCGTTAGACATGGTCAAAGAGAAAGAAGAGACAGGTGAGGAATCGGTTGCTTCATAATGATATAATAGATGGATGCATCATAAATAAATCATATAGAACGTTGTTCTAGGCGGTTGGAAGCCCACAATATAAATATGTATACTATAAGTCCTACAGCTATACGGTATACTGATGCGATTTTTGGTTGTGCAAACTTCTAGTTAATCCTTGATGAAATGAGGATGAGAGTTTTGATTTCGTTTGGCCGCAAGCTCTCGCGCATTTGAGTCTGTTCAAATTTCGATAAGAGTCATTGAGAGTTTCGGAGTGGTCAAAAAGTAAAATCTTATCCGTGTTTCTTGTTTTTTAATCAGACAAATGTCCGAGAAACCTTTTTAGTTCGTAATTGTTTTTCCTGTTTATTTTAATTCTTCGTGTTCATACTGGATTTTATATGGTGATGTTCTTTTTTAAATATCATTTTAGGAACGTGTTTAGCAACCGAGTACAATCAAATTTCGTAAGTATTGTTATAGATATAATATAATATAATTATGAAAACATTTGTGGAAACACCATGTAGATACTTTTATTAGCTGAGCTTTCGTCTCGTAGGACTCGAGACTTCATCAGAGCAAACTAAAGAAGTGAGACTCACTCATTTGTTTCCACAAATGTTTTCATAATTATTAATCACCACCATGCAATCCTGCAAGAATTTAATATAATATAACGGCATGGTGTTGAGTGCAACTGGAGTTCGAAGTTCGAGGGCTATTTGAGGCTTTTGAAAAACTCGCGAATGTTTATTTGAAACATCAAATCTCACAAGAAACTATGATATTATATATACTGTACTGTACCTATCAATAATTTACAAAAAAATGTTTGCTCTCTTGTCCACTCCTGACAGTTTATGGTTCAAAAACTCTTCACTTCCTTATCCAATGGTTAAAAAGCTTGTTGGAGTTCTACTGAGCTGTAAAGAATTTGCATTCTGATCTGTTTTGCTGCTAGAGTCCAAACTCTCTGAGCGAAAACTATTTTCTTCAATGGTTTATAGTATTGCAACAATGATGCATGATGATTCGGGATATCGTCTTATCGTCTTATCGGCGATATTATGAGGATGACTATATGAGTATATTATTTATCCAGAGTCGATAACGTGGGATAAGATTGCCCTATTTATCCGAGCCAGAGGCTCTTGTTTTAAGAGTATAACGTTTTATCACTCTTAGGTGAACGGAAAACCCAACTGATAGGGATTCTAAGGTCGTTTTTCTGAGAAGATCCGAAAGTCTTACCATTTACAGTTGTTGTTGCAAAGGCAGCACCTTCCCCTACATTATTTAAGACCCTGAGTGGTGGTCCGTCCAGGATTGAACTCTGGTCTTCCCAGCTCATATGTGTGGTAACCACTAGACCACAATTATCGTCAAAATATCGGTATCGGCATTTCTCTAACTCATGTTAGGATCGACATTTGAATCCAGTGTCGAATCTAGTTTTATTTGTATTTTGTAATTTTATGTGCTAGCACGTTTTCCGAAGGCATTTAAACTCGCGCGGTTAGAGTTTTAAAAAGGTTGCTAGCCATCGACAAAGGCGAGCAAACAACCTTGAAATCTCCGTCGGCAACAACAACATCCGCGACAGCGGTCGGAGTAGTAATACCCCCCATATGGCCCCCAAAGGGATGCCTCCTCATTAAATATTCATACGTCATTTTGAATTTTGGGATTACGTCATGACTACTCGTGAACCTACACGACCTACATTGACGCGTCACGTATAGGGTCCATCTTTTGGTAAACTTCGTTAGTACGTTTAATATAAATTCCCATGGATTGATGCCCTCTTCCTCCGATTCTTCGTAATTTTCGCTACCTTCCTCATCCGTCATTGTATGGTGTTCTTCCTCTGTCTCTTCTCCAGTTTTCTCGTCTGTGTAAGATTTCACACTTTGCCCGTCCAGCTCGTCATCTGCGGCAGAGGAATTACTAGCGAGAGATCCATTGACGTTAGGGATTGATTGTACAGTGACCTTCTCCGTGTTCTTCATATGACGATAAGGTGCTCTTTTCTAGAAAGAGTCTTTCCACAAATGTCGCACTGATGAAACATCGTTACACATTCGCAATTGAACACAGAATGAATCTAATTGCTATATTATCGATAATTTATAAGACATTTAACATGAATGGTTATATCTCAACAGGCCCTCAGCACCCACAAACATCCCCAACACCCCTCAAGCTCCCTCATTACCCATCAAATGCCCGCTAAATACCCCAAATAACCCTCATACGCCCCAACACCCCTCAATATCCCTCAAACGCCTCCAACACCCCCATTACACTCCCAATATGCCACCTAAACACCCCCTAAACACCCCATTACGCCCCCAACTACCCTTCGAACTCCAGGTTATATCGTTATATTTCGCGCACCAATTGAGGGTTAGGAAAACACTTAGGCTTAGGAAATCACTTAAGGCGGATGGTATAGGATTAGTAAAACACTTAAGGCGTGGATTAGGGTTAGGGTGTATATTTTAATATAACATGAAGTTTTACCAATTGGTGCGCGCAACATGACGATATTACCGAACTCCAGAATCAATGATTGAGAATGATTCAAATGATTCAGTAAGATTCACTGATCTCTAAACTCAGACTGTATTGAGCTTTCTATTGTATCTGATGAGCTCATTTTGAAGCCTGCATATTTGCATAATGTAAATTAACGAGAGATCATTAGAAACTCCGAGTTTGCAAGTAAATCAAACTGTGATGCTAGCAAAATAGGTTTAGTGTCTGGCCAATATAGTTTCTTTGTTAACATTAAATGCATAAAATCTTCAACCTAATTTGACGTCTCATATCAGGCTTCTCTCACTGGATAATTAGAGCCAACGGCGGCCATTGCTAAGGGACCAAAGTCGCAGTAAATCTGTAGGTAGGCGATGAATCGTTTTACCCAGTAATTTTAAAAATGTTTTCTGGTCCTAACCCTAACCCTTGCCCTTCAATTGGTGTGTGAAACATAACGATATAACCGAACTCTTGAATCAATGATTGAGAGTGATTCAAATGATTCAGTAAAATTCAATTCGTTGTTTATTGGGATTCTAGATTATTATTTGTGCTAGAAGGAAAAACTATTTACCTAGAGGGAGATTATCGATACGCATTTGCAATTCAACGCAAAATGAATATATTTTCAGAATTATCGTTAATGTATAGGACATCTAACATGAATGGTTATATTTCTAGAGGCCATCAACACACCATACTACCTATCTTTACCGCTGAGACTCCCCACAACCCCAAACGCCCCGAAAACACCCCAAACGCCCCCGAAAATACACCAAATGTGACCTGATTCAGCGAGGGCTTCAAACTTTTTTCCTTCCGCATGCAGCGGGTCACAATATCGGTTATATGTCGATTTGAGGGGGTGGATGGGTGCTTTTGGAGGGAGAGGTATTCATGGGGTGAGCATGGATAGTAGGTGTATTTCTCAAACGGCCCACAAAAAGGCCCGCCAGGCCATTTGAGGTGTTTTGGGGGGTGTTTTCGGGTGCGTTTGGGGTGTTTTCGGGGCAATTGGGGGTGTATTTCGGATTGAGTCTCAGGGGTAAAGATAGGTAGTATGGGGTGTTGAGTGCCTCTTGAGATATAACCATATTAGATGTCTTATACATTATCGATAATTCTAAAAATAGATTCATTCTGTTCAAATGCAAATGCGTAACGATAATCCCCCTCTAGGTAAATAGTTTTTCCTTCTAGCACAAATAATCATCTAGAATCCCAATAAACACCGAATTGAATTTTACTGAATCATTCTCAATCATTGATTCAGGAGCTCGAAGGGGTGTTGGGTATTGGGTTTTTAGGGGCATAGTGTGGGTGTAATGGGGTGTTGCAGGCGTTTGAAGGGTGTTGGGGGCGCATGAGGATCATTTGGGGGTATTTAGGGGCGTTTGAGGGGTAATGAGGAAGTTTGAGAAACACCGAATTGAATCTCACTGAATCATTTGAATCATTCTCAATCATTGATTCAGGAGTTCGAAGGGGCATATTGGGGGTGTTGGAGGCGTTTGAAGGATATTGAGGGGAGTTTGAGGGGTGTTGGGGCGTATGACGGTTATTTGGGGGTATTTAGGGGAGTTTGAGGGGTAATGAGGGAGCTTGAGCGTTGTTGGGGATGTTTGTGGGTGCTGAGGGGCTCTTGAGATAGAACTGAACTGACCTGATACTCTCTGACAATGAAGTCCAAACTGTACTTGAATCTCTTGATGTAACGAAAGCAACTGGTCCAGACGAAATCTCCGCAAGACTACTTAAAGAAACGGCGTCTGTGATAGCACCATCTCTATGTATCCTGTTTAATAAATCGCTTGGTACAGGGAATTTACCGATCGAGTGGAAAATGGCCAACATTGTACCGATTTACAAGAAGGGCGACAAAGAACACACTGAGAACTACAGACCCATTTCTCTGCTATCATTGGTTTCAAAAGCAATGGAACGGTGTGTGCTTATCAATATCAAATATCAACTATTCCAACTAATTAACCTATGCCAGCACGGGTCCATCGCCGGTAGATCTTGTGCAACAAACCTCGCTTTAGTTCTTTACTGTATCGGCTCACTCCTCCATAATGGTGGACAAATTGATGTCATTTTTTTGGACATGTCCAAAGCCTTTGATAATGGTTTCGCGGGGGGCGCATACTCCAGTGGTTCCGTTGTTATCTTACGGATCGTCGCCAGCGTGTTACAGTTCTTGATGCTACTTCTGATCCTTTACTGTCAGCTCTGGTGTGCCCCAAGGTTCTATTCTTGGCCCAGTATTATTCCTCGTGTACACAAACGACCTTCCAGATGCTGTTAACTCGAGTCAGGTCGCCATGTTTGCTGATGACACAAATCAGAGATCAAATCACCGGACGATGTCACTTCACTCCTGGGAGACTTGACCAACTTAGAAGATTGGTCTGCAGGATCGGACCTCGTGTTCAACGAGAAGAAATGTAAATCACAAAGCATCACGCGAAAAACAAAGCCGATCGTTGCCACCTACAACTTGAATGAAAACCGCCTAGACTCAACGAAAACTGAACGGGACCTTGGTGTGTGGATAGCTGCGGACCTCACTTGGCACAGGCAAGTCAGTGAACAGTCAGCTCGAGCTAACAGACTCTTGGGTTACATCAGGAGAAACACGTGGTGTATCCACAGCATTGCGGTGAGGCGCACAATATATCTAGCACTAGTACGTACTCAATTAGGTTATGCAACACAAATTTGGGCACCGCAGACCATTGACCTAATTGCTAGATTTGAAAGAACTCAGAGCGTGCTACGAAATATATTCTAAAACTAGCAGTTCTTATCAGAAGTGAAATGCTGCCTCTGGACTGAGTACTGACGCAGGAGCAGTGTTTGCTAGAAATTTCTATAGCATATAGAGGATCAAATAAATAGACTGTAGAATCTACACCACATACTGGTATCAAGGCGATTATATAGCCTTGTAATATTACAATAACATACGGTAATCATATGGCGCGTTTATAATGTCAAAATTCAATGTTTGAACGCCATACATCTAATTCGAACAATATTTACTCGAAAGAGCAAGCCTCGCGAAGTTATAAATTTTCCATGATCAAGCGACACTTTTGCCAAATCGAACTTCACGTTTGTAATATTTGCTGGCGGTACGGGAATAGGCGTTAATTCGTGCTACAGGCTACTTGGGCTTAAGTATGTAAAAGTACGCAGCACAACTATGAATATACCGCAATTTGAAAGCCAACGAATGTAGCTATGTTTATATTAAAGTAAAAACTAATATATTGTAAGCAATGCTATTAAATTTGGACAATTGGATATCTAAATGTAAACATGTCGAACTGCGAACTATGTTGAACCGTGTAGCTTTTTTCAATAGAAACTAATGTCACATCCACTTTAACTTGTATAACTTTTGAAATACAGCAGCTACAGACATGTAAAAGTACTTTTAAAATTTAAATTTCTGATGTATAAATATTAACGAATGTTTTCGAAGCGCTCCGTGGAAACCCCGCGCTTGACGAATTATCACGAATATCAAGGCATGTTCGATATTGCGCTTTTTTAAAAATAACTAAGTAAGGTAGCACAATAACGTTTACGTATATTGTAGACAGATAAATTATCTTTGTTTTAAGGTATAAGAGAGCTTGTAGAGTTGATTATTTGTCAAGAAAACGTTCGACGTATTTGGGTTAAATTACGATGCTGTTTTTGAAGATGGCGGCCAAATTATATTTTTGCATATAATAAGGCGCTCCTCTTCGAACGTTTTGTTGAGAAAAAGTAAACTTTACAAGGTCTAATGCACGAGTTGTTTGACTTGTCTAATGTCTTCTAACCAACGGCAACAAACAACAGTTGTCAGTTGGTAAATTGCATGTTCAACGGCGTAAGAACAACAAATATATCATGTCTTTAGTTTCTCCATCAAGGCCACGAAGGTTTCAGTGGCCAGTCTCGAGGAAAGCAGTGCTCTTTCATCAGTTTATCAGCGCTGTTAACAGCACAAACTATTCCAGTTATCGAGTGGAACTCGACCACCTTCAACAATGTCTTAGTACAACCATATGTTCCTCGCGAGGGATTTCTGCACTTGAGTTTCTTTCGAGCTCGTATATCGATGACGTAATGCCGACAGACAAACTCGACAAACTATAAATCGAGATCTTGTCAGCTATACATAGCTCGGAAAAAGGACTGGGCACGAGTTAACACAGGACGTAAAGAATAGTGTGCTGCCTCCCTGAGGGGAGGCAGCAATTACCGTTTTCTCGTTGTGATAGCTATAGTTCTAGATTACAATCTCTGTCACTACTTCCAATTACTTACTGGCACGAATACTTAGATATGGTTTTGTTCTTTAAAATAACACATGGTTTAGTTAATTTAAATTCTTCCATCTTACCACTTGTTACGGTTACCAGACCAGCTAGGTCATCAAGTAACGTTAATGTTGTAAAATATGTATTCCTAAATGTAAAACAACAACATACCAGAAATCCTACTTTATAAGATCAACCCGGATATGGAACACTTTAACAGATGAACTTAACTTGACTATGGACAGCCTTGCCTTGTTTAAATCCGTTATGCTCAAATACTATTTCACATCTTTGAAAACTACTTTTAACTGTGAAAATACTCGAACATTCAAAACAATCTGTTTAAAATGTAAAGCCAAAGTCGATAACGATGAACGCTATCCATACATTAATGACTATCGAAGGCCGTTGCAAGGGAGACTAGCTCACGAACTTCATGAAAAAGCAAGCGTTCCGCTAGGACAGTGCGGTATCAATGAAGTGAAAAAATTTCAAGCCTATTTGAGCGACTATCAAATAAACATTGTCTCAAAGGAACACTTAAACTCGTTGATTTATTCGGGCCCAGAAGCGTCAAAACGTATTTACCTCTACGCCCACGATAACCACTACGATGTGATTAACAGTATGCCCGCGTTCCTCGCAAGAAGTATTACCATGTTTGCAAGAAAGGCTACGATAAAATCGAAGATCATCTTTGCGGAGATACGTGTAAGCTGTGTTATAAATTGGATACACTGTAACGATTGCAATCGGTTCTTCAAAAGCCAAGAATGCTTCGATGGGCATAAAGCGATCGTGGGCGAAAAGCGGCCTATTTGCGCTTCCGTCGTAAAGTGTCAACCTGTAATGAAGTGGTAAAGAGGGCTAATGAACTCCCCCAGAGCCATAACTGCGGTCTTGTTCGTTGTACAACATGTTAACAATACGTCGATCCAGACAATCACCGGAAAGAAAAGAAAAATAACAATTGGCTGTAAGCACTCTCTCCGCCTTCGTCTTCATTAGCTTCTCCCCCCACGGCCGCCTCGTTATCTAATGAGTCCGTGTCCGCGTATAAAAGCTCGATGGTAATACAGAGCCAATACTTTAATTACAGTGTTTCACCATAGTTTCTTGCGTTTACTGTGTTGGATAGTTTCGCGTGTGGGGGTGTTTTTGGATACTCTGGGGGTATTATTGTGGGGGTGCTTAGTCCTCATGTAGTCCTCCTAAATAGTCCTCCAATTTTCCTAAATAGTTCTCTGTAAGTCTTAAATAGTCCTCCGATAGTCACTAAATAGTCCTCCGATAGTCTTAAATAGTCCTCCTATAGTCCTAAATGGTCCTCCGATAGTCCTAAATAGTCCTCCGATAGTCCTACATAGTCCTAAATAGTCCTACGATAGTCCTACGATAGTCCTAAATAGTCCTCCTGTAGTCCTAAATAGTCCTCCGATAGTCCTAAATAGTCCTCCGATAGTCCTACATAGTCCTCCTGTAGTCCTAAATAGTCTTCCGATAGTCTTAAATAGTCCTCCTGTAGTCCTAAATAGTCATTGAAAATTACAGGAGTGCTAATAACATAAATAAGGCTAAAATAAGAAAGTTGCGTTATTCTGAGCACGACCCATATAGCGGCGGAAGTAATCAGTATGCAAACTATCCTAAACCCTACACTTTCGAACTTTGAGAAAATATCATTAAACCTTCAGGATCTCTAACCCTAGCTTGTGTACCAGTAGGACCCCAAACCCTAATTAGTATTCATTTTATAACGCCTTATTAGTTATGCGTACGTCACTCAGCTTCAGTCTCCCCTAGTACTCTTCCTCCTTCTGAACTTGATTTCCGAAGGCATTACGTCATCAAAACGTAGCTCTTATTTCTTTTAATAATATAAGAAATGCCTTTTGTATTTATACACTTCGCCTCCCTACGGTAATGTGAATGTGGGACAGTAGGCAGCCTGAGAGCAGCGCATGCGCCATGGATATGATATGGGATGAACTAAAGAGAGTAATGAAGAAGCATCTTATATCTTCAAAATAACTGGTGTCACGATTGACAGATATTTATAAGATGGCCTTTACGATCAATTTAGATCTTCAACAGTTGTACGAAGATATGAACCCAAACCATTTCGATTTGCGATATTCGCCTATTTGCGTATAGCATTTGAGGAAATTTCTAGCGGGGAATTCAAAATAGGGCTTTTTGGCAATGTTTAAAGACAGATATCTCGAAAACGAATGGACAAAATCGAAAACCGTAAAAGAACTTATCAGCTATTTTTGCGTCCTCTATACAGAGAACTAAAATTTACGGAGGTTTTATATGCTCTTTAAATTCAGACTCAGCTCATTTTCAAAGTTGTGTACCTTAAAATCTGTCGAGAGGAACATCAAAAATCGTTCAATGGTATAAGTGTCCGAATAGATGTATTAAATCTTTAACACGTTTATGATGAAATGAATCCTATATGAACCAACAGAGATTTATACGATTGCCTCGTTGAAAAACCGGTTAGATATTCAATAGATCTACGCAAATATGAACCCGCTTTGCGAAGGTTATGGAGGCGTTATGCATTTATAGACATTGGTATATATTATAATAGCTATTAGATTATTCAAGAGATTGATTTGTCAAACGAAACGAAGGTTGAATGTACACGTACAATAGCGGATGGGTCGTTAAGAGTCATTAGTGGTGCAACTCACAAATATTTGCATGTCTTGGGAATATTTAATTGATTTGAGAGTACACACTAGGATTTTATGGGTAAACATTATTCAATATGGGATAATGAGGGATATTTATCCCTGACTTGGTATACTTAATTAGTGTTAAGAACGCCTCACATCCCTCGTACACTCCTAACCCTATTCCACCTTCATAACCCTAATAATTTTAGCCGTATTATGGCTTATCTCGCTTTAGTGTGCACAATTCCTACGAGAAAGAAACCATGATTCAATCTTTGGATTCAATGATTCAATCTTAGGATTCAATGATTCAATCTTAGGATTCAATGATTCAGTCTTAGGATTCAATGATTCAGTCTTAGGATTCAATGATTCAATCTTACGATTCAATGATTCAATCTTAGGATTCAATGATTCAATCTTAGGATTCAATGATTCAGTCTTAGGATTCAATGATTCAGTCTTAGGATTCAATGATTCAATTTTAGGATTCAATCTTAGGATTCAATTATTCAATCTTAGGATTCAGTTATTCAATCTTAGGATTCAATGATTCAGTCTTAGGATTCAATGATTCAATCTCAGGATTCAATGATTCAATCTTAGGATTCAATGACTTAAAAAGTTCGGAGAAAATTTGATTAAAGCCTTTAAGAAGATATGCAAGAAAAGCAGACGTCCCGAGAAACTTCATACCGATAAAGGAACTGAATTTATCGAGCACATATAAACGCGGGCTTTGCATCTATGTACCTCTACACAAATGTGGTGGATGTACAATTTGTCGGCGACGTCAAAGTGCCTCTTCTACGAATTGTGAATATGAAAGGAAAATACGGGGAAAATGTTAACGTTACTTTCCGCAACCTTCAATACGTATCCGTAAAAGTGAAATCATTCGAGACGATCGAAATAGATATGTAGGACGACAAAAACGAAAACGTCTCATTTGCTTTCGGGAAGTCCATCGTGACACTTCACTTCAGACAGAGCAGATCGCAGTGTTTTTTTCAGATGTCGTTTGTGATATTGTTGCCGGGAAAAGTGTGAAGCAATCTGTCAAAGGTCATGGCGTCGCAACTTTCAAAGATTTAGCTCAGCAGGGTGCTAAACGACTCATGAGTAACCAATCAGGAGGTGGTCGCAAACGTAAAGCATCTATAAAAACCAATGCGTCATCGAAATCTACCAGTCGGTCGCAGACCAAGAAGCGAAAAACATCTCAAGAAAAACCTACTTTTCTTAAATAATAGCACAATGCTACCAGACTTTACATAAAGATTCTTGCGATTGTGGAAAATCGCAACTGGACTTATTTTCTGTTCCTGATACTCAAGTTGAAATGAATAAAGGATTTTAGTTTAGTTTAGTTTAGTTTAGTTTATTAGTTTCGCCATAACATAAGAATACAAATACTTTACTTAACATATTGACAACATAAATGGCTGGGTGACCGCAACAGTATGTGCCAATTACTGCAGGCCCAATAAGATATCGACCCTCTTTCATGCATTGGAACTTCGGACACTATCGAATTTCTCTGTGCTGCAAATTCTGATGTCTACACCGATCTGGCAAACAGTTACCTACACATTCGAGCGAAGATAACGAATGGAGACGGAACTAACTTACCTGGCACCGGCCAATTGGGACCTGTGAATTTATGGATGCATGCCTTATTTTCTCAAGTGGAAGTTTATCAGAACAACAAACTGGTCACACCTTCAAGCACTTCGTATCCCTACCGAGCATATATGGAAACTGTATTGAACTTTAGCAAAGACGCTAAATCGTCTCACTTAAGACCAGGCTGGACGAATGGATGCCGTCAATCCACTAGCAGAAGTTGCCGATGCGAACAAAGGTTTAAAGGAACATCACGCACATACAAGCCTAAGCAAATCTGTGGCGATGGAAGGAAGAATTAATTCGGATCTGTTCGCACATATATTGGTGCTGTTCCGATCAAGCTCAAGCTAGTGAGATCAAGAGCTCCCTTTTGCCTGGTTTCATCTGCAGAAGATCCTGCTTTTAAAGTGGTTCTAGAAGATTGCGTTTTTGCGTTCGCCGTGTTAACGTTTCGTCCACTACAATGATAGGTCATACCCATGCTATTCAGCAAATCACAGCAAAGTACCCTATCAATCGTGTAAGCTGCAAAGTGTTCTCCGTACCAACGGGAAACATGTCTGGAAATCAACAGAGTATATTCCAAGGACCTCTTCCCAATAGATAGACCTGGTACACATTGGGTAGCTGTTTACATAAAAAGGCGAATTCTTCGACTCTTATGGACAAAACCCAGAATTTTACAAAAGAAACTTTCAAACATTTCTACAAGATCATAGCAGTACATTTGCTTGGAATGAAAAGACTTTACAGTCACCGTGGTCTCGTGTGCGTGGACAATACTGTTTATTTTATGCTTTACATCGTAGTAGAAATATTCCCATGTCAACTATTGTTAGTATGTTTACTGATCAAAAGGAGTGGAACGATAAATTAGTTCGTGCTTTTATACGTAAATGGTGTTTTGTATAAGAATAAAATGACACGTTATTGTAAAAAATATTTATTCAATAAAATATTTACAAAAAGATTATGAATGCCATTTATATGGATTTTTGTCTCTACGTTTCTTTGTTGGTTTGTTTGGTGCCCCTGCAGATAGTTGTGAGGGGGGTCGCTAGAAGCAGATGAAGGCTTGTTCCTATATTCCTTCACCAAATGTAGACGCTCTTCGTTTCTGACGATTCCTTCGGGTACATTCAAACATCCTAAAGCTTTTGCTAACAGTTGCCACCCTGCAGGGTTGAAATTGGTGTGATTTCTTTGTGAATAATTTAGCAATCACTGCATCTTCATCATCGTCTCTGGATTGATACTATCCAGTATGGAATCAGGTAAACCTTGGACAAACTGAATACCAGGAACTAGGGTCTCTATCTTGCTATTTCAGCAAACGTGTTTTGGTACTCGGCATAGAAATAAACAATGTTTTCTGGAGGCGGGTCGATCATGATGTTAGCGTTCGCTAACAGTTTCTTGACAAAGGTTGTCTTTCCTGTCTTTGTACCCCCTGAGATCAAGAGCCCAAAAGGATGTGTTAACTGTATGGAATATGTTTTTTGACCCTCAGAGGAGAATGTAGATGTCATATTAGTAAATGGGGCAAACGTTGTTACTCTATCACTGATAGACCTTTTGTGATGAAAAGATCTCATATGACGTAAACGATTACTTGATGTAGCGAATGATTTTTCACAGACTTCGTAAGTCATGTTCACACAGTGACTGTCAAGCATACACTGATATCACTCTTTCGTGCAATTGTTTTTTATAAGATTGAATCTTAAGATTGAATCATTGAATCCTAATATTGAGTCATTGAATCCCAACATTGCATCAATCCTAAGATTGAATCATTGAATCCTAAGATTGAATCATTGAATCCTAAGATTGAATCATTGGATCCTAAGACTGAATCATTGAATCCTAAGACTGAATAATTGAATCCTAAGACTGAATCATTCAATCCTAAGATTGAATCATTGAATCCTGAGATTGAATCATTGAATCCTAAGATTGAATCATTGAATCCTAAGATTGAATCATTGAATCCTAAGATTGAATCATTGAATCCTAATATTGAATCATTGAATCCTAAGACTGAATCATTGAATCCTAAGATTGAATCATTGAATCCTAAGATTGAATCATTGAATCCTAAGATTGAATCATTGAATCCTAAGATTGAATCATTGAATCCTAAGATTGAATCATTGAATCCTAATATTGAATCATTGAATCCTAAGACTGAATCATTGAATCCTAAGATTGAATCATTGAATCCTAAGACTGAATCATTGAATCCTAAGATTGAATCATTGAATCCTAAGATTGAATCCTAAGATTGAATCATTGAATCCTAATATTGAATCATTGAATCCTAAGACTGAATCATTGAATCCTAAGATTGAATCATTGAATCCTAAGGTTGAATCATTGAATCCTAAGATTGAATCATTGAATCCTAAGACTGAATCATTGAATCCTAAGATTGAATCATTGAATCCTAAGATTGAATCATTGAATCCTAAGATTGAATCATTGAATCCTAAGATTGAATCATTGAATCCTAACGATTGAATAATTGAATCCTAAGATTGAATCATTGAATCCTAAGATTGAATCATTGAATCCTAACATTGAATCATTGAATCCTAAGATTGAATCATTGGATCCTAAGACTGAATCATTGAATCCTAAGATTGAATCATTGAATCCTAAGATTGAATCATTGAATCCTAAGATTGAATTATTGAATCCTAAGATTGAATCCTAAGATTGAATCATTGAATCCTAATATTGAATCATTGAATCCTAAGACTGAATCATTGAATCCTAAGATTGAATCATTGAATCCTAAGATTGAATCCTAAGATTGAATCATTGAATCCTAAGACTGAATAATTGAATCCTAAGATTGAATCATTGAATCCTAAGATTGAATCATTGAATCCTAAGATTGAATCATTGAATCCTAAGATTGAATAATTGAATCCTAAGATTGAATCATTGAATCCTAAGATTGAATCATTGAATCCTAACATTGAATCATTGAATCCTAAGATTGAATCATTGGATCCTAAGACTGAATCATTGAATCCTAAGACTGAATAATTGAATCCTAAGATTGAATAATTGAATCCTAAGATTGAATCATTGAATCCTAAGATTGAATCATTGAATCCTAAGATTGAATCATTGAATCCTAAGATTGAATCATTGAATCCTAAGATTGAATCATTGAATCCTAAGATTGAATCATTGAATCCTAACATTGAATCATTGAATCCTAAGATTGAATCATTGGATCCTAAGACTGAATCATGGAATCCTAAGACTGAATAATTGAATCCTAAGATTGAATCATTGAATCCTAAGATTGAATCATTGAATCCTAATATTGAATCATTGAATCCTATGATTGAATCATTGAATCCTAAGATTGAATCATTGAATCCTAATATTGAATCATTGAATCCTAAGACTGAATCATTGAATCCTAAGATTGAATCATTGAATCCTAAGATTGAATCATTGAATCCTAAGATTGAATCATTGAATCCTAAGACTGAATCATTGAATCCTAAGATTGAATCATTGAATCCTAAGATTGAATCATTGAATCCTAATATTGAATCATTGAATCCTAAGACTGAATCATTGAATCCTAAGATTGAATCATTGAATCCTAAGACTGAATCATTGAATCCTAAGATTGAATCATTGAATCCTAAGATTGAATCCTAAGATTGAATCATTGAATCCTAATATTGAATCATTGAATCCTAAGACTGAATCATTGAATCCTAAGATTGAATCATTGAATCCTAAGGTTGAATCATTGAATCCTAAGATTGAATCATTGAATCCTAAGCCTGAATCATTGAATCCTAAGATTGAATCATTGAATCCTAAGATTGAATCATTGAATCCTAAGATTGAATCATTGAATCCTAAGATTGAATCATTGAATCCTAAGATTGAATAATTGAATCCTAAGATTGAATCATTGAATCCTAAGATTGAATCATTGAATCCTAACATTGAATCATTGAATCCTAAGATTGAATCATTGAATCCTAAGACTGAATCATTGAATCCTAAGATTGAATCATTGAATCCTAAGATTGAATTATTGAATCCTAAGATTGAATCCTAAGATTGAATCATTGAATCCTAATATTGAATCATTGAATCCTAAGACTGAATCATTGAATCCTAAGATTGAATCATTGAATCCTAAGATTGAATCATTGAATCTTAAGATTGAATCATTGAATCCTAAGACTGAATAATTGAATCCTAAGATTGAATCATTGAATCCTAAGATTGAATCATTGAATCCTAAGATTGAATCATTGAATCCTAAGATTGAATAATTGAATCCTAAGATTGAATCATTGAATCCTAAGATTGAATCATTGAATCCTAACATTGAATCATTGAATCCTAAGATTGAATCATTGGATCCTAAGACTGAATCATTGAATCCTAAGACTGAATCATTGAATCCTAAGACTGAATAATTGAATCCTAAGATTGAATAATTGAATCCTAAGATTGAATCATTGAATCCTAAGATTGAATCATTGAATCCTAAGATTGAATAATTGAATCCTAAGATTGAATCATTGAATCCTAAGATTGAATCATTGAATCCTAACATTGAATCATTGAATCCTAAGATTGAATCATTGGATCCTAAGACTGAATCATGGAATCCTAAGATTGAATCATTGAATCCTAAGATTGAATCATTGAATCCTAAGATTGAATCATTGAATCCTAAGACTGAATCATTGAATCCTAAGATTGAATCATTGAATCCTAAGATTGAATCATTGAATCCAAAGATTGAATCATGGTTTCTTTCTCGTAGGAATTGTGCACACTAAAGCGCGATAAGCCATAATACGGCTAAAATTATTAGGGTTATGAAGGTGGAATAGGATTAGGAGTCTATGAAGGATGTGAGGCGTTCTTAACACTGATTAAGTATACGAAGTCAGGGATGATAAATATCCCTCATTATCCCATATTGACTAATGTTTACCATAAAATCCTAGTGTGTACTCTCAAATTAATTAAATATTCCCAAGACATGCAAATATTTGGGGTCGCCACCTACCTATACTATCAAGTTTTGTGATTGGTTGATTCAAACAATGAAACAATAGAATCAACCACAAAGAAACCAATGTCCTAACCCTATCACTTTTGTTCCATATAGCCAATCACAAAACCTGTTCATTTTAGGTACGTATTTACCGAATATTTGTGAGTTGCATCACTAATGACTCTTAACGACCCACGCGCTATTGTACGTGTGCATTCAACCTTCGTTTCGTTTGACAAATCAATCTCTTGAACAATCTAATTGCTATTATAATATATACCAACGTCTATAAATGCATAGCAAAGTTTGATTTCGCTTAGGCAAATCAATACGTTTGAATTCGTTCTTCGTACGGCTTCTCGAGTGGTTTGATCATCTAAGGAATCGCTTACTTTATACACTAGAGGCCTGATGAACTTCGTAAAGCCGTAAAGTCCGGTACATTCGTAAAAGCCGTTATGATTCGTTCGACTCCGTGATTTTTAAAATATACTCGCCTCCATAACCTTGGTAAAGCGGTTTCATATTTGCGTAGATCTATAGAATATCTAACCGGTTTTTCAACGAGGCAATCGTATAAATCTCTGTTGGTTCATATAGGATTCATTTCATCATAAACGTGTTAAAGGTTTAATACATCTATTCGGACACTTATACCATTGAACAATCTTTGATGTTCCTCTAGACAGATTTTAAAGTACACAATAACTTTGAAAATGAGCTGAGGTGAATTTAAAGCGCATATAAACCCCCCAAAATAGCTGATAAGTTCTTTTACGGTTTTCGATTTTGTCCACTCGTTTTTGAGATATCTGTCTTTAAACATTGCCAAAAAGCCCTATTTTGAATTCCCCGCTAGAAATTTCCTCAAATGCTATACGCAAATAGGCGAATATCGCAAATAATCGAAATGGTTTGGGTTCATATCTTCGTAGAACTGTCGAAGATCTAAATTGACCGTAAAGGCCATCTTATAAATATCTGTTGTTCATGACACCAGTTATTTTGAAGATATAAGATGCTTCTTCATTACTCTCTTTAGTTCATCCCATATCATATCCATGGCGCATGCGCTGCTCTCGGGCTGCCTACTGTCCCACATTCACATTGCCGTAGGGAGGCGAAGTGTATAAATACAAAAGGCGTTTCTTATATTATTAAAAGAAAAAAGAGCTACGTTTTGATAATGACGCAATGCCTTCGGAAATCAAGTTCGGAAGGAGTCCGAACGGAGGAAGAGTACTAGGGGAGACTGAAACTGAGTGACGTACGCATAACTAATAAGGCGTTATAAAATGAATACTAATTAGGGTTTGGGGTCCTACTGGTACACGAGCTAGGGTTAGGGATCCTGAAGGTTAAATGACGTAATCTCAAAGTTCGAAAGTGTAGGGTTTAGGATAGTTTGCATACTGATTACATCGACGTATTGTTGACATGTTGTACAACAAACAAGACCGCAGTTATGGCTCTGGGGGAGTTCATTAGCCCTCTTTACCACTTCATTACAGGTTGACACTTTACGGCGGAAGCGCAAATAGGCCGCTTTTCGCCCACGATCGCTTTATGCCTATCGAAGCATTCTTGGCTTTTGAAGAACCGATTGCAATCGTTACAGTGTATCCAATTGGTAATCGGGCAGTTCTGTTTATAACACAGCTTACACGTATCTCCGCAAAGATGATCTTCGATTTTATCGCAGCCTTTCTTGCAAACATGGTAATACTTCTTGCGAGCGAGGAACGCGGGCATACTGTTAATCACATCATAGTGGTTATCGTGGGCGTAGAGGTAAATACGTTTTGACGCTTCTGGGCCCGAATAAATCAACGAGTTTAAGTGTTCCTTTGAGACAATGTTTATTTGATAGTCGCTCAAATAGAAATTTTTTCACTTCATCGATACCGCACTGTCCTAGCGGAACGGTTGCTTTCTCATGAAGTTCGTGAGCTAGTCTCCCTTGCAACGGCCTTCGATAGTCATTAATGTATGGATAGCGTTCATCGTTATCGACTTTGGCTTTCGCGACGACAATGGCTCGAGCAAGACAGAGATCGTCGTTGTTCTGAATACGTACGATGGCTCTTTGGTTTGAAAGGTATACTTATCTAGTTTGGCAATTTTTCGCTTTCTTCCATGTCCACCATTTGGCATCTCGAGATGGATTATATTAACTGTAGTCGATTCATCTAACTTAAACGCATCATTCGATTGGATTACTCTTTCGATTTCGGCCAAGATTCTTTCGACGCGGTTAATTTCTCACGAGGCATAAACGGCAACGAAATAGGATACTCGAGTTGGGGTGAGAATGCATGAAAATCCAATTTGGTCGTGCGTCGCAATGCCATCTGTGACCCAATCTAGTAAGCTTTCAAACACTTCGTGTACAGTAAAAACCCGCTAACAAGAACCTACCATTATTAAGAACCACAGGCTGAAATTAAGTATTTGTTTATATAAGAACATATACGAATATAAGAACCTATCCCAGGCTGATTGGGTAAAATGTAGGTTCTTGTTAGCGGGTTTTTACTGTAGTTGTCTTAGAACATCAGGCAAGCAGCTTGTACTTGCAAATCACCAAATTGGACTCGGTAATCAAGGCCAGTGGTTTTAAACTTTTTCACACGAACTTGCTCAACAGACTTAATGGTAAAGAATGGAACAGTTCTTGGTTCAACAGCTCGCTTGTGGCTTCCTTCTCCCGTTTGGAGATGGTCATATACTTCACCAAGTATCGTCGGTTCGGGCGTCTGGCAGCCAGGGATATCCTCTAACTCTGCTACAAACGAGTCGTCATTCCAATCTCTTCTGAACCATTGCCGTTGCTCTTCAGACCAACCATCCATCATCAGCGGAAATCCCACAACTCTCGTTCTACAACACACCATCAAATCCGCTTGATCATATTTTTCTGCCTATTATTGCTGCTCCCGAATTTATCTTTTTCTGCTCTGTATTTTGATTCAAATTGGTTTTTTGTCGTTAAGGTCCGTTTATTACTATTAATCGAGTGTTTTGGTGCCCTTATTTAATCGAAGTATGCAGAGCTACTCCAGATTTAGCCTGTTTTCTTTTCGGTTTTGGTGGATGTCCACTCAAGCGTCTTCACCACTTCTTCCTTCAACGTGGTCTAAGTTACAGTCGTTTGGCCTCTTGCGCCGTACAAGAGGTTGTAGAGGTGGAAAAGCGAAGAGGATTTGCCCGCTGGTGTGTTCAATTCCAAGTGTCCAAAGTCGCCTTCGAGTTCCACCGCAGCGAAAATATACAGTTGAATTTACAAGCTTATCAAATATTCAAGTTTATGATAAATATACAAATCAACGCTCTGTTGATCACCGAAATCTGATATTTATTCAGCCTACTTCTGCTAAGCCTGAACGTAGAGTTTCGTTGAAGATTGCCACAATCAACTGTGAGTCTTGTAACAACAAAGCTGCTGTTTTGGCCGACTATATTATCGACGAGGACTTGGATGTTTGCTGTTTAACTGAAACTTGGTTGCATGTTGATGACAAAGTTACTCCGTCTGAGCTCTGCCCCAAGGGATTTGCCATTCATTCTGTACCTCGTCCTGACCGCCGCGGTGGCGGTGTTACTGTAATATATAAATCTTTACTAACTTCTAGAATTATACCAACTGTTTACTACAGGTCTTTTGAACACATCTTGGTAGAAATATCTCATGCAGAATATTCAACTCCACTATTACTTGCTACTGTCTATCGACCCCCAAGATCCTGCATAAACAACTTGGCGATGTCTGTTTTCTTCGATGAGATGACTGATTTTTTAACTAATCTTGCAGTTAGACCTGGTCGACCTGGTCGCGAATGATGCAAACACCAGCCGTTTTCTTGATATTTTGTACTCCCTTGATTTTGAACAGCTCGTTTCCAACCCTACGCACCGTGCTGGTCACACCCTAGATCTTGTAATTGTGCGTAGAGATGATGATCTTATAATCTCCAAGCCATATACTCATCATTTGTTATCATCTCACTGGACTGTCCTGTTTGAACTTGTCTTTTCTAAACCTCGCTTGGTCAGCGATAATATCAATTGTAGGAAAATAAAATCAATTAACATCAGTCAAATGAAGAAGGATCTTTTGTGCACTGAACTGGTCGTCAACCCAGATGAATCACTTGAAGGCATTGTTCAACAGTATCATGAGACCCTTATTGATTTATTATGACAGTCATGCACCACTTGTGACGATTAGGGTTCCGAGAAGAAAACGTCAACCATGGTATAACCAGGCTATTGCAGACGCCAAAAGAGCTCGCCGTCGTGCTGAGCGCATGTGGCGTAAGTCTGGTCGAGAGTCGGATCGCCTTGCCTTTGTTAAAAAGAGAAACGCTACCTCGAACATGATTAAGTCTGTTAAGCAGAAATATTTCCTGTCCAGAATACAACAATGTCATGGTGATCAAAAGGCACTGTTCAGGGAAATGAACCAACTTCTTCACAAGCCTATGTCCTCGCCTCTACCAGTACATTCATCTTCACAAAACCTTGCTAATGATTTCATGGGATGTTTTGTGAGCAAAGTTGCCAGAATCAAAGATATGATATCGTCTACTGAACAAAATGCAAATGCAAGCCTTGCGATTGGGGATAAAAGCTCTATTTTACAGAGCTTTGACGCGTTTGTACCATTATCATCTACAGCTGTTGTCGACTTGATTATGTCATCTAAATCCAAGTCCTGTTCACTCGATCCTTTACCAACAACCCTCCTCAAGCAGTTAATGGATGTGCTTGCTCCGACTGTGGAACACGCAATCAATCTCTCGCTGATCACTGGTCAATTCAGTAAGCATGTGAGTGATAGTGATCTTGGTGAAACCTTTCAATCTGCATATAAGCAAGGCCACAGCACTGAAACAGCACTTCTGCGGGTCTTTGATGAAATTCTACGCTCTATTGATAATGGTAAGGTACCTCTCGGCGGCCTTTGACACCGTCGATCATAACGTCCTTTTACATCGCCTGCACTCTCGATTTGGCGTCTCTGGCTCAGCATTGGCTTGGTTTAAATCGTACCTGACGGATCGTAGTGAAGAAGTTATCATCAATGGTGTTACCTCAAGGTTCCGTTCTTGGACCAATTCTGTTCCTCGTATACATGTCTCCTCTTGGTGATGTCATCAGACAGTACAACCTTTCATTTCATTTCTATGCGGACGACTCTCAGATATTCCTCTCATTCGACTCAAGTTCATCTGAACAGCATCAAGATGCAGTTTATATTATAAATGATGCGGTGTCTGGCATTCGAGCTTGGATGACTTCCAATCTTCTAAAGCTAAACGATGATAAAACCGAGCTTCTGGTTATTGGCAACAAGCAACAATTATGTAAAATCAGGTATCCCCTCTCCATATTTTCTGGTGAAGAAGAAATCTGTCCCTCGGACAAGGTTCGTGATCTTGGTATAGTACTTGATCCGCATTTTAAATTGCAGCATCACATTAGCAATACTGTCAAGACATCAATATACCATATACGGAACATTGCCAAAATTCGCAAGTACCTGACTGTTGAAGCCTCAGTGGCCGTTGTTCATGCGCTCATAACATCTCGCTTGGACTACTGTAACTCGCTACTTTATGGCCTTCCTGATTACCAAGTAAACCGTCTTCAGTATGTCCAGAATTGTGCTGCTCGTCTCATTTATATGTCTGCGAAGAGGGATCATGTTACGCCACTCCTGACGCAACTTCATTGGCTCCCTGTGAAGGCTCGTGTAGTGTTCAAGATCTGTCCGATTACCTACAAGGCCTTAAATAGGATTGCCCCCGTCTACCTTAGTGACCTACTCGACCGTTATGTTCCAACTCGGCCAGGTCTTCGGTCAGCGCATCAGTCCTGTCGACTTTCCATTCCTAGAACTTTTTCGAGGGCGCAAAGGTCCATGGCAGATCGGGCTTTCTCTATATGTGCACCGAGACTGTGGAACGATCTACCGAGCCATGTGAGGGACTGTACCTCCATTAGTACTTTTAAACGACATTTAAAGACTTTTTTATTTCATAAATATTATTGTTGATTCTCGTACTTTTTAACCTTTTATATATATTTTAGTGTTTTATTTGCTAACATTGTAACAGTGTCTTTGAATGGCAACAGAAAAAGGCACTATAAATACTTACTTATTATTATTATTATTATTATTATTATATTATAACCCGTTGCCAAAGAGCGGCTTCTCGATGCCTTTCGTCAAAGTCGAAAAACCATTCCAACACTTCAATCTCCTCGATGCTTGTACACCCTTTGATAACATCAACAACATTTCTATCAAAGAAACACATTAAATATGGTTAGAATACTAAAATACATAGTGAACGATATAATATAATTTATGTACACAACAAAATCTTACCTTCAATCAAACAATAAAACGTCGAAAATAATTCTCCAGGAGAAGCGAAAACACTATCAAAGACAGCAAACTGTAAAATCTACAACTATAGAACACTGTAGGAAAAGTAACAACTATACAAAGTCACCGGGCTTATCCCCGAAGGCCTGAGGGCGATGGTGCTAATATCGACCGGCGTTAGTCCCTCATCACGGGAAACCTAGCGTTTCCAATCGCACATTCATTTTATATGTTTATATTTATATATGCATCAACGGCCGTCCGCGCGGCATCGGAAATTTTGGTCCTGGTAACTAGATATGCGAATGCAAAAATTGAAACGATTCAAATGTTTTTTTTTCAAAAAGAGACATAGTTTTTGAGGAAATAGAAATACGAGTCCGAATATGTATTTTGACTCGCTAATTCCAAATCTGTTTTCAGAATAGAAAACGGTTAAATATTGATCGAGATAAGTAATAAAATAATATACGACGAAGTGACCGGCTTATAGCCGACTAATTTCTAAGTACATAAACCGTTTTTACGAAGGGTACTGACGTTCTCGTAATATAGTAAACACGTATGTTATGTATGTTGATTCGCTAATTCCAAATCTGTTTTCACAGTTTAAATCGGTTAAATATTGCCCGAGATACAGTGTAATTTCAAACATTTCTTCGGCGAAACGGGCTTTTGCAAATTGTGAATTTTTGCAAAACACAAATACACGGCCACGGCGTGCGAGGTCTGGGCACCATGGAGCTCAGCATGATGTGCGTTTCTCGACCAATCAGCGCGCGGCCGGTATCCCTTTGGATGGTACATGTATATGGGGGGTTACCTACTCGCGTTTAATAGAGGAAGAAGGCTACGACGAAGATGAAAGTATTGATGCTGCTGTAAATCAAAGGAAATTTCTTTTGCGATAAATGTTGACATACGCAGCCATTATGGGTTGTTGACGATGCGCAAGAGGACAAACTCGTGTGAGAATCGGACGAGGAGACAACTTTGATTCTTCGCGACTGAAAAAAGCTTATTGAATCCGTATTCAGTCCACGAGTTCGTAATGACAATTATAGATTTGTACTCACGAGAAGCCGACCTTATCGATGTACTGTATACGTTTGACTGAAATAAATAGTGTTAATTCATTATGTCTTCTTTGTCTCGCCAAGTGCGCCACTTGGCTCTATCTCTTAATGCCTTGTTTAATGACTCATGAAGCACATGCCATTTTCTCTACACATGTGCTTTCAGGCGAAATATTCAACTATCAGTCGTATTTGAAATTGGCATAGCAACGTTTTGAACGTAAAATCCCGCTTAACCTTATGTTTTTCATATGTCCACATGTTTTAAATCCTGAACAGTTCTTCGTACAGCCTCTCGCTGTAATCCTTTAATTATCCTTTAATGGCTTCGCTTTTGTCTATGATCAGGCGGACAAATTTATTCAAGCTGCTTAGTTTTGACGTCGATATATCTTCAAGTTAGTCCTCTTTAAATGAAGTAAAATCGTTCAAGTAAACCAACTTAAAACTCTTTATACTTCTGCCAGGAAACCTTATTTTGTGATGTCCTTTTGTTTTATTGCTTTAATGACTTATTAAAAGGCACGCGCCATTGTTTCTACGTGTGCACTCAGGCGAAATATGCAAATATTAGTCTTATCTACAGGCAACCTAGCAACGCTTTGAACGTAATAACCCGCTTTAGTTTATATTTTTCTATTTTCACACGTTTTAAATCCTCAACAGTTCTTCGCACTGCTTCCCGAAGTGTTTCTTCCTCATAGGAATCCTGTACCCTAAAGCGACATAAGCCACAATACGGCCAAAATACCTAAAATGTTTTCCGACCTGTCAGACAAATAATTAACTCTAAAACCTCTAAATCTTCTCCAACTACTGATACACAAATCTCTGAAATATCTCTTAGTGTGGATGAAGTTGCTAACTGCCTGTCAAACCTAGATCCAACAAAGGCTACCGGTCCCGACGGAATTCCTAGTCGCCTCTTTAAGGAATGCAGTGCACAGATTGCACCAAGCCTTTGTGCACTGTTTAACCACTCGTTACATTCCGGACGCGTTCCGTCTGAATGGAAATCGGCCGACGTCACGCCTATACACAAAAAAGATCAGAAAGAACCTGCCAACAACTACAGACCTATATCTTTGTTGCCTATCGTTAGTAAAGTCCTAGAACGTTGTGTTTGCAACAGGCTTTACAACCACGTAAGAGTCATGATTACTCAATTACAGCATGGCTTTCTAAGCGGACGTTTCTGCGTCACGCAGCTTTTATCAACTCTACACTCTATTGGACAATTACTTGACAAAAATACTCAGACTGACTTTCTATTCTTGGATTTCGCTAAAGCTTTCGACTCGGTGGATCATGGTATTCTCTTAGAAAAACTAAAGGGTATCTGGTAATCTTCACCAGTGGTTGACCGATTATCTACTTCGTCGAACTCAACGAGTTGTGGTAGAAGGCGCTGCTTCGCAATGGTCTCCTGTCACTTCTGGTGTGCCACAGGGAAGCATCTTGGGTCCAATGCTGTTTTTGCTTTTCATCAACGACATCCCAGATGTTGTACGTGACGGCACTTCAATGTCGCTTTATGCTGATGACGCGAAGCTGTACAGGGGAATTAAATCTATTGATGACTGTGTTCAGTTGCAGGAAACCTTGTCAATGACCGAACATTGGAGCCAAGAATCTAACATCAAATTCAATGCTTCGAAGTGTAAGGTTCTAACAGTTTCCCGCAGGAAATCGCCTTTCCTGTTTGATTACCATCTAGGCGCTGCTGAACTATCACGTGCCCGAAAAGAAATCAATCTTGGAATCACAGTAACCAGTAACCTATCCTGGGACTCCCATATCTCTTCTACTGTATTGGAGCTAAGGCCAACACGTTGCTGGGGTTACTTAGAAGAACCGGTCCTCTGCTTACGGACCGTAATGTTCGACGAACACTTTATCTATCTCTCGTAAAGTCACAACTATGCGATCCTTAAAGTGCTTATAAACCCAAAATGGGTTTTTGGTGATTCGGATAGAGCATAAAAAGTTAGTTAATAAGTTCTAGATTAGTTTTTGCGTTAAACTTTTAGTTTCGGAGATATAAGGGCTCAAAGTCACAATTTGTGAAGAAAAAGTAGCGCAGGTCGGGAGACTGGATCCGAGGAACGTGTTATGTTTCAATACTTATAAAAATATATTACAATTCGAGTAGACAAGGTAACATCGTAAAGACACATCGTTTGGGCATTTTTCAATAAAACTCTTAAGATAGCTGTCTTCTCCTATACAAAAGCCTAGTTGTTGTTGAAGATGGGTTCCTCGGATCCAGGTCCCTGTGTGTTATTTTGGTGGCGCTACTTTTTTCAAAAAAATGGCACAATTTGCATGTTTGAGCCGTTATATCTCCGAAACTAAAAGTTTAACGCAAAAACTAATCCAGAACTTATTAACTAACTTTTTATGCTCTATCCGAATCACCAAAAACCTATTTTGGGTTTATAAGCACTTTAAATCCAACATAGGGGGAATGTCATACAAGGAGCGCCTTCTGGCTCTAAATCTGTTGCCCTTGTCTTACGACAGAGAAATCAAGGATCTATGTTTTTTTATAAGGCTTTGTATGGTCTCTCTGATCTAAATGTTTATAACTTTGTCTCGTTTGTTAGTCATAGTCGTACCCACATCTGTAAAAATCCTACCCTTATGCTTAAAGCACCATCCTGTAGAACTAGTACTTTCCAAGCCTCCTACTTTAACAAAATTGTTCCTCTCTGGAATTCTGTTTGTAAAATAGCACCACCCAATAGTCTCTGCAGTCTTGCAACATTCAAAAGATTTTTACTCAACACTTATTTATCATTACTACCATCTACTTTTGACGTCGATATGACTTGTACATGGTCATTATACCGTAATCACTGATAATTTTCCAATGTGCCAACTGCTTGGATTCCACGGAGCATCGTTGTATGTGCGCAGCTTCAACCTCGTTCTTCTGATTTCCACTCAGTTTTATTCATTTTGTTCTTTCAGTGGAGTTCTGAAGAATGTGGTTGGGGCTGCGCGTGTGTGTTGGTGCATCGTGAATTCCAAGCAGTTGATCTATGACTTATGTATTTTTAATTTTAACGGGAAGGCGCCTCGCATGGGTCCTCGAGTCCCGTTCGCGCTCTTTCCGTTTGAGTATTTTTTGTATTTACATGCATTAATATCTAATAAAATCGAGCAAAAAATGGTTAGGATTCATGTAGGATTATTTAAATCTTAGCCTTAACAACGTGAATATACATCACAATGGCATTATAAAATAGCCGACTCATCCTGTTTAACGAAGACGGTTTAACTTTATATTTTTCGAAGTCAATACGCCAACCTCGTGCCCAGGGTCTTACCTCCGGTAGCCTCCCCCCCTGCGGAAAGACCCTAGTGAACGCTGGTCACGTGTCTCCCAGAATCTGGGAGATAGAAAATGTCGCAAGGGAGGGGATATAGTATTTCAATAACCTTGATACTGATACACGAATATTTTGACCTGACTGTTTGAATCGTTGAATTTAGAATGTTTTTCGTTCTTGCAATGTTTACATTTTGCTGTCGTAAACGGCGATTATTCCTCCGTGATCTTGAAACCAAAACAAGTGTTTTGTTTAGAAGCTGTGCTGTATTGTTGAAAAGATCTTCTAGCGGTTCTGCCGACCGGCTACGGAAACTCTATGATATTCGGCTTATTCTCGTTCTTGTCAGCAAACAACAGGAGATCAGGTTACAACAAGTTCCAACTCCCCGTGGTAGTTGTCGTTTCTCCTTTGAATTCCCTCATACACGATCAACTATGCAGGATAAACAGTGTACGAAATAGAGCTGCTGTTTGAGTTTGAGCATGTTTGAGTCAAACAAACGTCGATTACGATTATAGAAGCGTGCTTGTCCACCAAACAAGGAGTCGCCCTTTTTCAGAGTGATATATTGTACACATTTTTTGCGGCGGTAACATGTCAATAGAAGTTCAATATGATCGAGAAGAAAGAAGACGACAGTTCACAGAACGAGGTGATAAGAACAACAACATTCAAAACAAACTCGTAATATTTTAATTAAAAGTTTTACAAAAGTTTGTTTATCTAATTTTTAAAGAAGGTCTTTTAAAATAATTAGAAAACGTAATTTACATGTATTTAAAACGTTTTAAAAATAACATAACATTAATCAAGACGAACTTCAACTTGCCTCTTTATCAGGTGTAAATGCTAACTGTTTACCGTTTACGGGATAATCCCGTCGGTTCATTCCGAGGAGCTTTACCCACAGGCAACAAGCCAACAACGGAGAGGGCGAAATTTCCACGCATCTTTTGCTGAAGCGTTCGAATGTTTTTGGCTTTGTTGGATTTTTGATCTGAGTTCCTGAGGAAGATCTTCGTGGTGTTCAATCTCCCAAAATGTTCTGGGCTACTGGGTAAAGCTGCGCAATTCGCGATTGTTGTTATTTTTTCTTGAAACTATTTTTCGAATGTGACCTACAGTATCTCCTACGGAACCACATATTCTGCTGGAACTTGTCTCCGTTTCGGATCTTCAATCGGACGAGATATTGCCAAATGTTTACGTGTGATGCAAATATTGTACGAGCCCCATCTACCCAGTAACAAACATTTTCTATCTCCCAGATTCTGGGAGACACGTGACCAGCGTTCACCAGGGTCTTTACGCAGCGGGGGGGGGGGGGGGGGGAGGCGAGGTAGCGGAGGTAAGACCCTGGGCACGAGGTTGTCAATACGCTTGAAATCTTAGGTCGTTCTTCGTACAACTTCCCGAAGCGTTTCTTCCTCATAGGAATCCCTTAATCGATATACCAATGCGAGATAATCCACAATACGGGCAAAATGGTTCTGTTCCATCTCTTCGTAAATATAGTGGTTTACTTAGTCTGTTGACTTGACTGCTAAACCTGTTGTAAAACTCTATTGTTCTCTAAGACTATGTGCACACGGTAACATTTCCGAGCGTTTTTATATTGTTCTCTAAGACATGCGTCAATATGAAACGATAGTGTTTCGTTATCGATCTCAATGTTATTACTTTTAGTTCGTCCCAAATCATATCCTTGGCGCATGCGCTGCTTTCGGGTTGCTTACTGTCCCACAATGAGTCTGACAACATGGACATCAAGTATATAAATACGAAGGCCTTTCTTATATTAAGAGACAAAAGAGCGAGCTTTTGATAATGCCATCATCAGAAGGAGTCGCGGCTAATCGAGAATGACACCAAAATGACGTAATGGAATCGGAATGTCCTCGGTTGGGGATTTAAAGGTACACGGGGGGATAACGACAGGTCGTACTTGTACACGAGCTAGTGTTAGGAATCCTGAAGGTTTAATGACTTAATCTGAATAAATAATAGGGTTAAGGGTCGTGTAGGTTCACGAGAAGTCATGATGTAATCGCAAAATTCAAAATGACGTAATTAATATTTAATGAGGCGGCATCCCTTTGAGGGCCATATGGGATATTACTACTATATACAGCATTCCACTTTGACCTCACTATTCATATCTCTTATTTATTGCTCGGCAGGTCGACTCAATTTCTTCGCTTAGAGCACGAGAACCATCGTTTAAAGGTTTTGATTGGTGAATTGACACAATATAATGCGAGTGGTGCAGCGCAGGTAAGAATGTTTTTGCGTTATTTTTGCGTTAACCCCCGCCTAACGACTCTTCTAACACTCCCCCCGGAACTCCCACCCTCGGCTCCCTCAACCGAAGTGCTAAATTAGTAGATTCATGAGAGAGACTAAGTTGTATGTGGGATTAGTAATTGACTGTTAAACGCATGCGCTATCTATGGCGCTTGTGTTAAAGGCACTCAACAGCGAAATGGCGAATCTTGAAAAAGTTCATGTTCAAATTCAAGATTACCATATCCAACATGGCGTCGCAGGCTCGAGTGGTTTACAATTATTACCAATGCTATGGCAAATTCAAACGAACAAAATTAAATCGAAGTATCTTACCTCTTCATGATCATCAGAATGGTGTTTCGACTTCTTTATTCTCAATGTCAATGTCAGTTCTTCCACTTAGCTCTCCGCCATGTTTACAGAATCGCGTGTTGCGCCGCCGCTTAAGCTGAATGCTAATCAGCGGTAAATGTGGTCACGTGGTACGCTGTTGAGTGCCTTTAATGTAGACATCATACATTCACAGCTACATGTTACCAATGTAGACTGTCTACATTAACTAGGTGGAGACTCAGTTGCATGGGATCACCCGTTAGTGCCGTGATCGCAGAGTTGGTTATGCAAGAAATAGAGTCAAACTGCTTTAGCGACTTCGCCGGTCGAAGTCCGCTGGTAGCGTCGATACGTTGATAATTCCAATTCGTGCCTCAAACGACAACACGTTCATAGCTTCCACGATCATTGAAATTCCATAAATCAACTCATTCAATTGAATTACCAACAGTTTCCGGGGAAGGCCAAACCATTGCGTTCCTCGACACGAAAACCACGGTTCTCGCAAACGGAGAAATATATGTCGCCGTTTACAGGAAGGTCACACACCGAGAAATATTTGGCATTCGACTCACACAATCCGGAGCAAAGCAAAGCCGCAGTTGTAAATCATTCCAACTAGCATCATTCCAACTAGCATCTGTGGAAAAACAGAAAAACAGACTGTGAAAGGAACCCTCGCGATCAATGGTTATACATCAAGTTTTCTTGGAAATGTAAACAAAATGAGAGCCAAGGTTCTACAGCTTGGAGAGCCCTAAGGTTATACATGCATTCCTTATATCAAAGGCGTTTCGGAAAGGATAAAACGAATTTTGATAGATGCGGATGTCAGAACCACATATAAACCGTTGATGACACTGGGAGATATCGTTTACAAATTCAAATGCCAGTCATGCTGTTTCACTTCCATCGGGGAAAGCAAAAGATCACGGAATTCACGTTGGGCAGAACATAAGCCTGGCATAAGACGAATGATTGAGTCGGCAATTAAGGACCACGTAGAAACAACAGGACATGATGTATATTCGAACGATGTGAAAATATTGGAGAAGAGAGATGGTACCTGCGTATTACCAAGAACCTGATAAAACACTGCTGCTCGTGTTTTAAATAGAACATATAAAGAAAAAGATTAACTTACCTTAAAGTGCCACTACGATGAAAATGCACCCCCGTCTTTTAGGTTTTCTTTAGCATAGAATAGTATTTCAGGGTCGAAAGTGATCATCGATGTAAAAAAAAACTAAAAAATGGTATTTTGAAGTAAGTATTTTGAGCTCTGAAATCACTATTATTTAGGCCACCATTACTAAAAACGTGTTCCAAGTGAGCCCGCAATTTCAAAAGGTAATATTGTTTGTGACGTCAGATTCTCAATGCTACGCCTGAATTTCGGTCGAGGTCATTTGTTTTCTTATTTTTTTCGAGAAGTAGATTAAATGTCCAGCCTTTCAGCTGAAGAATTTGAAAAAACGACCTTGATTTACTTGAAGAATTAGCCACGTGGAGTCTTCGCGTTGAGAATCTGACGTCACTTCGTTACGCTGGTCAAGAACATGAACGATTAATGGCGGACATAACAACTCCAGATTCGGAGTAAGAAAAATAATACTTGCCATCGTCGAATCGCAAAACGGTTTCGACCAAGTAATATTTAGCAGCTCTGCTTTATAA
This sequence comes from Chrysogorgia sp. JL179-B06, assembly GCA_035772405.1. Taxonomy (NCBI): domain Eukaryota; kingdom Metazoa; phylum Cnidaria; class Anthozoa; order Scleralcyonacea; family Chrysogorgiidae; genus Chrysogorgia; species Chrysogorgia sp. JL179-B06. The sequence goes on from JAYKKM010000228.1 coordinate 288,455, forward strand.
ATACGTAAAATATCGATAGGTAAAAATTTGATCGTAGTGGCACTTTAAGATTAACTTACCTTCGTCAGAGTTAAAAAATTGTTTACAAGATTGAAACCGGACTATACTTTTATACAAGATATTAAACGCCTCTAAATATTTCTAACTAAAGGGACATACGCTCGGGGGAATTCCTTGTGTTCATTAACTGCTTCATTAACATTTTATTATTCGTGGTCTATTCACAAATTTTGTAGATATTTAGACACATATAGCTTTGGATTTGATTGAACATTATTGAGTTTGCAAATGAATTTAATACACTGTTGACCTATTTATATAGCTGAATGCTTACAAATGCCCAGACCAACTCAATATAGATCAACTGACTCCAATCGATTAAGTGTTTGTTATTGTTCGCTGGTTTTCCAGTGACAGCTTGTTCAGCTGTGTATTTTCCATTGTCCCTCACCTCACACAAATTGTTCGGTTGTTGTTGTTTGCCAACTGCATGTTAGTTGGTCTGCACAGCCAGATACATTGTACACACCTTTCAAACTGATTTTTGTCCTTGATTACATGGAGGCGAGCTGGCTTGTTATCTGAGCTGGCTCACTGACCGAGACAGTAATTTCTCATGATATTACATCAGGTGAGCTTGTCAGGCAGACTCACAAGCGTGTCGTTCGCCAATTTGTTAGTTGGTCTGCACAGCCAGATACACATTCAAACTTCGCTCGTGTACTAATTGTACAATTACTCTATCACAACTGGCTCGATCATGTTCACATCCCATCAACAACATCCTTTGGTACTAGGGATACTATATTTCTTGTATAAAGCCCGTTGGTATAACTTCGATTAAAGTTGTGTTCAAGTGCCGTCTCTTTGTCTATGGTTACTATACTTCAAACATGGATTCACTTCGCTTTCTGTGCCAGGTCACGATCCACCATTGGATATTACCATCTTTTTGGATATTTAAAAAAATCCGGGTCCTGTTTCAACCACCAGATTCAGTATTTCAGTCGACGATTTGTCATCGAGCTCGAACCATGATTTGCATATCCGCCAAGCACATCAACCTGTGTTACAATACACAAGGGGACAACTAAAAGATCTACGCTGTTGCGCTAGTAAGATTATGGATGATGCGTTATTTTACAAGTTGAAACAAAACGGTATCTTTAGATTCCAGGGTAGAAGAGCATGAAGATTGGTTAGAGAGCGTTCTCATCGTGCTAACCTCATATAATCCCGGTTAAATTTTCTATGCAGCCGGAAAATTCTGTTCGTTTTTGAGCCAGTGTCATCTAATGCTCAAGCGAGTAACAATTTGCAGAATTTACAATCTCAACAAAGACCCGCTTCCACTCCCACTCTTCTCATCTGCAATGTGCGATCCTTGCCGCAGAAAGTCGACGAGTTGGAATGCGTGGCCCATCAAAATAAATTGGATCTCATCTGTGTCACCGAGACTTGGCTTTCTGACGAAATCTCTAACTCTGCTGTGGCGATGCGTGATTTTATTTTGTTTCGAAATGATCGCCCTACTCATGCTGGTGATGTAAGCGTTTACCCGAGTATGAATTGAACGGAACTATAACCGAAACGTTGTGGCTGCAATTAAGACCTATTCGACTCCCTCGACGAATATCTATTATTCTCGTCGGTGTTATTTATCATCCGCCCAGAGCTACGGCTGCTGATAATAACGACCTGTATAAACATATTCAGTCTGTTGTGGATACATATATGCGTGACCATCCTGAGTGCCTCATGTGGATTGTAGGTGATTTTAATCCCACGTCTACCAATGTGTCGGCCGCCCATATTAAACGCACGAGCGGCCTCGCGCAAATTGTTAAAGTATTCACACGGGACACTGGCATTTTAGACTGGTGTCTAACAAATCACCCTAAGTCGTTTCCATCTCCTAAACAACTACCTAAAATTGGCTCCAATGATCACTTTTGTGTTCTCGTCTATCCATGTTTGCCAAATGCAAAGGCTCCGAAACAATCTATCATCCGTCGAGATACAAGACATAGCGCTCTCAGAGAATTTGGCAGATGGATGACGTTATATTCTTGGCATGGTCTTTTCTCCCTTGAGACTTGTGCGGACAAACTTGATTATTTCCATCGTACGCTTTTAGACGCTGTTGATGAGTTCTTTCCAATCAAAGTTTCCCATGTACATAGCACCGATAAACCATGGATCAACAATAGGATAAAAGTATAGCTATTATTAAGAGGCAAGACCATCTGGCTAAATTTGGTAAAGACTCGCCTCTCTATAAGCGGTGGCGTAATAAAGTCCAGAGTCTAATCCGTCAGTGCAAAAAAGTGTTTTACGCCGCCAAGGTGAAAAGCCGAAAGAATTCTAATATCGGGCAATGGTGGAAGGCGGTAAAAAGCCTATCCGGAACATCTAGTAACGAAGGGCAGTGGTACAGTCAACTCGTTGATGGTACCAATATTAAATCTATTGAACACCTGGCTGAGAAAATTAACCAGTTTTTCTCTGGACTCACTTTCGAGTTCGCCCGCTTACACCAAATGACGTAACAAGCATCACGGTACCGGAAATCCCAGATGAACTTTATGTATCCGATGGGGAAGCTTATAAAGCCTTGTGCCAGATCAAAACTAAGAAGGCTGCGGGCCCTGATGGGATTCCGAATGTTGTTCTGAAAGTATTCGCCTTCGAACTTGCGCCTGTTATAGCTCACATCTATAATGCTTCCCTTCGTGAGGGGTTTATACCCCCTCTCCTGAAGAGCGCTCTGGTACATCCACTTCCGAAACAGAGACCGCCCAGGTGTATAGAAGACGATATTCGACCTATATCGCTTACTTGCCAGGTTGCTAAGGTGTTAGAAGGATTTACTTTAGTTAGGATCCCCCCCCCCCCCCATACTACAAGACCTAGATGATAAACAATTTGCCGTAGCAGGGAAATCAACTGACCAAGCGTTAGTTTACCTCCTACATCTAGCATTAGAAGCTCTTGATAAGGGTCATTGCTATTTAAGATTTTTGGGTTTGATCTTATTGACCATGGCATATTGTTAGAGAAACTCTCGCAATTTAATATCCACAGATGTTTATTAAGATGGGTATAAGCTTCGTTTTTGCAGGAGAGGTCCCAAGTTACACGTATTGGCACTGCGCTTTCGACTTCGTAGAATCTTCGGGGTGAAATCCCTCAGGGCACTAAATTAGGTCATGTCCTAAACGACCTCCTGTCCACTTGGGGTCCACGCGCCAAATACAGTATGTAGATGAGTTCTGGAGGTCATCCCCAGGAATTCTCCATCCCTGTTAAATTTTCTTGTGGATGACATTCAATCATTTGCCATACAGAATAATATGCGTTTAAATCCGCGTAAATGTAAGACCATGGCTATTGACTTTCTTCACTATAATAGTTGCGTGCCTCGGCCGATTGCTGTCGGTGGATCCTTTATTGAACAGGTAACAACGTTCAAGCTACTTGGCGTATATACCTCCGAGGATCTCACCTGGGCCGTGGCGCTTAGGATTATGTAGTCAAGAAGGCTAATAGGAGACTATATGCCTTGAGACAACTTGAGAAGTGTGGTGTTTCTCCCTGTGATATTGTCACCATTTACTGCACGCTAATTAGGTCAATAATTGAATACGCATGAGTAGTCTATTCTGACTTGCCTGCGTATCTTTCCAATGCTCTTGAAAACATCCAGAAGAGAGCGCTCTCAATTATATGGCCTGGCTGTTCATATTCTGAAATCTACGTGTCGTAAATTAAAACTAATATCAAACCAGGGAATCCCATTTTACCATTAATTCATGATAGAGTTATCCGGGTAACATCAAATTACACATTAAGATCTGGGAAGCAATGCTATCCCATGCCTACCACGACGGATCGATTTTCCAATTTTGCCACTGAAGTTTCAACCGTACTAATTAGGTCACAAGTTTATTATAATTATATTATTATATATATTTAATATAATCAATTATAGTGTATAATCAGCCTGTAATTCAGTTTTTTAAAACTGCAATTGGCAGAAATAAACTATTTATTTATTTATTTATTTAAACTGATTTTATGCCTTCATTACATGGATGCGAGCTGCCTCGGTATCTGAATTTGCTCACTAACCATGACAGTGATTTCTCAATTGTCCAATACTAAATGAGGCGAACACGCTCAAATTATAAATGCACTAAAATTATAAATATGTTTATGGCGTCAGCATAAACAGGAAGCGTCTGCACGCAGACTAAGCTTTGTGAGCCAGCTTCGATACCCAGCCAACTTGCGGTTTGTTACTGGTGTGCAGTTTGCCAATGTTGAAAGTTTGGAAAATTTAACCGCCCCTGCACGTGTGGTTGCACTAGTCGTTTCGACTCCATTTTGTGACCAGTGCATGTGCCTTCTTTCTTTTCGATCGAGTGGTTTGAGCTGAAGTATTTTTGACGGACAGCTGCTTGCTTGGAAGTGGTGTTTGAAGTCAGTTATGTGCACGTGGGAAGTATCTTGTTGCATCATAGTTCCCTGCGCAGGTTATAGTAGCCCGAGTTATAGTAGTTGCATGAATGCGGGTGTACAATTTGTCCCTCGAAGACCAATTTCCGTTGTATGACCCCCCCCCCCCCCCCTCGAATCTCCGTTGTATGAATCCGATAGAGAACCAAAAGTTATATCAGCTCTATATTACTGGAAAATAAGAGAACAATTATATCTCGTATTAGTGGATATATCCAATAATTTGTTAATAAATTAATAATAAAACAAGAGGGAACAATTAATTTGCAATTAATTTTAGTATAGATCTGTGTTCATTTTAAAATCGTGCGTTTGGTTCAGACCAGATATAAGGGACAGAATCTTTACCTTGCATGTTACATTTGTGCAACAATTACCGACTATTTAATGAAAATGTTTCTGGTTTTATAATGCTATCGGGATTAAAAGTTTATCTTTTTATAGGAATTATATGCTCTAAATTAATAATGATTTCTCCAAATATGTCAAACAAGAACATTGCCCATTTTATCTTTTGTTCCATGCTCTCGCTGCCCCTGTACTTCATTGAGAAACTTAAGGATCAGAAGAACAAGAAAATATTTGGTAGAACTCCGAACTTTGGTATGACGTCGTCATACGGGAAAGGAAACCAAAAATGACGTTTTGTATTCTTTGATATCATTTGACATATACATACCTGTATGGGGTTTTTGTTAGAGTTATGGCGACGCACACATCCGAGCCTGCTAGCTTGAAGTCCAGCAGACAACTAGCGTGTAATAGAGCGGGGTACAAATTACTTACGTTAGATAAACAGGTATTAGGGTTCCACGTTCATGTATTTTGAATCAGGAGTTGACTTGTAATGACACGCAAGTTATCCGCTGAACTATAACGTAGCAGGCTCGTATTTGTGCATGTGTTAATGCCGACCATGGCGAACGTGTTTTATGCGTTACACAGTTTTATGGAATTTAATTCATTGTGCTGGCCACTGCTTACTGATTTCATTCTTCGTATATTTTGCTATGAAATATCATTTTTAGGTAGTTGTGGAGGAAAGCAAAGATGACAGCGAAACTTCGGAGAATGGTCGCGTGACTGCTAAAGAACACGAAGTTGGGAGTGTTGACAGTTTAACAAGGTAGTTTTGAAAGCTATATTTTAAATTGATTGCTAATTAAACGTGTCTGATCATGTAGGTACGAGAAATTGTTTTTCTGAGGATTTCGTAAAGACCGAACTAGTGACGAGATTTAATAAGTACCTTAACTAATTGATCTGAACTATTCATGTTTACAATTTTTATCATTGGTTTCCTAACTATTAGTCCTAACCCACACTTTGGAATGTCCTTGTGCATGGGAGGAAACCAGAGAAAACCAGGACCCAAAGACTCTCGACAGAGAGTTGACGAACTTAATTTGGATTGAATTGAGTTGGGATATAAACAGACATGAAGTAAAAGTAAAAAACAAGCAAGTAAACATAAACCGCCACAACGCGTAATAAAATAGCGTTGAAACGATTACGAAAATATGAACTAAAGGCCATATCATAAATCATATTATATGCATGACAAAATTAATGCATTCTGATTGGTTGAGAGAAGTACAATTATTTTATTAATTGTACTGCAGTATAATTAATGATTTTCCCAAAACAAACAAAATGGCGGATCAAATTCTGTCATGTATATAATAAACAATTAATCATATGATATTGCTCGTACAATTAAGGATTTACACTACTTGTGCTATTTGAAAACTGTGCCAAATTGTACTCACCTAATGGCTTGTGAAATTTTAGCACAATTTTCAAATATCACTCGTATGGTTACCTATACTTATTGGAGAATTGAAATAATCAGCCACTCAAAAGCCCTGATGGAGAGTGAGCTGAAAGTATGTATGTACAGTGTATGTATTTAGCTTTCTTGATTAAAATTGTCCTCACAGAGTTGAAATTATGATTTAAAAGCTATATGTTATTAATCGTCCCTAACACCTTCCTTGTCTTCAAATCTGACATGAAATGTTCCCTCAAAAATATATGGTCTGTACACGACCAAATAAAATTGTAAATATTATTATTTATTGTTATTATTAACATTATATTTATACAGGGTGGAAACACTGTTATCATTGGGGGCCCTGTCTGAAAATTTTACAAATTTATACAAAATTAATTGGTAGAAATTATACAAGAATAATTTTAGATAATAAAATTAATTTGTATATAAAATAGAAAAAAAAAATTTACAATTGTAAAACGCCAAGACAACCAGTTAATGACTGACCGACAGTGGGCATATCGTCGTGGGTATTCAACGGAACTGCTCCTAGTTCACTAAACAGAAACTTGGAGGAAGTCAATAGACTCCAGCTTAATAGTCGCCGCGGCTTTCATATATTTCAAAAAGGCCTTTGATAGTGTATCCCACCCAATTATAGAACACAAACTTCAAAACTACTTTGGTATTGGTACTAGACTTATATTTTAAAGTGATACTTCCCTCGAGCCAAATACCAACTGTCTGCACCACGCGTCAATACACGAACTATGAAGCATTCAATAACATATAGAGGTGCAATTCTGTGGAATGCTATCAATCGCAATCACAGCAACATAAACATCGAAGAACACAATGTTAAGTTAATTAAGTTTTTTAGATTGTGTTTTCGCAATCTACCAGTTGATTATTTAATAAATTCAATCAATCAATTAAAAAATATATATATACGTCACCGCTCGTCAGCTTTTAAACTATCTATTTCACTTATTCTTGGATATATCATAATACGAAGTGACTTGCGAACACGTGAAGTGATTGGAAAGTGAAAGACTGAAGACTTGGCAATGTGGCTGCCTGGCAACGCAACGCTTGATGCTGAATGGTTATCTACTATAATGTGACACTTTTCTGTCGCCGACAGTCGCCGATTGATGTTTACATTATTAACTGTTGTCGCATCGGCGACTGTTGTAATTGTTGTAGAAGTTGAATCTGATTCAACTTCTACAACAGTCGCCGATCGATCGCCGATTGAATTACAACAATTACAACTATATGTAAACATGATGTAAATCAGGCTTTATTTTGGACCCAAACATATTAACGTGCGCGAGGGTCATGCAACTGCAAAATTGGATTTACCATCAATAATCCTCATATTATAATTCTATAGAGAAAACTCTAATAATAGTAATAATAAAACAAATTTATTTAAACACGATAATAATTAAAGGGTCGTGTACTTAGAAATTATGAAAAAAAGATTATTTAAATTACAAGTTACTATCTAATCAAAAAGGAAGTCTTTAAAAGTAATTATTTTTGTGGCCTTTTTTACAAAGGCTGCGCATTATTTCAGCCATTTCAGTAGATCATTAAATAGCCCGAGTAAACGCTTGGCCGCGGCAAGTCGTCTTGTTATTCTAAAATTTAAGATACGCATCCGTAATTTCTCAATATATGGACATTTTATTTTGTAAGGAAACGATAGAGACCAAGCTCGGAAAACCTTGGATAAGGTTCGCCTTCGTTTTCGTTGTTTGATTGGATTCGGAAAATTTTACGGTTAACTCTAAACATGGTGAGTTAATTAGGTTTTTCTTTATATGACTCATATTTTGTTAGTTTTATATTCATAATGTGAAGTGTTTACCGACCATAAAAGACAATGTTACAATAGTCAAATGAGATAAACGCATGTACGAGACGTTCAGATTGATTTATATATTTCCTGATATGACCAATGTTACGGATTGCTAGTGATGTAGATTTGTAGACATTATTCACATGCGTTGACAACTGAACATGGGTATCAAGCACGATACTAACGGATTACGGCTTATAGATCTATAGCTTTGCTTCCTGAGTAGCCTTAACGCAGTCTTTTTTTCGCCAATCGAAAATGGAAAACATTGAAATGAGAATAAAGCCAGTGACAGTTTGCATCATTGCAGGTTTTCGTACCAGAAAACACTTACCAAAACTGCAGAGAATCCAGAACAATCTGCGCGACTTGTTGTCAGGATGAAGTCCAACAAACATATCACTCCATGCAGTCTTACAGAAACTTAATTGCATACCAGTTAAAGAGCGAATAATCTTCAAACTGCTAGTTCTTACCTTCAAGACATTTCATGGTCTTGCACCACTGTACTTGTCTGAACTACTTCACACCTATAAGACTAATTGGTATTAAGATCATCCTCCCTCAGTCTACTGTCTGTACCACGCTCCTCTGCATGCTAAAACCTACAGCGATCGGTCATTTTCTGTTACAGCCCCTAAAGCGTGGAACTCACTGCCTGACGACGTTAGTTGCATAAACGCCTGGTCCTAACTCCGATTGATTAATGTCTGACGCTAGCAGTATGACCAGGCGTTAATGTTTATGCAACTGACCCCATGAGAAGCCTGAATTTATTCAAGTACGTCTCTCAAGTGACCAGACGAGCAAAGGGAACTCCCATACAGTACCATGAATGACAAATGAATAATCCGATTTAATGAAAGACCGCGACTATCACCATAGGAAGGCAATGGGTTCAAAGTCTATGTACCATTGGAACATGTTTTGTAAATTAAGAAACGCTGTCCTTGGTAACATTAAAATATCAAAATCAGCTTATTATGTTAAACGTTTAATTGAAAATAAAGGAAACAGTTCCAAGTTGTGGAAAGCTGTGACGTTATACCCGATCGTCCCTATCGTCCTGAGTATGATTTATTTTGAGTCGATCACGCAGGATAAGGTTGCCCTATTTATCCGAGCCAGAGGCTCATGTTTTAAGCGTTCGACTATTCAGTTTATCACTCTTAGGTGAACGGAAAGCTCAACTGATAGGGATTCCGAGGGCCTACCCCGAGAAGACCCGAAAGTCTTACCATTTGCTGGTTTTTAGTCCGGTGCCGGATCTCCCAGCTCATAGACATGTGTGGTAACCACTAGACCACAACAGCTGGTATCTACAACAGCTGGTATCTACAACAGCTGGTAATAGTGGTAATATAGTGGTAACCCAATTACCACTATTAATCATAATGGCACTTAATGATTTCTTTGCTAACATTGGTGCAAAACTTTCTAATAAATTTTATACAATTACCTATGACGTTATACAGTATCTAAAAAGACTGTCGTCAACGTTTAATCTAACTGAAATTTCAGTGAACTGAGCGTCGCGAATTGGGTCGTCTTAAATTAAACAAGGCAATTGGTTTGGATAAGGTCAGCATTAGACTTCTTAAAGACACTGTGGATTTTATTACCCCTTCTCTGACCTATCTGTTCAATATGTCAATTCATCGGTATTCCCATGTACCTGGAAAAATGTTAAGGTCTGTGCATTGTTCAAGTCTGGTAATAGGTCCGATCTTTCGTGTTATAGACCGATGTCTATACTGTACTACCCACTCTTAGTAAGATTATCGAAAGAGCAATTCACCATCAATTTTTTAAATATATAATAAACTAGAACTAGAAATACAACCCCTCGCCCGTTTTAATATTGCCAAACTGAACAGATTTTCAAACTGCTGATTTTTTGGGTGCAATTTGTGGGTAGTGTACTGAACAGAACCCAAGTGGGAAAGTATGCCAACACTAAATTGTCTCGCAGGCAGGGTTAGAAACCAATTGTGTAACTATTGATTATTGAAATTAATAATTAATTTTAATAATTATTAATTTAAATAATAATTTTATTAATTATATATTACATAATTAAAGTTAATTATGTCAGTTATGGTTTTAATAATAAATTTCATCATGCATGTTTGCAGTAACAGTGGCATACTCATAATTTTACTCAAAGTACAATTGTATTCACGAGACTGCATAACCTTGCAGATTACATTATTACAGTAGGATACATGTATGTACATGTTCCTTATTGTCTAATTGTTAGTATAAGCATATACCAAAAGATTCATCCTAAATTTATCCTAAACCAAATTGATAAGCCTGATAAACCTTTTATTCTTTTAGAAGACTTCTGTTTCTTAACTTTTATTAATATTATATAATTATGCACATACATGTACCAGTATTTCAATGGTATTCAAGTACCGGTAACATAATTTCAAAAAATGAAATGACAAAAGCCCATAATATACAACAAAGAACGATATTGCTTAATCTAATTATTTCACATATATATATATATTAATTCAGGATGAAATTTCTTTCAGCTGCTTCTTGTCAGTGAGGTGATACCACTTGTTTATTCCCTAACAATTGTTCCCCTGACACAGTGAGTGTTAACCTACCCAATTATACATTATACAGTATTTATCCTTCAAAAGCTGTGTAAAAATATACATTCTGCCTACAAAGGACAGAGGTGAATTTAAACAGACACACTAAGCCATTGGCCAGAAGGGCATAACAGATGAGCGTAAATGCTGATTGTTATAGCCAGTATGGTGTATGTTTACACTATTAAAGTCAATAAAATGTAAGCCAGGCCCAGGTCGTGGCTGGCCAGGTTGGTCCTATAAACTTGCAATATAAACACAGCTAAAGTCTATAATTTTTTACATCCTGACTACAAGACACCAGTATACTCTTTATCAGCTAATTTTTGAGTTTTGCAATGAGTGTTGTCTGACTATATATTGATAAGCTCGATAAACCTTTTATTCTGTTAGAAGACTTCTGTTGCTTTTATTAATATATAATCTTATTATATTATATAATTATGCATACATGTACCGGTATTTCAATGGTATTCACGTACTGGTAACACATTTCAAAAAGATGAAATGACAAAAGTCCATAATATGCAACAAAGAACATTGCTTAATCTAATTATTTCACCAATATATCATTAATTCAAGATGAAATTCCCTTCAGCTGCTTGTCAGTGAGATGATACCAGTTGTTTAATCCCTAATGTGTTCCCCTGACACAGTGAGTGTTAACCTACCCAATTATACAGTATCTACCGGGTGTCCCAAAAAAAAGTACTCCGGTTTGATTCATAATAACTTCTAAACGAGTGAAGATATTGAACTCAAATAACTTTAATTAGATAGAGGGAAGACTAACTTAGATTTTGATATATTACAGTTGTATTTTACTTAAAAATTCACGGAGATATTAATGTTCAAATCGGTAGCATATTTCTGGATGTGTTTAAAATATGCAAAAAAACGCCGTATCAAATATTAATCAAGCTTTGCTCAACTGAAACACGCACTATTGGGAGTAAATAAATGACACTTGACAAATTGTTTATTATGAAACGAAGTATTATTATTTACAAAATACAAGCAAGATTTATTCGTTCGGAATCGCGTGTCCTCTAGCACGAATGCACTGCCTAGCCCGTGACACCATTGCGTCGAAGGAGTCATGGATCATTCGTTGTTCTAGATTACGGCATGCTGTCACAATTGGGTTGCGAAGCTCTTCTAAATTCTGCGGTTGCTGATCGTGTGGTACATTCCAAATTTGCTGCTTAAGGTATCAATAATTTGTCAAGTGTCATTTATTTACTGCTAATAGTGCGTGTTTCAGTTGAGCAAAGCTTGATTAATATTTGATACAGCGTTTTTTGCATATTTTAGACACATCCAGAAATATGCTACCGATTTTGAACATTAATATCTCCGTGGATTTTTAAGTAAAATACAACTGTAATATATCAAAATCTAAGTTAGTCTTCCCTCTATCTAATGAAAGTTATTTGAGTTTAATAGCTTCACTCGTTTAGAAGTTATTATGAATCAAACCGGAGTACTTTTTTTTGGGACACCCGGTATATACAGTATATATCCTACAAAAGCTGTGTAAATATATACATTGCAAGCCTAGGACTGGCATTGTCTAGGCCTAATACAGGACAAAGGTGTTTACACAAACACACTAAGCCATTGGCCAGACCAGCATGCCATCAGATGAGCGTTATAAGACTGATTGTTATAACCAGTATGGTGCATGCATGTTTAGACTATTAAAGTCAGTAAAATGTAAGCCAGGCCCAAGCTGGCGTCCAGCCAGGTTGGTCCTGGTTAGTCCTATAGTCTTGCAGTATAAACACAGCTATAATCTGTACTTTTTTACATCCTTACCACCAGTACTGGTACTCACTATATAGGCTAATTATCAAGTATTGCAATTATTCCATTGAGGACGAGGTTGCAAAAAGTGACCAAGTGAAACAATGGTGATGATAATTTAAATAAAAGTATAAAATCTGCCATTCAAAATTTGTATTAACATTTGTTATTCCGCAATATTATAATAAAGCACATACTTTATTGGTATATCGTGTGTAAGGACTATTCAATTCCGAGCGAAAGCCCTTCAAAGAGTGATTTCGTGATGTCTGATTGACAGGCTCACGTTTGTTTTGTTTTTAGTCGCCATGACACCATGCCAAAAGTGAAATGTTCCGACCACAATATCTTTTGAAGTACTAACTCTAAGAACTCATTCTACATATCTAATGAAAGCTTGATTAACAGCCTCTGACATACCTACAAAAATATTTTTGTAACTGATAGCTAACAGCTTGAAAAAAGCGACGACGCTTGGATTGGATTTGACAAACTCCGAGTAAATATTTTAGATATTCAGACGACCATATCTTTTGAACTACTAACTCTAGAAAATCATGCTATACATCAAATAAAAGCCTGAATAACATACTCGAACATGTTTGCAAAACGATCTTTCTAACTGATTAACAGGTTTAAAAAACCGAAAACGGGTTTACCTTTAGTTTAACGCCACGTATTAAAAACTTGATTTACGAACTTGACATCTTCCGACGACGATATATTGCATTTTCACTGCCTTTTTACGATCTTTTTGAACTCAAATCTTCATTCACCGTATAACCCGACAAAACACGTACTTTTCGTTTACGGTTGCAATTTAAATATTAATTCAAATGCAGATATTTATTATTTACCATATCTAGTTACCAGGAGCAAATTTCCCGATGCCGCGCATGGGCCGTTGATCTTGAATATATATAAATATCTAAACTGGATGCAACTTCAGCCTCCCTTTGCATTTCCCGTGATAAGGGACTAAACGCCGGTCGATATTAGCACCCTCAGGCCTTCGGCCGGCGCTTCGCGCCGGGCGAGGGGAATACGTATACACAACAACCCCTCGCCCAATTGCTGTTTGAAACTTACAGTACAGTACTTCTTTTAGTTCTAAATTACTTGAATTAGATAATAGCCACTTCATTTGCCAAACTACAGTAAATAAATTTTCAGTGGACAATATCTCTCAGAGCTTTGTATTGTCTGAATTTAATTGTTTCATAGGACATCAAAATAAATACATGCAGCCCAATTAAACGTTTTAATTTTTGAGTGCAGCAACAGAATAGTGGGGGGTCTACTGCTGTTTCTACCATCAATCACTAAGAAAGAAATTACTTTTATCACAATATTGATGACTCACGAAATAATCAATGCAGTATTTTGTATATAGACACCAAAGGCTGTTGAATGAAGAAAGTGCATCTCTATCATACAATGAGTGTCCTTTAAAAAATCAAATTCGTTCAAATGTCTACGGATGGCATGCATATAGTGCAAATGTATAGGGGTCCATTCAAATTAGATTTACTAAGACGTATTATGGATTCTACTCCAATTGTTGGTGTGGATAGATTATATACAGTAAGTTGATAATTCTACCCACATTGGACTACTGTGATGTGGAGCTGGCAGGAATATGGATAACTAAATATTGATGGTCATAATCAGAGGTATCTATGTATGTCAGGGAAACTGATCTTTCCTAAGTCGGGACTTGAAACTGATTGGTTAATAGAAATCCCAAGTTTTGTACCTCTTGTATTAGAAGCAACTTACATTGTGTAATGCTAGTAAGGAAATTCCATGGCATTTTAACATCATCTACCAGTAAAGAGCTATTTTCCATGTTTCAATTAATCTGTTCATACATGTTATAGCACCATTATCTATTGCCTTAATTGACAATATGTGAAGGATATACAACTTTTGAGTTAAAATTAGTTTTTGTAACATTGTACTGTACATTTGTGAATATGTGATGAAATTTGTAACAACTGTAATTTGTTAGAAAACAAGACCCCCATATATTGATACCAGTGTTAGCATTGAAGGGGCTATCCTGTATAAATATTATTGTATTATTATTATTATTATTATTAATACTAATAATAATAATGCATTAACAATAATACTAATAATAATAATGCCTAATGCAGATTGCAGATACCATATTTGCCATGTAACAAAACATATATATGGCATTGTGTACTATAGTATCTAAATTATATCACCGTGCACGTATATATTATAACCTATATTCAGAATGCCATGCCTAGTCTGCTTGTCGATAATGATCTAGCTAACACACATAGTAGTGTCAACATACCCAATGTGAACATAATAATAATAAGCTATATTTTACATTGACAGAATAAGTTGTGACCCACTCGGCCAGCTAAGTGCTGTACGTCTAACATGTTCCATAATGGATGGAGTACTGTAAACATAGATTATATATGGAATACATGCCAGTATACAAAACATGGACGTCAAGAACATAATATTCCTGGTTGAAAAAATATAACCTTCTTATTGCCAGTGACGGCCTCTAACCATTCCCATCGAGATTCAGATGGAGAGAGGTTACAATGATGCACTGGTTCTAATGATATATGTACTGCCTATGCACAGCAGTTACTATATATTTCAGTAATGACTAATGATTGGGTGTGTTAATATATACACTGCTGTTATATCAATAGAATCAGTACATCAATGTAACCTTCACTCACCATCTAAGTCTTGGTAGCTCAATGGTCAGAGCATCTCACTGGAAATCAGAAAGTTATCCCTGTCCGGGACACAGAATAATTTTTCTGAGGATATGAGCTTGCTTGACAATCATCCATGTACTGTATCGTCTGTTTCCCCCCGAGCTCTCCCTTATTCACTACAGCAGTGTATATATTAAATATTAACACCGACAAGTATACATAGTAATGCTTGTTTATTGCTACAAAATTGTAGGCCAGGCCCAGGTCATATAAACACAGCAATAGTATGCATGTTTTTCACCCTAAACTACTGTATATATAGGCTAATTATCAAGCATATAGTATTTATAATTTTAATCAAATAATAAACATACTGTACATGCAATTCCAAAATTTGTACTACCACTTACTATTCTGCAGTATTATAAAGAACAAATGGTATATATTTTAAACAGGCTAGAACTGGCCATTGTGCCATCTTGTGCCAGAACAATGGCCAGCCATTGTGCTGCCACAAAGTGCCATTGTTCTGGCACAAGATGGCATGGATTTAATTCCAACTGTCAAAATATTATACATATATGTTTTGAAAATTCAAAACATTACACACCTTCAAATTTTCCCAAATCTCTCTGTTAAGTATTTCAAAATGTGTCTATTAGATTTCGGAGCTTGGAGCAAATACACAATACAGTGTACAATTATTTAAATTACATTAAAATTAGCGAGTCAAGTCAAAAAGTTAAACGATAAAGTGAAGCACTGAACTGAAGGTAATGGCTATTCGTACGGTAGCCATACGACGCAAAAGTCTCTTAGAATTCAACGAAATGCGGGTAAATGTCACCAAAATCCCAAACCTAACCCTAATCCTAACCAAATTGCTAACCCTAACCAAAAAAACTATGCAGAAAAGGCAAATTAATTGCTCAACACAGACCGGTGAGTCGGTGAGAATCACAATGTACAAAATTATAATAGTCCTTTTACCTTTTACTTGTGTCTGTCTTTGATTATCTTGTCCTTCAACACTACAGTTTCGGCTTGAAATCAGCTGATAATGTCTATAGTAATGTTTGTTAAAAACAAACATTACTGCATCCGATGATTTTGTGAGGAAATGGGTGGTTTTTATGGCAATATAACTTTCGCCGTCGGCGAATGGCGGCTTCTTCCGGAAAGCGGTTTGTCGCGCTGGCGTCAATTTAAATTTAAATTACGCCAAATTTAACGCACCAAAAAACCGTTTCAATACCGTTTCAATTTTTGCATTCGCAATCATGTGACGGTTGCAATTTAAATATTAATTCAAATGCAGAGGTCTACCAATCAGCTTCTGTCTATATCTAGTTACCAGGGCCAAATTTTCCGATGCCGCGCATGAGGACGGTTGATCACATATATAAACAAATAAATCCGATCCGAGATCAGGATCCCTTGCATCTCGCGTGATAAGGAACTAAACGCCGGTCGATATTAGCACCTCGACGCTTCGCGCCGGGCGAGGGGACAATTTGGCTTATGATAAACAATTAGGCTTTAAACCCAAATCTTCAACCAGTATTGCTGTCGGTTAACTCGAAGATTCTATCCTTAAGAACATGGATATTGGTCAACTAACCGGGGTGATATTTTTGGTTTTATCAAAAGCTTTCGATACTGTTGACCACACTATACTGCTTTTCTTTTTTTTTGGTGTTTCCACGACCACACTATCATGGTTTTATTCGTACCTGGAAAATCGACAACAAGTGACGTCTTTGAAAATCGTTGAAAATCGTCAACAAATGACAGTGTATCTAATCCAGCTAAAATCCCTGTTGGTGTACCTCAGTGTTCGATATTAGGCCCATTGTTATTTTTGGTTTACTGTATGTTAACGATATGCCAAATTGTTTGGAAAAATCAATGTAACGTTGTATGCAGATGTTACAGCACTGTATTATTCTTCACGAAATCTACTTGATTTGGTTGATACAATTAATCATGACTTACTAAACATTTCGAAGTGGATAGCCTGAATCGTCTTACACTGAATGTAACTAAATCAAAGTTCATGATGATCCGGTCAACCTATCATTATACATGGAAAACCTCTTTTTAAATCCGATACTTTCACCTACCTTGGAGTTAAACTGAATAGCAATCTTTCATGGGCATTAGATCTACGCCAAATTTCAAGTCTCCCGTACGAGAATCACGTGTCGCCTTCCTTTCCATGCTAGGAAACTCTTTTAATTCTCTAATTCTGCCATCATTTGACTACTGTGATATAGTGTGATAGGGCCAATGATACCGCCATGACATCTGTACAGAGATATTTGATCGCCCTTATCATTCATCTGCATTTGATGCCCTGGATCGTTTTGGTTATAATGGAACATTTGTCACAGAAGGAAAGAACATCGTTGTACTTTTATTTATAAATGTATAAACATTTTTATTGATTCTGATATTAATTTTGTTTTTCATAAGGATGTAAACAATTATAATACGAGAAACAGAGATAATATAAGCATCTCAAAACGGTGTTGGGGTCAATGGACGGTTGCTTCGCGTGTTGCAGTGGATTGGAACAATTTAGCAAATCAATTCGTTCAATTGTCAATTTGAATTCATTTAAGATATCTATGCACTATTTAAATTAATTATTATCCTATTTATATTTTATTTATATTCTATTTGTAATTATCGTATTAGTTAAGACCCTGATGAAAACCACCTTTTCGGTGATTCAGGCTTCCTGTTTAAAGATTAAATTCATTCATTCAATTTATTTTACATTTGCTCATCTTTAACTCGTGGATGTGCGAAGCATGCCTGTATATAAGAATCGATCGTCTATGTGCCGTCTATCTACTCCAAGCTTACACATTCACTACATTAATGTACATATACAACACATCCAAGCATTACTGATATATAGTGACTGCCGCATAGGCAGTATATAATATCAATCGAACCAGTGCATCATTGTAACCTTCACTCTCCTTATGTACTGGCAATCAGAAGGTTACAGGTTCGTTCCCTGGCCCGGACTCCTTTTCTGAGGATTTGAGCTTGACGATCGTTACCACATTCACTATTGACTCCAAGCTACCACATTCACTACATAGTGTATATATACTGTACAACACATTCAACACATGTGTTATTTTTATGTTGATATGTTTTATTTTTTAAATCTTGTAGCGTAAAGAAAACTTTGCATAACGAGAAAACTGAACTGACTGTGGTACAAGAGCAATTAAAGAAAAGAGAAGAGTTTTCCAAGATAGTTTCAGAATCTCTCACTGTGAAAGAACAAGAAAATGGTGAACTACAAGATAGGTCGGTTTATTTTTCTCTCGTCTGAGCCAACTCATCTATAATCATCACCGTGATATTTAGTATTCATTGTCACCATCATCGTCTTACAAAACGTAACTATATTTATAAACGTGTTTCTGCATAGACAGTGTAGTACTCTAAAAGGCTGATGTACTGTACTGCCGAAATCCAGACCGTAATACTATGTGGGAGGTCGCTTTCGAGCGAAGGCCGTTCGTCAGAGTGACAGTGACGTTTCATTCTTTGAGGGCCAAGTCGCTCGAAACATTAGACTTACTACACAGTATTTCGGCAGTACACCAACCTTTTAGAGTTTTCGATTTGTCTAACTATATTTAGTGTTTGCCCCTTTCCACATGTTGTAAGTAATATTATTGAGAAGAAATATCTAAGATCACAAAAGATCTGGATATACTATGAAAAGGAGAAATAAGAGAACTTCTATTTTCATGGACGACGTTTCGGACGATGTGTCCTTCTTCAGGTCAGATTTGACGAAACGTCGTCCATGAAAATACGTAAGTACTCTTACTTAAGTATTTTTCGACATATTGAAGTTCTCTTATTTCTCCTTTTAATATATTATATCCTTTTAATACTATATCCAGTAATATTGTTGACACCGGCCAGAAGGTTACATGTTCGATTCCTGTCCAGGGATATTTCCAAGCACTTTTCTACAACCGGTAAACGGGTAAAATACTCAATCTTCAATTGAGTTTCGCAACTCAATCTTCTTCCGTAATTATTCTTTTCACAATTTCGTCCGGATAAATTGTGAAAAATGTAAACTTTTAGCTGTAAAAGGAAGACAATATTCGATTCTAGTTAATCCCTTTCCATTCCTAAGAGATAACGACAACTGTAACGAGGACCAACTGACCAAGATAAAATAAAACTCCTTGTGATGTTACGACAACATTTAATGAAATCCACGAGGCGCCCGCGCTGCTCATGGCCCGCGGATATGTAACTACTCTCGTCGTAAGACGGTCTGTACTAGTAGTGAAATATCGGACCTCCGTTTAAAATTAAAATGTCTGCGGATTACCCTTACCTTTGAGATCTTTTTCCCCAGAAAATTCCTCGCAGAAATCGCCGGAAATACTCCTGGGGCTACTGAAATTCAAAAATCTCTGTTGGGCATGCCCCAAGACATCCTAGAAGGGACTCAATCTTCTTTTAAAAAACGGTAGTAGACCAAAACGCTTGAAAATATCCCTGCTGTCTCAGAAACATTTCCAGGATCTGTCTACTCGAAGCTACGACATTCACAACATCAGTGTATATATACAACACATATTATAACTATAAGCAATAAAGGTTAGTAATAGAGTTAATATCAGGATTAGTTTTATTGACGATGCAATAATTTATTACATATAATAATATTGCAAGCAATAAAATTATTGCTTACATCATGCGTATCGGCATTTAGTTCGCCAAGACCCCGAGCCTGTCATCAGATGGCAACATACTATATTTCAGTCTGCATTGATACATGTACTTTACACTATATGATTAATTTATACACGTTTAACTTAATTAATTATACCTCGCTGGGCATCTCAAAAATAAATTTACATTTATTATGATCGCGAGTGACTACGTATTAGCATTTGAGTACTTAATGTCAACCATATTCTTGCTGTAAATATAGGATAAAGGTGGCGCAAAACTCTAGTTATGTTATTTCTTAGGGTACAGCAATTGATGAACCAAAAGAAAAGAACAGACCAGCTTATTCACAGAAAGGATGAAGATGTTGCGGAATTGGAAAGAAGGTATTTACCTTCTATATTTACCTTGTATTTACCTCTGTATTTACCTCTGTATTTACCTTTTCTCTGTATTTACCTTGATGTTACATCGCTGTTACTTGCTCTTTATAATAAAGTTTTGTTTAAAGTACCGCTTTTGACATTAAGGATATTTTCGCAACTGCATCATCTTTCTTGTAGACTCGAAGAGGTCATTTCTGAACGACAGATATCGGAAGACAATGTTCGAAAGAAAACGAGGGAACTAAATGAACTGACCCATAGGTAAGTACAGGTACAGATCAGGTTTTAATATATTTAAATCTGAATATCTCCAGAACGGAGTGAGATATAGACGTGTGTTAAACGACATTGTCCCTTACTTTAAAGAGTTCATTCCAATAGACAAACTTAATTTTCATTTCATATATACACTTTAAACTATGTGGAATTTTGTCGTACATCGCCCCATGTCCTGCAGGTGTTCCACATGAGGGCTCTGTGATTTCCCCAACGTTATTCAATGTACACATTAATTGCCTGGAGGACGCAGTCCCAAACTAAATGACTGTACTCAAGATCAGGTTGTTAGTGTAGGCGAAACAAGTCATATTCCAAACGCTGTTGATGCTGTCGCAAATTAGGCCGAAACTAATAAAATGGTCATCAATGTAAAAAAAACGAAAGATGTGTAGCTGTGTTTCTCTGGTTCAATATTAAAACTCAACACCTTCAAGTTACCTGGAATATGGTACCAGAACAATCTTAAATGGAACATCCACGTTGAAGAGATTAGACGAAAAGCAAACTGCCTATTATTCCACCTACAGTAAGAGAATGCACAAAATCCCACCTGCCCACGGACGTGGGATACGCCTCGCCAATTTGGGGAGGCTTTCCAAGCTACCTAGAAAACGAAATTGAGCGGATACAGTCCAGAAGTCTCCGAATTCCTGGTCTAGATAAGGAAAGTTTACCTGACCTTAGTGCAAAAAGAGAAATCGATAGAATGGTAAATGTTCTAAGCCATTCTTGTCGCAGTTTACTTCTTGCTCCAAACAACCATCAATATAACGTAAGAACGAGTAAAGGTTTTCTAATCTTTAATCTTGTATATACCTTTTTATCTATATTTCATACCTTTAAATTAATTTTTCATATCATGATGTTATATACTTTACTAATTATAAGCCCTGGGCTTATATTCGTTCGTAAGCACTTTTTGGTGGGCTTATACCTGTACATGCGGGGGGCTTATTTACGGACAAGATTTTGTGTTAGTAAGTAATAGATAAACACCGAGAACGAGGGATTTATGCGACATACAGTACAACCCCGAGGACGCGTAGCGTCCGAGGGCTGTATATCGCATAAATCTCGACATTCGAGGTGTTTATCTGACTTATTATTACATTGCGGAGGTTTCCAACAAAGTTTTGTCTATTTTGTCCACCTTGGACAAATATTTTCCTAGTTTTTTCTTCGTTTCTTATCTTATTAGTATTCATAGGGATGTATGGCGCTAACACAAGGTTAACATATAAACAAGCATAAGATACATTAAGCTTTTTTGTAAAACGTTGTTTTAAAATTATCTCCAATATTGCCATTCACGGCATGGTATAGGGGTTTTCAAAACAACTTTTAAATTCGTATAACCAGTACGAAATCACCATTTTATTTTTTATAGAAAACAGTAATAAACAGGACATTTTTCTTGTCCATGTATAAGCCCATGGGTTTATATACGGGTGGGCTTATATTCGGAATGGTGGGAGTGTTAGTAAATTGGTGGGCTTATACGTCTATAGTTAGCCATTAATTCCACCTGGAAAATCGAGACTTCGTTTCAGCGATGTCGTTATCTTTTCTTTTCTTTTTTACACTATTTACAGTATGTCGGAACTAAAGGAGGATAACGTGAGAACTGTGGAAGTAGCTGAGAAGAAAGGCAGAGATGTCACTGACTTAAAAGAGAGGTATGATGCAGTGAACTAAGTAACGATTACGATTTAATAACTATATACAATAACTAACGTACAAATAATCTAAAAAAGAGCTATGATGGAGCAATTATTTGGAACTCTTTACCTACTGAAATGAGAGAATGTGAATCATCTGCCTAAATTCATAGGGAAAATTGCTGCTCGCTCCTTTCCTATTGTAGAGATTATATTTATATGTTCTTGTATAACAATTTTAATGTAATTAGTCATAGTAGTTTATATATTTTAATGCATGCCAATTTTAATGTAATTAGTTAGTTTATTTCATAGGTTTTATTTTTTAATGTCATTTAGTTAGTTAAATTACACGCCCCTCATGCAAACCAACTTTCAGTTGATGAGGTTTAGCGTGCTTAAATAAAGTGATTGATTGATTGATTGATTGATTGATTGATTGATTGATTGATTGATTGATTGATTGATTGATTGATTGATTGATTGAAATATCAAAGGTTTTTTTTTCAGAAAATATCAAAGGTTTTTGGACATATTTTCGGACGATTGCTAAGCATGAAAATTCATTTAGCATGTATGAAATATGTAGGGAAACTTCTTTACTGACACTAATCAACGACGCTTATTTTATACGCGTTTAAACTTCTTGAAAACAATTGGAATATGTCTTCGCTTCGAATTTGAAATGGGCGTTTACTATATAGTGACCTTTTTGAACGGTTGCTATCTTATTTGAAAGGTTAATAGTATTTATTTATCTTTTCTTTGTTTCAGGATAGAAGTTATCCTTTTTGAGAAAGATAAATTAATGGATAACTGCTCTACAAAGGACAAAAGGCTGATTGACCTGGAAAACAGGTAAATGTTAAATTTATCAGTTGATAAAGATCAATGCCCATCATAACACCCGTAGTAAAGCCATAACACAGGAAATAACATTTCATTTCCCATCGCAACATCATCAGAGAACATCACCAGATGAATAAATTATTAATGGTGGCATTCATTTTCATCCCGGTGCCGAAGGGCGAGGGAGATAATCTTCCCGCTGCAGGGATCCATTTCTCACCAAAAGTTTACATGTATATATTTTTCAAGGTCAATTCTGAATGCGAAACATAAAATATCCATGAAAAAAGAACCATGAACATAAAATTTTACAGGCGGGTGCAAGGGGTTATTGTGTATACGTATTTCTAGTTTATCTTGTAAACATTGTTTACATAGAAGTTGTTTACTTTTAAACAAAAGCCCTGGGGCCGGTTGTTCAAAAGCCGATTAGCGCTAAACCAGGATTAAATTTGCCTAATCTGGGTTTAACTTTTAACCTACGATTAGCGTTGTACAAAGCTTGATTAGCGCTAATCGTGGTTTAAAAAATGGGTAAAATTTAATCCACCTCACTAGGTAGATTAAGTCGTTAATCGGCCGATTAACTTGCACTCTCGCAGTATTATGGCAGGCATGATTTACTTTGTTGTAAGACATTTTGAACGAAGAGAGCGACGTTATCGTCACAACAACATAAATATACATGGCTTGTCTGATATTGAATTACGAGTTCGGTATAGATTTGGAAGGCAATCTATGAATTTTATTACAAACCTCCTTCGAGAGGACCTAATGCGGAGCACAGGGCGCAATCACTCGCTAGATCCAGACATCCAGATTTTAATTGCCTTGCGATTTTTTGCAAGCGGAAGTTTCCTGCAGGTTATCGGTGATACGTTCGGTGTCGACAAGTCCACAGTATCGAGAGTGGTGCGAGACGTTTGCTTTGCACTTACCAACAAACAAGAGCAGTTTATTCAATGGCCGTCCGACCTTGATAAAGAAGCAGCTAAACTCAACTTCTTTCAGAAAGCTGGATTTCCCTGTGTTATCGGTTGTATTGATTGCACACATATCAGGATCCAAGGTCCATATACACACGAGAACGATTATGTAAACAGAAAAGGCTACCACTCCATCAATGTTCAAGCCATTTGTGATGACAAAGGTAAGCACACTACATAAGTGGCCATGACAACCGACACTTGAAAAAGGGGCGTGACAGGGGCGTAAGTCTGTTTATTTTTTGAAATTGGAATCTTGTTAAAATCTTGTTACATATGTCCTTATTCAAAACATCTTTATCAATACTGAGATGAACAGAGGGAGCACTAATTGATCCCATTTTTTGTCATTATTTAAAAAGTATAGCCATATTAACATTGGTTATTCACTGAGGTGCATAGTGTCGAGATAAATAATCAACATAGCTCCCAACCTTCTTAGTTCATTTTTAAGGTGGTTCTGCAAAATGTACCACAGTCATCAATTATGTTGAATATTGACGGTCTAAAAAGCAGGGAGGGTTTTGAATTCAGCAAGGAAGAGCAGGCCTAATGAATTATATTGTATAAACTTATTCATGGATAACTACATTATATAACATCTTAGCGATGCTGTTATATAACATCTTATGGATATTATAACTTGTAAATTATAATTTATTAATCCCACTCTTCACTGCTGAATTCAAAACCCTCTCTGACTTTTTAGACAGTCCAATTTCTTTAACAGGATTGTGGTACACCAAATAGAATCAACATAAAAATGAACTAAGAATATTTATTTACTCCAATAGCAATATTGTCTGCAAGCCCTGTTTATTTCTTTGAAGAACACCTAAAATTTAACATATTATACTGTACATGTATATACATTTTTCAATTGTAATTTTGGTTTGTATAAAAATAGTTAATATAAATAAGATTGAGGTATTGAGCTTAAAAAGTGAAAGTATAAATATTTTAGTTACAATCTTCCAATTTAATTTTTATACAGAACTTACATGTATGTCATTATATTCATGAGCACTGGTAGAAAATATTTCTATTTTTCGCCAAAAATAGGAAAGTTCATCAATCGTGTGGCCCGCTGGCCAGGAAGCACCCATGACAGCCACATTTTTCGGACATCACAAGTAATTCATCAATTACAACAGCATCACACTTCATTGGAAGATGGTTTACTGTTAGATGATAGTGGATATGGACTGAAGCCCTACCTGATGACACCATATGATAAGCCAACCACAGCAAACCAACGTTCCTTCAATCGTTCACACAGAAAAACAAGAGTGATAATTGAGCAGGTATTTGGGCGTTGGAAGAGAAGGTTTCATCTCCTCCACTCTGAAATCCGAATGCTGCCAGAAAAAGTCTGCTTGCTCATTGGAGCTTGTGGTGTTTTACATAACATTGCTGTTATGTTTAATGAACCAATGCAAGATGATGAGGAACAAAGGGATGAACCGGATATTCAGCCATATCAAGGACGAGAAGAGGGAAAACTTATCAGAGACCACATTGTAAATAACTTTTTTTAATTTTAACACAGTAATTATATAATGATCTTTTAATAACATTTAACACATAAATACATAGCAATTCAAAAACATCGAACTTTTCAAATGCTGAATCTAAATCTTCAAACTCATTTGCATTATAGTTGTTCTAAGGATTTATGGTGAAGGAAAATTTCGAGTGTTGAAATATATATATACATTTATATACATTGAAATATATACATAAATGTATATATTCCAACACTCGAAACTTTCCTTCACCATATAGTACATAAATCCTCAGAACATGTAGTTTAATCGAGTTTAATCGAGTGAATTGCCAAATATTACTTGCCAAATATTACTTGTAATATTTGGATTAGATTCGGCACATGAAAAGTTCGACACATTTTAATATCAGCAAGACGTGAGAACAATTAAAAGTATCTTGTATATAAAACGCTATATTTACATCTATACACAATTAAAGGCATTATTGTCAACTTGTTGTTGTAACAGGAATACCTGAAGCCTTAACTTCTGCTTCTTCAGCTCTAACATTTCCTTCTGCGACTCCAATACTTCGTGCTGCACCTCTAGCACATCCTTGTAGGCGATTTTTCTTTTTCTAGTTTGAGTTTCAGCGGGGTTCGGAAGCCGTTTCTCAACCATGTACTCAACATTTACCTCCAGCGGTACATCTTCTTCCACACTGTTGTTAATTGCCGCTTCATTTTCCACCATTTCGTCTTCAACCATTTCGTCTTCAACCATTTCGTCTTCAACTATTTCATCTTCAACTAAGCTAACAAAATTCCCTACCGAAGAAATATTAAACATGTATGACCGAAACAAAGCAAAACAAAACTCCACAAGCCACGTTAGTACATTATGTGAGGTTAGAAAGAGTACATGTACTTATCTTTTGATGTTGGAATACAGTCGTATTTCAATGTTTAATATATTTCAACACAATTAATCATAAACATCAAAAATCAAAATGGACGAGAAACGTGATGTCGAGTTGTGAACTGGAGACTGGTGCCGTGAGAATGCTTCCGCATTATTCATGTAAACATGCCCAAACTTGCCCAAATTAAACATTTAAATTCCTACCTGTACTTTCAAAGCCATTCAAACCAGAAAAGGACGGCGTATTTTCAAAAGTTTAATTATCCTCTCTGTCGCTGCTGAGGGTGGTTTTGGAGGAGGTCCACCACCTGTCACTTTGCCGCTGTTCTTGTGGATAGTAAACTCCTTCTTTGCCAAACATTGCATATTCTTCCACTTGTCTTTAACTCTTTCCCTACGGCTGAAAAACATCAAAAATTGAACGACCACGTTGTTCTATTGATATCTCTTGAAATAACCATAACTGTTGCGAAAGCTATACATTTTCTGGAAGCCCAATAAACCGGCTTTTACTTGTTCTTTTAAATTTCCCGAACAAAACACATTATGTTAATATAAATTAGCATTAATTATCATAAATCAGGTTGAAAAATTTACATTTTTCCAGAAAAGGCCATCTTGCACGCCCGCATAGCATCTTGACAACTCAAAAGGCCACCAATCGCAGAGTTGTTTATGAAATCAAATCAAACTTGGCGTGTGCGTGGATTTCATGTTCCTGGCGCTTGTCGAATTTCAATTTTTAATCTTGCGTTACCGTGTGCCGTGTTTTTCGATTGACGACTTTGCGGGTCATCAACGACCCATTTTAACTGCGCCCGTAATGAAAGAGTTAATATCTTGTATAGACCGCTGTGCGACACCAATAGCGTTGACTTCGGCAGTTATTTTTGCCCAAATTTCTTGCTTTTTTTTGTTTGTTACGGTGTTTGTTAGTTTTGACTGTAGAACATCGAGTTTCTCTTCTACTTTTTCTGTTATTTTATCCGTTTCGGACAAGGAAAAATTCATTTTGCGCTTTCTCTCGCTCTTCGTTACTATCTTATCCGCCATCTTGTTTCATAAATTTCAAAAAGCGCGGGCTTATTAATCCTGGATAAAAATCCTTAATCCAGGATTAACTAATCCCACTGCTAATCGAGCTTTGAACAACGATACTTTAACCCAGGATTAGCTAACCTAGGATTAGAGCTTTTTAATCCACGATTGGTCTTAATCCTGGATTAAGTTAATCGGCTTTTGAACAACCGGCCCCTGGCCTTTCTGATTCAAGTTAAAATGGCGGCAGCTCGAACGTTCATGGCCTTTTGCCTACTGATTACCCTTGTGAAAACCAACATTATTTTTTCCCTATTTTTTTCCTAATGGTAATATTATTTTAAACCTGTTAAAATATAATTTTTTACCTATCTCTTGTTATTTTAAATGTTTTTTTAGACAAAAATAGGCTATTTCAAAGTTATTTTATTCTCTACAGTTTTTGTTGTGCCAAAATACTGGCTATTAATAGGGTTAAAATAGCAATAAAAGCCATTTAAAATAGTTCTTATACAAGGAACTAGATTGCAAAATAGCAATAAAATCATAAAAATAGTGTTAGTCCATGAGCCAAATCTCAAAAGAGGCCTAGAAATTGAGTTTCGTAGCACCACCCACGGGACATAGTGAATGTGGTATCAAATTAAAGCTTATGGCCTACATTTTCAGAATCTACTTGTTTTCAAACCTGTAACATGTGCTATAATGAGATATTAGACTGTTTCCATGGGGGCTGGGGTGAGGTGAATTTGCTTAATATAATATTGGTGAGAAGAAAATTGGTCCATATCTCTAACAAACATCAACCAAATTGGTTCAAATTTGCAAGATCTAGTTGTTGTATCATAAGGTACCAAAATGTGTTATCGGACCTATAGTTTTCGTTTCCATGGCAACGGCCATCAGTAAAATATTGCTTGGTTATGAAAATTTGGGGTGTTCCGCACAATTTTGATTAAAAAAATTAATGTTATATCAGCTCGAGTTAATCAAATGCCTTAATGATTAAAAACGTTAATTGAGCCATAGCAATGACCACATTTTTGCATATGACCACGCAAACTACGCACAGTATTTACCAGTGTCACCCCGACGCTTACATCATGCTGTCTCAAGGAGACTTTGGTGTACAACGTACAACCTCCAATGGCAATGGCTTTTCGCAGGTTCCAGTCGACCAAACCATCGAACAAACTTTGAACCGCAACACGAAAACCAATAATAGGGTTAAACCATAATAGGGTTTAGCCTTAAGAAGGGCGCTGTGCAGCGGTGGATATTAACTGCGCATGCAAGAGCCAGCTTTGTCGATCGATGCAGAGAGATGGCTTCTTCACATCCTCAGGACGAGTCAAAGGCTCAAGAGGAGGGATGAAGAAGACGTGCAGAAGGCAATGGAGGTGATCAGTCATTGGAGTAATCCGTTTGAAAAGGCAGACGACCTCTAAGTCTGAGCTCAGGTTCCATTGCGAGCGACTCTTTGAAGGAGGACCTGTTAAAGGCGGAAGAGAAAGGAAAGTCTACATTTGTGTCGTTTGTACAAGACCGGCTGATCAGCAGTGCAATAGGGTTATTCGATACACTGCCAAAGCTAAAGTTAAGGAGATTCTGCGAAGTCAAGAAGACGGTGAGTGCAGGGGAGAAGAGTTTTGTGCTTCGAGCAGATAGAAATATTTCGCTAGGTCATCGGACAGAGTCGACAGATCGACTTGAGAGATCTCCTCACTCACGAACTAGGGTCCGTGCCTTGGTCTCTAGCAACCTACGATGGCTCACTGACTAAGACTAACAAGTCCGCTCCAGCGAAGCTTCTGGAGAATGGTGTAGAGATCCTTCCAAGACGCCATGGCACTACTGCAGACCCTACCTAGAATACCAGATCGTTTCGTTGACCTTGCGGAGCTTATCCTCAGTGTGGTAATCAAGCAAGCGGCAGAAGCGAGGAGGATAGACTTTGTAGCAGACCAGTACCCAAGCGTATCAATAAAGAACGTTGAGCGTGAGAAGCGAGGGAGATCGGGCCAGTTAGCTGTCCAGATTACAAGTCCACAACAGCTTTGTCCGCGACAGTGAAAAAGTTCCTTGGCAATGGTTTGAACATGACCAACCTCATGGAATTCCTTGCAGATTTTCGAGAAGATAGGAGAAAGAACGCTGTTCGTCACTCATGGGGAGACTTGCTCCAAGATCTTCGTGGACGCCCAAGGTGGAATTTGCTTCAGTATCGTGCATGAACTCTGCAGCAACCAGGAAGAGACGGATACCCGAATGTTTCTGCATGCCTTACATGCCTCTGATGCGAACAATGAACAGATCTTAATCAAGTCATCGGATACTGACGTGGAAGTGTTGGCGTGCTATCTTCAAGAGTACATAAGTGCTGACATTGTCCTCATTGGCACAAGAAGTCGAGCTCGTGCCATCAGTGTCACTCGGGTCTGTGAGCAGCTTAGTGTCGAGGTGTGTCGGGCGTTACCAGGGCTACACGCACTTACTGGGTGCGACACAGTGAGCTCTTTCGCAGGAAAAGGGGAAAAGGTGGCTCTGGATATCGTGAAAGCTGACAAAAACAGCAGAGCATGTATCCATAGAATCGGCGAGCGTGTCCCACCAAGGACAGAAGATCTTAGAAATATGGAGAAGTTCGTTTGTTCACTTTACAATGACGTCAACAGTTGTAATGTCAACGATACGAGATACAAGTTTTTCTGCAAAAACCAGAAACTACAGTCGCACCAGCTTCCTCCCACCCATGCTGCTCTGCAGAAGCATCTACATCGTGATAACTACCTAGCTTATATTTGGAAACATATGCTCTGGAGGCAAGAATTCCAAACCAAGAACCAGATTGTCAAGGGTGGCGAGTAAGAGGAGAGGAGCTACAGATCGGCTGGACCGACCTGACGCCGGCGCCGGAATCTGTAATGGAACTAGTGTGCTTGTGGCTGCAAAGGAAAGTGTGAAAACCGTAGGTGCTCTTGCGTCGAGAACGAACTCCACTGCACAGATGCCTGTTCTTGTGGGGAAGAATGTGTCAACAGTGACAACAGTCAATTCAGCGCTGGTGAGGACGACTCCGCTACTAGCGAGGAAGAAGATGACCTGTAAAAGTGACTTAATGGTATATAGTATTGCGTTTTGTGAAAAATGTCTTGAATGAACTTTACCGGAAGTAGTAGTTGAATGCACCTATACTTCCGAAGATATTGAGATTTAATTATTTTATGAAATAGTTCCCAAACTTGGTATCTCATAAAAGAAAGTCTCCCATTTAAAGATGAAGTTATTGCTATGGCTCAATTAACGTTTTTATGCACCACCAAGGTGTATTTTAATCATTCTGGTCATTATGGCATTTGATTAACTCGAGTTGAATATATTAAATTTATTTTTTTAATCAAAATTGTGCAAAAAACCCCAAATTTTCATAACCAAGCAATATATGACTGATGGCCGTTGCCATGGAAACTATAGGTCCGATAACACATTTTGGTAGCTTATAATACAACAACTAGATCTTGCAAATTTGAACCAATTTTGTTGATGTTTCTTAGAGATATGGACCATTTTTCTAGTTATAGTTATAAAATAAAGTAAAACAGGAATAAAATATAGTTCACTAATTTTTAGAAATATCATGATAGCATTAAAATAGGTGTGATAGTAATAAAATATACTTAAAATAGCAATAAAATATAGTTTTTTTCATAAGGGTATAAAGTCAAGGAAATAAGTTTTTGTTTTTGAAGAAAACATAGTTGATAACCCAAATGTAATGATAACATAATGATAATGATGATGTATATTTATATAGCGCCAACTCCAATAATTGTCCATAGCGCTTTACAAGAATTATATACAAATAAGATATTAAAATAAAGTATTAAAAAGTAGTTAAATAGAAGTATTAAAAAGTACAAACAAGGTATTAAAAAGT
Organism: Chrysogorgia sp. JL179-B06; assembly: GCA_035772405.1. Lineage (NCBI taxonomy): Eukaryota > Metazoa > Cnidaria > Anthozoa > Scleralcyonacea > Chrysogorgiidae > Chrysogorgia > Chrysogorgia sp. JL179-B06. The sequence goes on from JAYKKM010000228.1 coordinate 320,015, forward strand.
ATTAAGAAAAAAATTTAAAAATAAATAAAAAACAAAAGGTCCTCTTAATTCGCTCTAATAAGCAAGTTTAAATAGAAATGTCTTTAATTTTTTCTTGAAAAGTTCAACAGAACCACTTTTCCTTAGTTCGATAGGGAGCTGGTTCCATAATTTTGGAGCTGCAGCAGAGAAAGCTCTGTCTCCGTACGTCGTCAACTGGTATTGTTAAATATTCCTGAGAACTAGACCTGAGTGTTCTTGTATTTAAACGGAGACTTAATAGATCAGTTATATACTGTGGTGTGCTTTATATACTAACAGCATAATTTTGAAAGTAATCCTGTATTGTATGGGTAACCAATGAAGCCCATACATAACGGGAGTAATATGATCGTATTTCTTGGTTAATGTGACAATACGTGCTGCAGTATTCTGTACAGATTGAAGTTGGTCAAGTAGATGTTTAGGGAGGCCATATAACAAATAATTACAGTTATCCAGTTTTGAAGTTATGAATGCATGAATTAGTATCTCAGCAGTTGTCTCAGTCAGGTATTTTCTAATCTCTGCAATATTTCTTAAATGGTAGTAAGACGTCTTGCAGATCTTCTTTACGTGTTGATCCAAGTTTAAACACTGGTCGACAATAGCCCCGAGATTTCGAGCTGATGACTTTGGTTGTATCTTCTCATCGCATACTTGAATAAAATCTAAGGAAGGTCTAGAACGATATCTAGAGCTAATAAGAACGAGTTCTGTTTTATCCTGATTTAATTTTAGCCCGTTGTTCGCCATCCAACGATCAATATCTGTAATACAATGCTCAATCCTTACTTTAGCCGTCGTAAGTTCACTAAAACTGTCCGTTTTAAAAAATATATATAGTTGGGTGTCATCAGCATATAGATAGTACTGTAGATTATGTAGCTTAATGATATCGGCGATAGGAGATGTATAAAGTATGTACAGTAAGGGACCTAACACAGATCCCTGAGGAACACCACGTGCTAGACAGCGTTGTGTCGACTTACAACCATGAACCTGAACATACTGCATACGCGATATAAGATATGATTTAAACCATGCAAGTACATTTCCTCTAATGCCAAAACGACTCGAAAGTCTTGACAATAGGGTCGAATGATTAACTGTATCGAAGGCAGCAGATAGGTCCAACAAAAGAAGGATGACTGTTATCGATTGCACGCAAGATATCATTTTGAACTTTTACCAGAGCCGTCTCAGTGCTATGCCAGGTTTTATAGGCAGATTGGAACATCTCATCAAGATGTTGCGTCATAACGTGGTCCGTCAACTGCACAGCAACGGCTTTCTCAATCAGCTTTGAAATAAACTTCAAATTTGAAATAGGCCGAAAATTCAAACGCTGTTTATAGTCAGCATCTGGCTTTTTTAGTAACGGTGATAAAACTGCAACTTTTAGTACATCAGGCATTGTTCCGGTCATAAGTGACAAGTTAATGATCCTTGTTATTGTTGGTAATAACACATTAAAACAGTTCTTCATTACATTTGCTGGTAGAGGATCCAGGTTGCACGACTTTAAAGATGGTTTCCGTGCAAAAACTCTTACTTCATCCTGGCTAACTTCGTTAAATTTACAAAACTCCGTAAGACAAACAGTCGTTTCTACTAAAGGAGAAAGGCCAACACTAATACTTCTTTCCATAAGGGAGCAGTGAATATTGTCAATCTTATTAGTAAAAAAATCGGCAAATGAATTTGCTATAGAGTGATATTATCAGGAAAGAGTGGATATAGCGCTGTTCTTGTGTTTTTTGGAATAACTTGTTCACAATTTTTAACAATACCCTCTGATCCGTTGAATGTTCATTGATGATTGCAGTGTGATGTGTCGATTTTAATGAATCAATAAGGTTGTTAACAACACTGCACTGACCAACATACAGCTCCCGATCACTCGATAATCGCGTTGAGCGCCACTTCCATTCAAGTTGTCTTCTGATGTTTTTCTGAGCAGCAACTTCCTGTGTATACCAAGGCGCGGAAGGACGTAACGTGATTAGTCGCTGTTTCAATGGGGCATATTGGTCCAATAACGATCGCAGCACATCATCATATTGATCAACCAAAGTGTCAAGATCAGTAGATGGTTCCTTTGTCAAACGAGAACTCACAATTTCCTCACAGAACGTGTCTATATTTAGTGAGCGTAATTTACGAAATTTTACCATTTTCTTTGTAAATTGCGGTTTCTGCAGACGCAGGTTAATATAAACTGCATAGTGATCTGAGATGGCAGGGTGACCATAATATCCTTAATAAGATGGTCATCCCATTTGGTTATGGCCAGGTCAAGAGTATGACCATTTCCATGGGTCAATTCATCAACATGCTGCTTTAGGTTGCGTGATTCCAGCAAGTTTATAAACTGATTGGCATAGGTATTACCAGAATAATTTACATGGATATAAAAGTCGCCTGTAATTAATATGCTATACCAGTTGATTCAACTGCAATCTGTTCCAGTAGTTTTGTAAACTCTTCATAGAATAGACCACATAGCGCATTATTAGGTGGACGATAAATAACTAATATCCTAACACTCCGAAAGCTTCTTTGACGAACATCCATAAATTCAAATGACTGAAAAGTTTCATTTAAATGGGTGTTTATATCAAGACTGTTTTTAAATAACACGCCAACCCCACCACCACTAGAGTATGTTGCAGAATCTTGACACGATTGAGATCGTGGGACATGGAGAAACCTGTATCCTGTGGGGCACAAAGTTCCAATTTCAACTTCATCAATATTTCCTGGTCTGAGCCATGTTTCAGTTACCGCCAGTATATCAATATCATGATCTACAACAAAGTCTTTCACTACCATTGCCTTATTCTTGACAGATCTAGCATTAAGGAGGCAGAAAAGAAGAGCGGTAGAAGTACTGGCAGATTTATAAGCCAAAGCGTCAGTTTTTAGTATTATTGATGTTAAATTATTCGTGTTTATACTGTAATCTGGCGAGGCAGTGGAGCAGAACCGCTGCAAGAATTTTCATAGTTGCGTTGAGGGCCTCCTCCTCTCCTTCCTCTAAACTTAAATATACCATTTAGCTTTAAGTTGAAAACAGCAGCATGAGAGGGGAAAGCTCTATTCCGTCTAAGTTTCATTAGTTGTTGCCGGGAATAACTTAGGCAAGTCAAATTACTTGAGCAGGTCGAAGGTTCTTTTGTTGTCAGATTGCACACAAGCGACTTCGGTTCACAGTGATCAATTAGGCTTGAATTCGGTCCAGGATTTATTGCAATGTCCATAAATACTGTTATTTCCGTTGGTGGATCATGGCCAGGAATGAATAAGGCAATACCACCATGTTTACTCCACTTGATGACAGAAACACGAGACTTGAAAAATCCGGTAATAGTTAACCCCCAAGTACAACGATGTTTAAGCGCCCGAGATCTATAAAATATTCCGGAAACAGACTTTTCCAAATAACCTATATAGCTGAAAGTCACAGCAGCCTTCCGAAAGCTTAACTGAATTAGCTTCTGAGATCCATATTTGAGGGCGAACATTTTTAGAGGAGAAAAGAACAATAAATAGCAGAGCTAAATAAAACGTGGCAGCCATCTTGGCGCTCTGTTAAAATTTTTTGTATTGTATATAACGATATAAGGTATAAAATGTATATGTATGTAAGGATAAGAATAAAGTTACTAGAATTAATGACGTTGGGATAAGTGGGACAAGGTCAAAGGAAAGAGTGAAGGTGAAAGAATGAGAACAAAGGACTGAAGGATCAGAAAACTACAATTTTTTGAGCATTAATTAGTTGAAAACTCTTTTTAATAATTTATCGTAAAAATACCTTATTTTGGTGATATATGGACAAAGAGATGAATATTAGGTTTTATAAAGAAAGTAGTGAAACTTTTAAATATTTAATTTAACAACTATCTACTTAATTCCTTGAATGTTTGTATGGTGACAATAATTATAATAAGGTCTGTCTTGTAGTCCATGAGCCAGAGGTGTTTGTCGGTTTTATCTGAGGTGAATAAGGTTCATGCTGTTCTTCTGAAAGTTTAGCTCGTTAGAAGAAAACAATAATCGAGGATAGCAGTAAATCAATGGTAGCTCACTAAAGTTAGAGGATGTTTGCAAAATGGCCGCCATCTTGGATCGGAAGTGAAATGTGTTTTTGCCAAAAACGTTCTAAATTTTTGTCTTGGGTTTCAACTAACGAAAAGTAAATAAATGTATTGTCTGTTGCTATATTAAAGGGACCCCAAAAACAAATGTTGCTTAAACGAAATCATAGGATTTTTCACAATTTCGATAGATTATCTCATTTCGGGTGAAGCAATGTTTGTCGCTAGCTAGAAGTGAAGACTCCTCCCATTTTATATGGTGGTCGTACTCCCAAGCGTGTTTGGCCATTTATCAAGCTGAGCTTTTGCGCAACAGGCCTTGTGTTCCCTCAGACGAGTTAAGAGATTCCTTCCCGTTTCACCGATATATATATATATATATTATATATACCAGACTACACTCGCATGGAATGGATACACTCCTGGTTTAGATAAATCATTTATGCCATCCTTGTGCGTATAAAGTACTTTATATAATTTATGTTGACTGTTGCTGAACAACTTTATGCCAGCCTGACTTAGAATCTGTTCGACCTTGTGACACGCCGGTCTTACTGTATGTAAGGGAGACAAACTGACATAACGATAATGTGTAAATGTTTTTGTTTGCACATTACTCCAAAAACTGGGGATATTTCATTCAACTTTATAATTCACAAGCTTTTTCCTATAACCCCAAATTATATATTATTTATAACATATATAATATATATGATATAATATAACAATGTATATAAGGTAATTAATTGAACAGTAAACAGTTCGATACTTTATAATGTTTTTTAAATCTTAATAAGTGTGACGTATATACTGTACCTACAGTATGACCAATATACCTATCACGTGATTCATTATTATGCGTCAACTTGCGTGGCGAACGTTCATATATCGTCTGTCTTCTCCAAGTTCCCACTTCACGACAACAATGTGTATATATATAACAATTTAACAATTTAATTTTTTGTTAAAATTATCTTTTATTTTCTGTATTTTCTATTTGTTTTAATTCCAAGTCACTTCGCAGAGGAAAGAATATTTTCAGAGATGCAGGTTACTGCGCATGAGCAGAGTATTGTTTGCAGCAAAACAACGTTTGCATCTTATACACATACTCGAACAATAGTAACTTCACAGCCAATAAAAATTGAGATAAAGTAATTAGAATAATAATTTCATCTGGATTTTGACTTTTCAACAATATACGTTGATTAAGCTGTTAATGAGAAAACTTATCTTTATCATAATCCAATTGTTCTGTGTAGTTTAAAACATTAAAACTTTATATCATTTTTTTCTTTTGAAAAGGCTTAACCGAATCCAGGACGCAAATAAAGATCTTGCCGAAACTCTCGAATCTCAACGCGAAAAAATATCAAATCAGGAAAGCAGGTATTGAAATACGGTATCTTACATTTTGTGTAGAAATTTATATAATCTGAATATGTTGTAATGTTTTCTAGCTGCCAAAACCAGAAACCAAATCCAAAGTCTCTAAAATGTAGTGTATTTCAGATTTGACAAAGATTTGTCATTTTCGTGTCATTTGCTTTCGCCTCCTCGTGCTGACGCGATAAAGTTCTAATAGACGATACATGGATGATCGTCAAGCTAAAATCCTCAGAAAATGTTTGAGCCCTGGACAGGGAAGCTCCCCAACATATAAATAATAGAAATACGAATCCGCAATAATCCCCTCGCCCGCCTTTTCTATCCATCCCCCTACGGTAATTTCCCATCCATGGTGCCCAGACCTCGCACGCCGTGGCCGTGTATTTGTGTTTTGCAAAAATTCACAATTTGCAAAAGCCCGTTTCGTCGAAGAAATGTTTGAACGTTATCTCGGCCAATATTTAACCGATTTAAACTCTGAAAACAGATTTCGAATTAGCGAGTCAATATACATAACATACGTGTTTACTATAGTACGAGAACGTGAGTACCCTTCGTAAAAACGGTTTATGTACTTTGTAGAAATTAGTCGGCTATAAAGTATAAGCTGGTCACTTCGTCGTATATTATTTTGAACGTTATCTCGATCAATATTTAACCGTTTTCAATTCTGAAAACAGATTTGGAATTAGCGAGTCAAAATACATAACATACGTGTCTACTATATTACGAGAACGTGAATACCCTTCGTAAAAACGGTTTATGTACTTTGTAGAAATTAGTCGGCTATAAAGTATAAGCTGGTCACTTCGTCGTATATTATTTTGAACGTTATCTCGATCAATATTTAACCGTTTTCAATTCTGAAAACAGATTTGGAATTAGCGAGTCAAAATACATAACATATGTGTCACTATATTACGAGAACATAATCACCTTGTTATTAATTTTTATATCGTAACTAAAGTGAGACGCCTTCGACAAACAAGGCGTGTCACCTACAATTTTAAAAATGCTAATTTTGATGGAATGCGGCAGGTGTTTCGTGGCATCACTTGGGACGATGTTTTACTTGACAATGATGACATCAACAATAGCTTGGAGAAATGGCAAAAAAACGTTCTATTCAATTGTAGACAAATTCGCAATGAAGAAACGCGTTAATTGTGTTAATCGGCCACCTTGGGTGGACTTAGAAATCGTCTCACTAAGTCTCACTATTATAAGACGTAAGGCTAAATCTCGTGATCCAGATTATCAGTGGTCTAGATTTCGTCGCATGCGTGCTGAGATCAAGAAATTAATTAAGTACAAGAAGAAGCTTTAAGTACATTAGTAATCTTGGTCTGTCCTTGAGAACCAATCCCAAGCGTTTCTGGTCTTACTATAAAGCCATAAATAAGTCTAGCAGAATTCCTAATGTCGTATCCTATGGTGATGTAACTGCTACTGATTCTCGATCTAAGGCCGATTTATTTAATGCTTATTTTCATTCTGTCTTTAGTCCTTTAGACGATCGTGCTGACACCTCCTCTTTGCCTACACTGAATTATAATTTGACTTCACCTTGTCTCTCAAATATAGTACTACAGCGTGAGGATGTCCTCAAGGCACTTCAGTCTTTAGATATTCATAAGGCTAGCTGTGGCATTCCTTCGAGGCTTTTAAAGGAGTGTGCCGATACTATCGCTACTCCTTTGACTAGATTATTCAATAAATCCCTTAGTATGGGTGAATTTCCGACTCAGTGGAAAGATGCCAACTTAGTGCCAATACATAAAGCAAGTAGAAAAGCTGTAGTAGCCAACTATAGAGGTATTTCCCTGTTGGATCAGCTGTCCAAATTGTTGGAAAGAGGTGTTTTTGGTGAAACGTTTAGCTTTATTTCGCACAATCTCACTAATTGGCAACACGGCTTTTTCCCTGGACGTTCTAGTGTTACACAACATACTCAAGTTGTTCACTTACTCGCTCAAGCATTGGATAACAAACAACAAGTTGACCTAGTATATCTTGACTTCTCTAAGGCCTTTGATCGTGTGCCCCATTCTAAACTTATTTATAAGCTCAACGTTATGGGTATTCGGGACCCATTGTTTTCTTTGTTCCGTAGCTACCTTTTTCAGAGGCGCCACCGTGTTGTTCTTGATGGATTTTCTTCTGAATGGCTGCCTGTAACATCTGGTGTTCCTCAAGGTTCGGTCCTCGGACCGCTTCTGTTCCTTATATACATCAACGATATGGCTGATGCAATCACTCAGGGATCGCACTTACCCTTATTCGCTGATGACTCGAAGTGTTTTCAAGTTATTTACAGCAATACTGACCAAGATAAACTCCAGGAAGATCTTAATGCTCTGTACAATTGGTCTATCACCTGGGGCATGGAGTTTAATGTCGATAAGTGTGAGGTGCTGAGAGTTGTTAGAACTCGTACAATTTATGATCGTCAGTACTATTTGGGTTCTAAACAGCTGTCTGTTGTTCAGAGTGAGAAAGATCTTGGAGTGTGGCTTACTACCACTCTCAACTGGAACACCCATACTGATCATGTAGTTGCTAAGGTCCAAAGGATGCTTGGTCTATTGTATCGGACTTCGAGAGACATTGATGATCACACCGTAAAGCGTTTACTCTATTCCACGTGGGTGAAGTCCAGTATGGTCTCCATACAAGAAACGTAATATGAACAAAATTGAGCAGGTGCAGCGCCGCGCCTCTCGGCTTATTTTAGGTGGTGAAGTAGATTACAAGAACAGGCTTGAACAACTTCAGCTTCTTCCTCTGTACATGCGTAGGGAAATCACAGATCTTGTCTTCCTTTTTTAAATGATTCGTGGCTTAGTAGACATGCCACGTGGTTTCATTTCTTGGAGAAGTACGGGTAGTTGTCTGCGTAATATTGATGACTTGACTCTTATAGTACCTTATGCCCGTACAGATGTCTTTAAGTGTTCTTATTTCGTTCGTGCCACTAGGCTCTGGAACTCTCTCCCATACTCTATACGTGGCATTAACACCTTGTCGTTTTTTAAGAGGCTACTTTCTCAGCATTATTTCAAACTTTTTCCTGTTGCTTTTAATCCATAGTTTTTGCTGTTTCGTATAATTTCGTTATGTCTTACTCTTTGATTTCATATTAATGTTATATGTTATTTGTATTTGTAAAGGGTGACCAATCCTGAGGGAATCTTGAATTCTGTTTTTGGTTTACCCTAATACATTCAATTTTTAGTTGTAATACTGTAATTGATATGTATTATAAATTCTAATAAATAAACGTGAATACCCTTCGTAAAAATGGTTTATGTACTTAGAAATTAGTCGGCTACTGTATATATTAGCCGGTCACTTCGTCGTATATTATTTGGAATATCTCGATCAATATTTAACCGTTTTCAATTCTGAAAACAGATTTGGAATTAGCGAGTCAAAATACATAACATATGTGTCTACTATATTACGAGAACGTGAATACCCTTCGTAAAAATGGTTTATGTACTTGGAAATTAGTCGGCTACTGTGATTTGGAATTAGCGAGACAAAATACATACTTGGACTTGGATTTCTATTTCCTCAAAAAACTATGCCTCTTTTTGAAAAAAAACCTTTGAATCCGTTTCAATGTTTGCATTCGCAATCATGTGACGGTTCAATTTAAATATTAATTCAAATGCTGAGTATCTAGTTACCAGGACCAAATTTTCCGATGTCGCGCGGACGGCGGTTGATCATATATATAAACAAATAAACTCGATCCGAGATCAGAACCCGGTCGATATTAGCTCCTTCGCCCTCAGGCCTTCGCGCCGGGCGAGGGGATGAAGTACTAATAATCGCTCACCGTGCCCTAGTAGTTACAACACATGTTTATGAGTTGGGAGACACAGGTTCAAATCCTGGGTGGAACAGCACTCAGGGTCTTAAAAATAATTGAGGAGAAAGTGCTGCCTTTGCAATAATACCAGCAAATGGTAAGACTTTCGGTCTTCTCGGATAACGACCTTAAATCGTAGGCCCTCGGAACCTCTATCAATTGGGCTTATAATAAACTAATAGCTATGTTTCTCTTTTCATCATGTTTATATCTCTTTCCATAAGCGCCTTCTCTGTGTAATGCTCTTCTAAGAACGGTGCAGGTTTATTACCGGTCTGTATTACAACATATCGATTGATCTTGTTTAACTCACGTTTTACATTTAACTATACATGTGTGCAACATTCAACTGGCAGTAGTTAGGAAGACTGACACTTAACTGTATGTCCTGCGAACAATACAACATGCTTAAATTAAAAATCACACTCCATTTAATGTGTTGAATAAAATTATATTTGTGAATTAATAAATAAACGGATGCAGTTGGTAATAGCACCACCTCACCAAAGACTACTGTATCTACAAAAATCCACTCAAATGGAAGACGACTTTTCTCAATATCACAAACGAATTACGTTGAATGTAAATTACAGCAAGAATATGATTGTTTAGAATTTGTGTTGAAACCCCCGTGAATTTTCATCACCATGCAAACATTCAAAGATTTACAGTAACAATATGATTGTCATAATAACTAGAAATACGTATACGCAACAACCCCTCGCTCGCTTGTTTGAAATTGTATAGCGTATAGTTGCCCCCCTCAAACTTAGAATACTAAAATGATGACAAAACATTTACAGTCACCCATAAAGTATATTTTTCAAGTACAAATAATCTGAATAAAAATGTACATGTATAAACATCATGATCAATCTACATAAGAATCTGGTTCCTATGTTTCAAGTGTAAAGAATCTGAATAAGCTAACAGATCTATAAACTGTATATACTACCATTCATGTAGGCACTCACAAATACATTTTTCCTTACAATTTTTTCCCATGAAACATTTGGAAGCCCCCTAGTTGTGGAGGCCCCTGGGTAACTGCCCAGTCTTGCCCATAGGCAAATAATTATACTGCCTATGCGGCAGTCACTATATATCAGTAATGCACATACAGGTAGGTATATACATATTTCAATTGAATCAGTACATCATTGTAGCCTTCACTCTGCATCTGAGTCTTGGGTAGCTCAATGGTTAGAGGTTCAATTCAGGTTCAATTCCTGTCTGGGACTAAGAATAATTTTTCTGAGAATATGAGCTTGCATAACATGAATCATCCATGTATCGTCTGTCTCATACTCCGAGCTCTCCCTTATTCACTGCAGCAGTGTATATATTAACACTGACAAGTAAAGTACAGTACTGTAATGCTTGTTTATGCTACAAAATTGTAGGCCAGGCCAAGGTTGTATAAACCCCAGTATAGTCTGCATGTTTTTGCACCCTACTAAACTACCAGTACTGTATAGGCTAATTCAAAATTTTAAATTGTTCCATGATAGGTACAAACTTTAAACTTGCACTACGATTGTGATTTTTCGTTGGTTTTCTAATGGTATATAGGCCTAGCATAAATCTCTCTGTTAAGTAATTCAAAATGTATATATTATGTACAACACTTAACATGACTAACATGTATATGGTTGTTTTATTGAAGAGTACGATAAAAATGTTGTTCTGCGTACTGTGTAGGCACTAGGTAGTGTTAGAAATGCATGTAATAAATATTGTGTAAGAGGACTATTCAATTTCGAGTGAAAGCCCTTCAAAGAGTGATTTCGTGATGTCTGATTGTTTTGTTTTTAGTCGCTATGACGCCATGCCAAAAGTGAAATGCTCCGACCACGATATATTTTGAAGTTCTTACTCTAAGAACTCATTCTACATATCTAATGAAAGCTTGATTAACAGCCTCTGACATATCTACAAAAATATTTTTGTAACTGATAGCTAACAGCTTGAAAAAAGCGACGACGCTTGGATTGGATTGACAAACTCCGAGTAAATATTTTAGATATTCAGACGACGATATCTTTTGAACTACCACTCTAGAAAATCATGCTATACATCAAATAAAAGCCTGAATAACATACTCGGACATGTTTGCAAAACTATCTTTGTAACTGATTAACAGGTTTAAAAAACCGAAAACGGGTTTACCTTTAGTTTTGACGCCACGTGTAAAACTTGATTTACGAACTTGACATCTTCCGACGACGATATATTGCATTTTCACTGCCTTTTCACGATCTTTTTGAACACAAATCTTCATTCACCGTATAACCCGACAAAACACATACTTTTCTTTTACGGTTTCAATTTAAATATTAATTCAAATGCAGATATTTACCATATCTATTACCAGGGCCAAATTTTCCGATGCCGCGCATTGGCCGTTGATCTTGAATATAAACAAATAAACTGGAACTGAAACTGAAAACGCTAGGATTCCCGTGATGAGGGACTAAACGCCGGTCGATATTAGCACCCTCCTTCGGCCGGCGCTTCGCGCCGGGCGAGGGGATTAAGAAATAGAAACTGCTTTGCCGTGTCATGCATATAGCCTGATGCAAACGTGAGAGTAGATTTAGGGTAGCTCTTACTAACCTAACATTAAACTAGGGCGTTACAAAGTTCCAAGATTCATGACGTGACACAGACTGTCATTGTTCAGGCTATATTGCAGATATGCCTTTGGCCTCATTGAGCATCTCTGAGATGAGTTGGTCCGATATGGTGCGTTCAGCTAGACTCATAAACCGACGAAGAGGCAGACACACTTGTCTTCACTCTTTCACAATTCTCTATACAATATCTGCAATCTTACACAAAGCAGTAACAGTCTGTGGCACATAATGAACTTTTGCATTGCCCCTGTAGTTGCATCCATTTAATTTTATTGTTTAGAGTAAACGAACTAATTGCCTCAGCGAAAGATGAAGAAAGAAGATACACCGAAACTATCCGTGAGAAAGACAGAAGATTGAACGAATATGAACGAAAGTTAGTTTACTTTCTAGATATTAAAAGTCGTAATTCTTAATAATTTATTTTTATTGCTCTTTTAGCTGGTGGCTTAAATTTAAATTGATATCACTAATTGTTTAGAATTGGAGATTTGATTGTGTTGGAAAATGAACTGGATAGATTGAATTCTCAAATTAAACAAAAGAATCGAAAGAGCGACGGGTTTCTTAAAACTATAGAGCAGAAGGACCAAGAGATTGTCGAGTTTGAAAACAGGTAAAATAAATCAGTCCGTTTTTAATATATATTATGTTCGTTTTTATATAGATTATATAGATTATATAGATCAACGACACATGCATAACACTATATCGTCATTCTCCCCTTATTTTATATAGGTTAGAAGACGCCAAAAGCAATAACAATAAGTTGTTGTATAATCTAGAACTGAAAGGAAAAAAGCTGGACTCCTTGGAGCAAAGGTATTATTTTCTTTTATCTGGGATACCAAGTTACTGGCCAGTATTTTAGTCTCGTCTTCAGTAGGCTAAGATCGTTTCGCTTACCTCTTACTATATACGTTGTTTCTATTTTCAATTCTCCAACTCATGACACGAGAGCGAACGTCATCAGGCCTCAGGTATATCGTGTATTTTTTGCCATCAGCTTATAAAACGTCTAAACTGGTTAATTTACGCAAAAATCTAGAAAGTTATAGTGAACTGCCAAAATAGATGAATGAAACATTGTTGAGGAAGCATTGAATTTCGAACGAAGGACCTTTAACAATATTGAAATGGTTAATAATATGTTTGCTCTTGTCATTGTCCGAACAGTTTTGTCACTGATTGCATGTGTGATTTCGTAAATATAACATTAACCACTTTTATCATCACAAACATCGACTGGAAATATATATTTTTAAAACCAAACCGCACCAGTTGCCAAAATGCAACTCCGATCAGCCTTCCGGCTAGGAATCGAACCCGCGACCTTGGCGTTGCATTTTCGCAACTGATCTTGGTTGAGTCCTAAAAATATAACTTCCAGCACTCAACACCTTTTCTTAACTATTAACTACGTTTATTATATGGCCAGTTCTACTTCCGGTAAAATTACGCAATACGATTGGTCAACGCCACGTCCGGATTTTTCCGTGACGACATTCAAAGGAATTGCGAGGGCGTTACGAACATTGTTAATGCCCTAGGAATTCAAAGACAAAAAGTCCGCGACAAAACTCTTCCAAATATCAGAAAATATTTTTTTAATAGCAGCTTTTTATTATTTTTTCTCTTAGTTAAAATCTTAATGTGTGATAAAAAAACATTTCGAATTTCGAAACAAAGCGAATTCTCTTATTGAGACTTTGGCAAATCGAAGGTACACACAAAAACAATGAAAAAGTCAGAGGATTTAAACAGTCATGCAGCGAGAAATTGAAAAATTTATAAAGGAACGACAAAACGAACACCGTGAAGTAAACTTCAAGTGACATGAACTGTTGATCTTTACAACTAAACAAGAATGCGAATCTAATAAATACCGATGCTAGTGAAGCCATACATAGAACTGCTGAAAAGTTCTCGTAATTGAGGCCATATAATAAAAAGCTTATTGACCTCGCTTGTTCGGCCTTCTGTACAGAAAAATGCGCGAACCTCGGCTCGCTGTATACTCGCTTGGTCCGTATTAAAAATGTCGCTCCGATATTTCACTGTACAGACCTGACGCTCGGTCAATAAGCTGTTAATATCATCACGAGCATCGAGTGCAAATGTCTAATATTGATTCAATTAGTCCAGTAAGGCACATTTTACCGTTTCTAATTACAACATTTAGTTAATTGTTCTTACTTTACTAATTATTGTTACTGTTCTTAGATTACTAAAAGCGGAAAGCAAAGCCGAAAAACACGAAAGTAACGAAGATGAGGCGAGCAGAAAACTCCTGGAAACTAGAGACGATAAAATATTAGAATTGGAAAGCCGGTAAGTGTAAATATTGCGTGAGGTTGTCGTAATTTATCACGATGATTACCATACATACACTGCTGAGTAAACGGGAAATTGTTGACTCGAGCGGGATTTAATTTCGGTAAATACGTGCCTAAAATGAATAGGTTTTGTTATTGGCTACATGGAACAAACGTGGTTAGGACATTTTTTTAATGTGGTTGATTCTATTGTTTTAATTAAAATCAAAAAATATCCACCACCATCACCTCCACTTCGGTATTTATTATAATTATATTTAACAATTATTTATATAAATTTGCTCACAAATTACAATGCAATAATCTCGTCATCTTTTTTTAAGTTTGGAAGATGCATTGAACAACTCCAAGAAACTTCAACATACACTCAAGGTTAAGGACGAAAAGATCATTACGATGGAGACAAGGTAAACACGAAAATGGTTGGAGTAGCAACATTGACTTGACAACTGCTAGATATAATGAAATCCTGATGGCGCAGAAAGAAAGACTCGGCTCAAACACACACATACACATCTTTTATTTTAAAGCCTATTTATTTCTCATATCTTTAAACAGTTCTTCTAAGAACTCATTTCTCTTTCCCATCCTTTGCTACATTACGCCATTGATAGATTTTGGTAAATGTGATGTCAGACGCAAAGGCGTCATGACAGTGTTCCTAAAATAACGATGTTTTAAAAATAAATTCCTTTTGTCGGCACAAGTCAGGATCTGACAGCTTGATGTAAAGAGATTACAATACCTTCAATTGAAAGGGCGAGATCTTGTTCCAAAAACATTTCCGAAGATAACTTGCGTGTTCTGTCAATTAAACATTTCACCAATGAAATCTTTTGTTTTGTTGAGCTAAAATAATCAAAACGTGTGTAAAGGCCTGTAAATGTAGATTTTCGATTTGTCAGGAAACAATTATCATCCTCATGTGAACTAAAACATCCACGTTTGTTGTTGTATTCAAATTCATGGGTAATTTTTAAAGACGTGTGAAGCGAATTTAATTTATGCAGGAAAGAAACAGCTGTTTGTTTGTTATTGAACAAAGTGAATGTGTCATCTACATATTAAAGGTATTGGAATCTCTTTACATCAGCTGTCAGATCCTGAATTGTGCCGACAAAAGGAATTTATTTTTAAAACATCCTTAGTCGGAAGAATTTAAGGTTACTGTTTTGCATGAACAAAGTATTTTGTGTTATTGTTTTCTAACAGGCTCGAGGAAACTGAGGTTGTTGCACTAGAGCGCAACAAGTTAGTAAAATCTTTGGAAGAGAAGAAAAAGCGAATTGCGGAGTTAGAGTCCAGGTATGATCTAGCTATTTTTTTTAAAAACTGTCCTATTATCTCTATATAAAACTTTCTCGTGTATCCGCCTAAGTATTTAAAAAGTGTTAATATTTTTTCAAAGATTGATTATGCTTTTTGAATAATTCTGTGCGTGTAGACGCTTTTGCAGCGTTTCAAACAATTCCTTTCCAATGTTTCGTGAGCCAAATCAATGTTTATGCCAGAAACTTGAACACCACACCTACGCAACCTCGACTTAGGCGTTTAGCCAGGCTGTTTTGAATTTGAAATTGGTACGGATATATTGAATGACAAAAAATCAAACTCGTAAGATTCTGATTACATTCGAGATGCTCTAACTACTGTATGTACAGCCGGATCAAGGTGTCTCAATATTTCTGATTTTCAACCACTTTGTATATATGATCAATACTGGGGTAGAATAAAATAGCTACCCAGGTTTACTTTTTATTGTCATTTCTGGGGCCAATCTTGCAAACGTCATAGTAAAGATCCACTGACCATTAATGAAAATACTATGTTAAATCGAATTGCGATATAAGTGTCATCGATTTAGCTATATAGAATATTATATTCGTGTTTTTAACAGTTTGGACGACGTTTATCGCGAAAGTCAACGAATAAAAGAGGATAAAGTAAAAGATCTCGAAGAACGGTATTGTGTCAAACCATTTGAATACCACGAATAGATGTACTTTTGAAATTGTTCACCCAATTCTCTTAATTTCTGTGCTTCCACATTTTTGGACTACGCAATATGTCTAAATCTAATATACCGTAAGCCCCCTCCCTCTATTAAGCCCCCGTCTAATAAGCCCCCCATTGAAGTAAAAAATACAAATGAGCCCCCTCCCTTCTATTAACATGACGTTGAGCTACATAATGACGTTGAGCTAGATAGTAAAATAATTGTTATCAAAATACTTTACTTTAATTCATTATTCCTACGGTAAATCATGTTTTTTGTCACAACTACACAGAATTTAGACATTGTGACAAAAAACAAGATTGTTTATCTATTCTATCTACAGTAACCTACAGTCGGTTTTGGGTTTAGGTATTTTTCTTCCTCGTAATTTTGACTTGGAAAATTAAATACGCCCCCTTCCCCTATTAAGCCCTTTTAATTTGATGAATTTTAATAAGCCCCCCGGTGGCAATGCGGTGTATGAAATGCTGGAGGTCAGAGGTTTCCACTTTTCACGGTGGCATATGTAGTGAAACATAATTGAAATTTTAAAGATTGACGTTTACAACTCTTCCATATTTCACTTCGTTGAATTTGTTTGATGTGGAAATGATCATCACTTGCATTGAAAAATCCGATATATATTTGGGGTTATGTAACGAATTCACTTGAAACTGTTGTTTACTCCAGCATACAGTTGAGTTGCTATTGGACGGTATCATCGCGATGATAGCAGTCTACTATTTTATCGTGATGCCTTCGGTTTCACTTCTACATTTCTTCGAATCGGATATTTTCTGTTGATCATACCCGTCAGCATTTGGTCTCTGATAATGTTTTTTGATTCTCGTCCTGGGACAGGACTATGGAGGGATGTTGACCTAGTCTTGAGGACTTCGCGTTTTCAGAGCAGCATTGCTTGATGGCCGATCCATTCTCAGCTCTAGCGATTTGTGCGCTCCATCGGTCTTGCTGTTCGATTTTACGAACATGAAAAACAGTTCTGGTATCGCCTTTCTTTTGGCGCTGAAAACCACCACGCATCATGTAACGTAGATATCTGACGTACTGTAAGTCGAGTTCATCCGTTCCATCTGGGATACCGTGAAGGTCCAAGTTTGTAGTCCGTTCGTCAGTCTGGATGAAGTCCGGATTTGGAGTTTTATGTCACGATTAGTGAATGACGGCTTCATTTAGTTGGCAAAGCGTTGGTGGATAGTCGACGGATTCGTTGAGTAAGTTTCTGTTTTAGAAATGTTCACTTTCAATCCAAACTCCTCAAAGAGTTCTTGGAGAATTAGTAAGGTTCTCTGGAGACCGGGCTTCTTTACTGTGTGCGAAAATGGCAAGATCGTCAGCGTATCCGATCCATTTGACGGTCGACTGGTTACCAGATTTGCAAACCGACGTTGGAAATGATCTTTTCGAGAGGTTGTGCAGTT
Organism: Chrysogorgia sp. JL179-B06; assembly: GCA_035772405.1. Lineage (NCBI taxonomy): Eukaryota > Metazoa > Cnidaria > Anthozoa > Scleralcyonacea > Chrysogorgiidae > Chrysogorgia > Chrysogorgia sp. JL179-B06. The sequence goes on from JAYKKM010000228.1 coordinate 337,812, forward strand.
TGGGATGAGAAATTCGATCTTGACACCTTCCAGGTTTTCCGACTTGCAGCGATCTTCAAAAATTCGTAAAATGTAATCCTTGTACAGGTTGAACAAGTGTTGGACTCTCGTTTTAAACGCTGTGTTTGATGGAACAAGCACTCAAGATATGAGCAGATGTCGAGTCGCTTTGATGATGATGATGATGATCAAGATTTTAGGCTGATCGTGGTCCAGTCTTTGATATATTGATTTGAACAGCCAATCTTGATTGACTTGGTCAAAAGCGGCACTGACATCGATGAACGAAGAAAAAACTGGTTTGTCGGTTTTATGTTGAACTTTCTTAACTGTCTGTAGAATGTAGGACGCGTCAGTACATCCACGACTGCTTCGAAAGCCCATTAGGAACTCAAGCATATACTTTTCTCGTACCACGATCCGATCCTTTTATAAGTATAGATCATAAGTACAGTACATACGCTCAAGCCACGGTACAGTGTCGCGTCGCTAGGCTAACCTTCTCGCTTCTATAGTGCCGTGATCTTTGCAACGGTTTCGTAACACTGCACACTAGCCATGCCTGTCGATATAATTCAACAAGCTCTTCGGTCGCTTCAGCACAACGATTGAAACTGTGCATGTGTGTGTGTCGAAGTTGATTATCCAATATGTCGTTGTGTGACATAAAAGTGCTGAGTTAAATATCAAACAAATCTTAATATGAAAAGAACGATGTGGAAGAGTTGTAAATGCAAATATTTATAATTTAAAAAGTTCTTCAAAAATATCTTTCCTAATATATATTAGCTTTGTATAAAAATGTAATAGTTGTCATACAGTATATACACCATAGATCGGCTCATTGGGGTATGTTAACAGGAACGTTTTATTTAGCCGTCATATTATGGCGTCATGAGTACAAACTCCAATATTTTAATGATTTCATATTATTTATTGTCTATTCATAGGGTTCGTGTCCTCGACGCTGAAAACAAAGAAAGCGAAAAAATCCGGAACGCTATGGGAGAAAAAGAAGACAATGTATTTTTACTCACGGAAAGGGTGCAAGATCTTATGGAGCAATTAGCTGTGCTCGAAAATAGGTTTGTACATGAACTCCGGGGATCATATTATGCCAAAGCATTTGAAGTGGATGTTTAGGCTCGTTTCAAACGTCAACTTTTAATGCGCCGAACCTGATGACGGGATGTAAATGACTTGAAAATAGGATTTTGCTAATTTGCATCAAGTCCCGCACATGAAAAGTTTGACGTTTGAAACGGGCCTTATAGTTACCGGGATAACAAGTGCTTTAAAATATTAAGAAGTAATTTAGCACAAAATGTTTCGTTCGTTTGTTTGTATTGCTCGCAATATGATATAAGTATATATTTAGTTATACCCCGGAAAAAATCTCGATTTGTTCAGTTTAAGCCAGCAATGTGCTTTCGGGTAATAGAAAGGAATTGTGCGATGCACACGAGTTTCAGTCTCTTGGCACAGAACAACATCGATCAAGTGGATCGTTCTTCAGCAAACCAAGTGTGTCTTTTTCGGTTGTGTCTTTTTCGGTTCTGCCTCATCTGTAAGTTCAAAGAGAGGCCGTCGTTCTCGATCTTGTTCGACTTGTATGGTATGGTACGGCGAGTATATATTAAATTATTGTGTAAATTACTTTACATTTATGACTATGAAGAGGCGCATTGTATAAACCATTAGGTGACAATTGGCAAAGACCAACGTTTAATACGCGCCTAATTTAATGCATATATAGTAGCATATATAGTAGCCCCCTGATTTAATACGCGCCAAATGTTACGGAATTTGCGTCTTGTCATGAGATGAAGTGTAAAACCAACTACACAGCATGGCGATCATGGATGCGCTCTATCCTTTCGCTAGCCTACGGTATATATCGCATTTTTTTGTTTTATATGTAGTTTATCTCGAAAATACCAAAATACGCAAAAAGGCAACAGCCGGGGGCAGTTTTAGTGTAAACTATTTCAGTGCTAAAACATTATTACGACCAGGGAGTGAGTAGTAGCGGGTGGACTGGGAGAAACCTAATCTGAGGAATAGAGAATTTGCCGCGCCCCCCATTGCGAGCTCGTATAGTGGTTGAGGACAATGAGTTAGAACCATATTTGGTAACAGGCTAGCAGTTTGTTAAGTAAGACATGGGCTCTAAATTAGTTTAAAATTGTTTGACGTTTATGGAGCGGACAAATTTCCGAAGATCCCCATATATTTACTAGGAAATGTGGCCCGCGCAGACATATATTTTGGCAGAGGGACATATTTACTGGGACACCGGCAGAGTCGGCCGATCCGCATGTTGTAAGCGGTAATTTAAAGTAACTTTATTGCTTATAATATTATTACAAGCAAGAACTTATTGCATTATCAATAATACTGACCCTTATTGCTTACAATAAATTAAATATCAATAATATTGCTTACAATTGGTGGCAGAGTTGGTTTATATGTTACTGAATTTTTCTGGCCGTGTTAACGTTTGGTGTTTCAACATTACGTGAGTGGTTTCGCGTTTTAGTTTATCGTCAGAAGTTCTTTATCTCGACGTTATATTCTTTCAAACAGCAAAGATTGGTCAAGTCGACGTTTCGGATACGTCATCGACGTGAAGCTTATTCTCAGTCCCTAAAATATAAAACGCGCTCCAAACAGCTGTGGTTACTCCTTGCAAATGCTTCTGAAATTCGTTTTAATGTATATCAACTCCAATAATCGCACGTGATATTGAAATCCTGAAAACCAAAGATCCATGTACTGTATGACTTGAGAAACAAGATGAGATGTTTGAAATGGCTATATGTTTCGAATCATCTTCAGACAGACTGAATTTATAAACGTAGCCATGTATATGCATATATCGAAACATAATTTCCGTTTAATATACGTAACCTTTTAAGTGATAGATAAAATATTCGCGGCCGATCTTTACCTGATATACAAACGTTTGATATACAAGCGTTTGTATATCAGATAAGGATTGGACGCGCATATTCTATATGGCTTTTCAAAAACTCATTAATAATTCATAAACCAACTATCCAATTGCTGCTACGAAATTAGTCACATGCATGCGTCTTTATAATAGCTAAAGCACACTTATTCATGCAGAAACACAATACTTCTCGTGAATAAAGATTTTCATATAAAGATTTTTTATATAAAGATTTTTATATAAAGATGTTTTGTATAAAGATCGTATTTTACATTAACATAATTATAGTTTCAACACATAATGATAATTCTCGCACAACAACATTCAAATTTAAGAACTACCACGATCTAGCTCTTTACAAGAATCACTTTTCAGCAAAATTGAAAGCACAATTATTGAACACACAACTCGACATTTTCGTGTTAACATTTGATACCCTCTCACCTTCACTCGCACGCATCGGGAAATTACTCAACATTTCGTCGGGAACGTCAAATCTAAAATCAGCCAAACTGAAGTCTATTAAATCCTTACATTCTTCTTTCAAATCACTGTTCGCCCTCTCTGTTATATTCCTTGGAGGTCCTAAAATAGTACTCACACGCTTTTCTTGCTCTTCGTTTTTTGGTTATCGAAATCTTCGCTTTGGAGGCATATCAAAGACAAACGCTGCCGAGAATGTAGGCTTCGGCATTACCACGCCTCGGCATTTAAAATTCATATTCAAATTTTTGGTAGAGGACAACCAAGTTGCTATTCCCTAGAGATTTTATTTTCTATTTAAAATCCATGTTTCTCATTCACAGTTTTTGAAGCCATTCAAAAAACTCGCATCACGTGTTTTATCAGATATAAAACACTCGGGCTACGCCCTCGTGTTTTATATCTGATAAAACACTGCTGCTCGTTTTTTAAATAGTACATTAAATGAATACACATAAATGTTTATATCTATCTACTATGTTGAAGATTCAAGCTGTTTTAGCTTAAGAAATCGACGGAACGTTTATGTAAATCAGGACGAATCTTTATACGATTTGAAACATTGATTAAATATTCATTTTCTTTTGTTTTTCCTTAAAAAGCATATGAAACGAAAATTGAGATGACTTTTTATTGATTTATTTATTTGAGAAGACTCTCAAAACGATAAAAATGTTTTTTTGCAGTTCTTTCGTATCTTATCTCGTTCTTGAGTTATTCAAGGTGTGTAATATGACCTATGACGTCACAAGTTGTACCCACAATTATGACCAATCTGAAAATGAAGAATATCTTCAAAACTATTGAATAAAATTGCTTGAAACTTTGCACAAGTATACAGTTCACTAAATTGAATCTCCCATGTCAACTTTATCGTTGCCATAGTGACAGATTAGTTAATTTAATTTAATTTAATATGTTAATATGTTTCCAATGTGCTAATTACATAATACAATATGTACAATATTAGGGTAATAAAAGTTAACAATAAGAGCACATTGAGGCCACTGGCAACAGAGCAAAGCCCCAAGCAAGGCCAGTGACCCAAATATAATGATAAAAATAGGGGAAAATAGAGACACTATTGTAATTATTAGTGAGATTAAAACAATGATGTAATGTTCATAAACAAAAAGTGATGTAGTATTTAACCGCAACAGAAGTTCAGTTTCAATAAATTCGCAATGTTCCCACATCTAAAACATGTCGACTTCCAAGCGGTATCAAATGTATTTCTCGTAGTTTCTTCATAATATTTACGTAATATAGATTTAAAATTTTCATATGACTTCTGGGATTGAGTGGAACTTGGTAATGTATTCCACAATCTCGCAGTTCTTACAAAAAAAGCTGCGTTGAAATGTTTGAGATCTGCATTTAGGAATTAGAAACGAATCTGGAGAACTTCTCGTAGACATATATTTTTCTGTTGAAGTCAGATAAGTCAAGATTATATTTATTAAAAACACAACCATGTACACACGGAAAAACGCATGTTCTGTTACAGCATTCAACAGCACTGATATCAGGTCTATGATGGTCACAGTCATCATTCCTTATCAGACTGATGCAGCCCTGACAACCCAACAGACTGTTCTGAACAGTCTGTTGGCGACAACAGTGCGATACAGCTATGATATCATAACTGTATCAGGCCTGAAGGTGCAACAGGTCTGTGGCGTTTTTACGTGTGTAGAAATAGAAGGTCTTTCATTTCGTGTCGAATGATATTTATAGTTTTCTAAGTCGTTCTTCATAACTCATTACGCCATTTGAAAACCCAAGAATAAACTTTGTCGCTCACCTTTGGACACCTGATAAAGCCCAGCATTCGATAAGCTTTCCCAACTACTTTGGCTGTATGGTCTTTCCACTTAATGTTCATGGATACATAAATCACACCAAGATCAGATTGGTGGACTGTCGATGAAATGGTATATGATTCCCCAAAAGCATAAGAGTATTGCAATACCTCTTTTTTACGGGTAATCATAAGCCGTTCGCATTTCTCGATGTTAAAATCTAGATGCCAGTGAGTGCTCCAAGATAAAATTGAGTTAATGTCATTTTGGAATTGGTTAACATCGTTTGAATCTTTGATAATACTGAAACATTTAGTCATCAGCAAACATTGCTAACTCTGTTTTTGGTGAATTAACTACAGATGGAAGGTCATTCATATACAAAATGAACAAAAGTGAATGAACTCCAGACGGTACTTACTGAACAGGATTGCGATCCTTGAACTGTTGTTTTCTGGTATCTATGAAGCAGGTAACCAGTCACCCATTCCAACATGGAACCGCCGATGCCATAAAATTGTAGTTTTTTTAACACTGATTTATGATCGACAGAATCGAAGGCTTTACTATGATCTAATTAGATAATATCAGTGAGCAATTGTTTATCCAGAGCAGAAGATATTTTGTGCAGAACCGACACAAATTGGGTGGGACAGTAGATCGGCCTTTACGAAATCCATGTTGAGTATTGTCGAGAAAAGGTGCATGAAACATGGTCAAGCAAACGATTATATATTCAACGTTCCAAAACACAATAGTGAACTAGATCGATAGAGACAATACACAATAGTGATATAGGTCGATAATTTCTCACGTTTTCCTTGTCACCTTTTTTGTGTACTGGTACGATTGAGGCCAATTTCCATTCATCAGGGAGAACACCCACACGCAAAGAATTATTGAATATAATCGAAAGCGATGGTGAATCTGCACATTCTTTAAGCAGCTTGGAAGTTATTCCATCTAGACCACAGGCCTTGTTGGCATCTAAAGAGCCCGAAATTGTGGCAACTTCTTCAGGCAATATTGTTATATCCGATAAATTGGCGATAAAAAAATTGCATCGTTTATGTAAATCAGAGTCGCCGGAACGTAGAATAGGAGGATGTTTCAAAATAGAGTAAAAGTAAGAGTTGAAGGCTCAGCTTTTTATAAAGGCTCTGAGAAGGTTCTACCGTCGAGTTTTATCGTCTGGGGATGTCTTGTTTTTAGCACGCACGTAAGATCAAAAACGTTTACGATTTTCTTTGACTGACGAATCAGCTATTCCTTTCAAGTACTCCTAATGCTTTTTGACCTCGGTGCGTAGCCTACGCAACTTTTCCAAGATAGTAGAGGAACCGGTTTTCTTCGATTTTTTGTGTACTTCGCCATCAATCCAGGGGGGAGAGATTACGTCGCGTATTTTAGATTTAGGTACATGAAGATAAACGACTCCTAAAACAAATCTTTCCAAATTCTCCAATCTCCATCTATACTGTCATTAGTATAAGCATGGAATCAAAAGGTAATTTTCTCACAGTATATTTTAGACCAATGAAATCAGCTCTTTTATTCCTTATACGCTACGCTTTAAGTGTAAATTCAAAGTAGATAAGTAAATGATCGTCGGGAATAAAGCTATGTCAGGTTTTTGTAAATCAATATGCTGGAATTCCTGAACCAAAATATCCTATTTTCTAGCATGCCCTGCAAAGATTATGATTTGAAGTTGCTCTGTTTTGTTGGCAATGCTTTTGAAAATATACTTAACTAGTCCACAGTCAAAAATTGTTTTATAATTGGCAGAAAATAAAGACGTTTTTTAAAGGATGAACGGAGCCTGGGAACTAATCTGTTACTATGGCAACGATAAAGTTGACATGGGGATATTCAATTTAGTGAACTGTATAATTGTGCACAGTTTCAAGCAATTTTATTCAATTTTTTTGAAGATATATGCTTCATTTTCAGATTGGTCATAATGGTAGTTACAACTTGTGATGTCATAGGTCATATTACAAAACCTTGAATGAATAACTCGAGAACGAGATAAGATATGAAAGAACTGTCACACATAGTTTTTATAGTTTTATGAGTTCTTTCAAATAAATTAATAAAAAAGTCGTCTCAATGTTCGGTTCATATGCCCTTTAAAGTGCCACTACGATGAAAATTCACCCTCGTCTTTTAGATTTTCTTTAGCATAGAATAGTATTTCAGGGTCGAAAGTGATCATCGATGTAAAAAACAACTAAAAATGCTACTTGGAAGTAAGTATTTTGAGCTCTGAAATCACTATTATTTAGGCCACCATTACTAAAAACATGTTCCAAGTGAGCCCGCAATTTCAAAAGGTAATATTGTTTGTGATGTCAGATTCTCAATGCTACGCCTGAATTTCAGTAGTAAGTAGATGAAATATTCAGCCTTTCAGACGAAGAATTTGAAAAAACGACCTTGATTTACTTGAAGAATTTCCACGCGGAGTCTTCGCGTTGAGAATCTGACGTCACTTCGTTACGCTGGTCAAGAACATGAACGATTAATGGCGGACATAACTCCAGATTCGGAGTCAGAAAAATAATACTTGCCATCGTCGAATCGCAAAACGGTTTCGACCGAGTAATATTTAGAAGCTCTGCTTTATAAATACGTGAAAATATCGATAGGTAAAAATTTGATCGTAGTTGATAAGTGCATATAACCCCAATGTTTTATATTTATAAAAAATGAGGTAAATAGTTGAAACGCGTGAAATATTTATTTGATTTGTTTTCTTTCCTTCGATACTTTATACAGGTTTATATATGTAAAATGATAATGTGAACCCAGGAATTTATCTTTCTTTCCTGCTTTGCGTGTTATAACCTGGTTGAGGATTTGAGTGAAAAAGTTGACACAATCTCTAGTATAATGTTCAAGTATACCATCAACGCTTGAATTATGTTAAATTTCTCTAGTAGCAAAATGTTGTATCCGAAATTATGACTGGGTTGACGACAAAGCATTTTATAAAACAAACGTGTATAAAGTATCGAAGGAAATATTTAAAATAATATAAAATATTTAAAATAATTTAAAATAATTTAGAAATATTTCACTGTTCAACTATTTTCCTCATATAGTATATTTATAAATAATAAAAATTGTGGGGTGATAGGCAATTTAACTCTTTCCTGTCCGGCTGAAAAACATCCAAAATTGAACTACCTCTTTGTTCTCACAAAAGTCAAAATATCTCAAGAACGACGTGAGATATGAAAGTGCTCTAAATTGCCATTCCTAATCATTTTAGAAAATCATTTTAGAAGTAGATTATGTCTGTATAATTTGATAGAGTTACATGAAATTAAGCTATTTCGGGTAGCTTAAACCAATCGTGTAGACCAATTGCATATCTACCAAAATGTGCCATTAAACATTTATGAAAAGGAAAAAAGCAAAGTCGGAACAACGAGCGAAAGGCCCATTTGCACGCTGCAACGCGTTTCAAATCGTTAAATCTACGTACAAGATTCGAGGGAACCATTGTTGCATGGGGTGGTAAACAAAGCAATGTGTGGAAGCATGATGAACGCTACAGTAATTCATGAGAGGACCTGCAGGAAAGCTTCAACTTGATGCTGCAACAATTATCGTTCATTATGTCAACAATATCGAGATATGTAATGTACAGGGTGTAATACATTTCTGTGATACTGATTATTAGTTGGAAATAAATTAAGAAAAGGTGATGGTTTAAAATTAGCAGTGTTATAAGTGGCAATGCTAAGCAATGTAGAATATTTAATTGAACAAATAACGGTGTAGAATGGGCACGGCACTCAGCAATAACAACAATAATAGATTATGTGAAGAATACGGTTCTGTAAGAGGAACAATCTATTTAAATTGGTGGGATTTGCGGATGTAACACTGATCAGAACACTAATCATATATGTATGAAAATAAAAGCTAAATTGATGTTTAATTTATTGAATGACTTAGGACCTTAATCTCTTAGAGATCTATTTATAACGAAGTATGAAATTACAAGCCAAAATCTGTGTTATTGTAGTTTATTGCTTTCCAACTATAGTTGATGGGATTAGTGTGTTTAAATAAAGTTGATCTATCTAAAGTCATGGATTGGACTTTTGGGATAAAAAGAACATAGATCTATATATTATATACCAATAGATTTCAATAAAATTGATATATGACTAATGTGACGTTTTCATGGATGATTATTGGAAAAAAAGAGTTGAGTCAGACTGGATCTTTGTTTTGGTCTAAATAAAATGTGGTTAGTTTTTAATATTAAGAGTAAGTTTATTAGCTTTCATCCAGTTACTTATTTTACAAACTCATTGTTTACAATACTAGCAAACATTTCATTATTACTGATACGATATATTATTGCTGAGCATTTCATATTGCTGAACACCTCATTATTGCTGATGCCGTTAAGAGCAAACCATTATTGCTGATGCGTTATGAAGATCTTTAACGATAAAGATAAAAAACGGATCGTTAAAGATAAAAAGATCGTTAAAGATAAAAGGGGGTCCAAGGATAGATCCTTGCGTAACGCCAAATAAGTTGTATTGAAGATTTCTTATCACTAAATTGTACAAATGATGTACGATTTGAGAAATAAATTTTAATCGATTGTATTAAGTCGTACCTCGTATACCATAATTTTCAAGTTTGTTAAAACGTTTTTTATGATCAATGATATCAAGAGCTTTAGACAGATCTAAAAATATTCCAGCTGTAACTTTATAATTTTGGTCAAGCAACGAAGCTATATTTATAAGATAGGTCAGAGCTAAGGATGTTGACCTATTTTTTCGAAAACCATATTGGTGATTATATAAAATATTAGATTTTACTAAATATTCTATTATTCGATTGCACATTATTCTTTCAAACAATTTGGAAGGAAGAATAGATACAGGCCTATATAGTTGCTGAAAACGTCTGGGGCATCAGCCTTAAAAATTGATATGACTTTAGCCGTCATTAGTAGAGAGCTTAAAGTGCATTTAAACCCTCCCACAGTTTTCAACTTTCTGTATAGACATTCCAAAATGACTGCTACTTTAATATTCTTTTATATGCATATAGATTAGCCCTTATAGCCTCGTTATTGTATACGAATTTCAAAATATTTTTGTTCTGAAACGAGGCTATGAGGGCTAATTTAAATACACATATGTAAAAGAATATTAAATTGGCCGCCATTTTGGAATAAGGTCTATATAGTGTGTATATAATCTTTACCCTTGTTCCATATTCCTCGACAAGAAAATCCAGAACTCGCCCATTCCCAGGCGGTCACCCATCCAAGTACTACGGGCAGTGTTACATTTCGGACAAATTGTCCTCCATGTTCTAAGATCGTCTGGATCGTATGACATATACATTGCAATCTTGTAATATTTTGATAAAATTGTTTTAAATCTATTTAAATCATTTGTCTTGCAACGTAGAATGCTTGGCAATGCGTTCCATGTCCTAGCCATTCTCGTGCGGAATGAACGTTGATAAGTAAGTGTTCTGCATTTTGGTTGACAGAATAAGCCCTCCTAAGACATACATATAGCCATCCTTAGTTTGAGTGTCTCCGTTGTTCTTTTTGATTTTTCTTAATAGTTCGCGACTCCAGTACTAGTTATTTTAGTTTTTATTGGGCCCGCTGTAATTGGCATTTACGCTGTTGCGGTTACCCTGCCACACTTATTTCTTCTTTATATTCTTTTGTATATGTTTTGTTAAATAATTGGTTTTATGTACATTATAAGTATAATTATAATTATGTAATACATATATAAATATGTAAAAGCTAGCTGTGGCAAAGCTAAATAAATAAAAATAAATAAATAAAAAACGAAACCGGCATAAAATTAATTTGTATTCTTTTAAAACAACCTATTGTGGTAGTTTGAAAGCCCTAGACACCTCTGAACCACGGATCCGTAAAAAAACGTGGTTTTATACACCTAAGATAACTTGAAGTGTATGCATGGTGAAAGTATTTAAAAGCTTTTTCTCTTCCTGTGGCTCAGAGGTGTCTAGGGCTTTCAAACTACTACAATAGGTTGTTTTAAAAGAATACTAATTATTTTATGCCGATTTCGTTTTTATACAAAATAGTTGAGACGCCAAAATAGTTGAGAAGTTCTTTCATAGTTTTTGATTTGGTCCCTTCGCTTCCGATATATCTCTCTTTAAACATGGCCGAAAAGTACTATTTTGAATTTCCCGCTAAAAATTTTCGAACGTGCACCAACCGTGAACAACTACCTATTACAAAAGCGGTCATTTGTTTGAAACAACAAACAACGCTTACATTCCTGCACACGTAAATACGTAAATGCGTTTGGATGCTACTTAATATTTCATATATGGTCTTGCCGGGTGATTTCTGTCACTTCTGCAACGAACCGAGTCAAGAAAAGTCAAGATGTTCGTCATACATTTCGTCTAAACTCGTGTTCATCAAAGGCAAAGGACTTCCACTGTAGCAGTCTTTTAACACGGCATCATTTTCAGTCCGCCTTTGTTCAAAGGCTTTCAACACTGCCCATTTCATACGGCTGGGGCATCCGACATTCAACTTTCTTCGAATTTTTCACACTGGTTTTCGAAATCTTTTTTCTATCTTTCTAATGACAAACATTCTATGTTAAAAACAGAAGAAAGAAAGAAATAAGCTTCAAAGTTACCTTGCAGTATTTCACAACTCGCCAGGTGCCTGGCACTTTCACTCTCTTGTTGTGTCTCTTTACTTCTCTCTTATTGTGTCTCTTTATTTACTTCTCTCTTCGGCGCTTTTCCTTGAGACCTGTTAGCAATACTGATCTTTCGAAGAATACTCCATGCTTATAGTAGCTTTACTGCATGATTCCTACAGCCGTATACGTAAGCATATCGCTACACATAGTTAATAAAATACTTCATCATGCCTTTGATCTAATATTCAAAATATGTTTTAACAAGTTCAACATTTGTAAATAACAAAAAGATCAATAACAATCAAATTTTCTTACACATGCAGGATAAAACTCGAAGTTGTTAAAAAAAAAACTCTGCTATCGCCTCGTTTTTCAGCACAGTTCTCGGTCGGTTTGGAAATCAGATAATAAACGCCTTCTTGTGTATGATATATTAGGCCATGTCCACACGTATGCGTTTTCATAGCGTTTTTATATTGTTCTCAGTCCTCAGGGGGAGCAGAAAACAATGACCCATCACCTGAAACAATATGAATACGCTAGGAAAACGTATATACATGTGTATGGGGTCTTACATAAAATACACGTAAACCCAATTCAAATCATAATCAATAGGTGATATACTGTATAATGTAGAAAGAGAACAATGGGATTGGATGCGGGTCGGTAATTATAATTATCTCATGATACACCCACAATTCATTATTTCAACTGAAGCGTTGAATCCTTTATTCAACTGATTAGCATGCCTAGTATGATAACCATTCAAAAAGTGTGATATCTAATGAGTGTTTTTATTTCTAACGCTCGACGTTTCTTTCTCAGTGAATTTAACAAAGAAATCCAATTTAACGGTGGGTGAGTAGGAGATAATAGGGACTTTAAGCTCTACGACGGCAACCTAGGACGGCGACGTCGTTCGAACAAAAGAATCTTTATGCGAAACAAAAAGAATGAATAATTTTTATTCCCAAGAGTAATCTCAACGCCGTCCTCGTTTTGTTTACGACGCCACTGAGAGCATTTTCACGTCTTTAGGACGACGGTAACTCGCTGAGAGATGAGAGATGTGACTTAAGACTGACTTAAACACAGACACTATAATCGTTTTAAAAATATTGAAGCATTTTGGAGATCATAAAACAAACTTTGAGTGTTAAATACGCTAGTCAATCGACCTTGGTTTCATTCCAATGCTAAAATTTGTATTGCTTTCACTGCCGTCGCCGTCCTAGGTTGCCGTCGTAGATCTTAAAGTCCCTAATATGGTTATTACGGCGACTCGTGCAGGTCGTTAAGCTTCACTCGCGATGTTAAATCCTTTATCACACGAGCAACCATGTTGATTAACCGTTAGGCCCGGTTTAGACGTCGAACCTCACATGTGCCGAACTCAATGCAAATTACGTTAAACACATCGGCACATCTAAATCGGACCATATAGATTCAGATGTCACAAGGCTAAAATGGACTTCAACTATTTACACAGAATTCATAAAGATGGCGGCCATAAATGTATGTGCGTACAAATTAGCCTTTCGACTCTCGATCTTGTGTTTATAATAGCGTAGAGTCTGGCTGCTATTAACTCTTTCCTGTCCGGCTGAAAAACATCTAAAATTGAACTACCTCGTTGTCCTATCGATATCTCTGGAAATATCCATAACTGTTGCGAAACCTATACATTTTCTGAAAGCCCGATAAACCGGCTTTTACTTGTGCTTTTGAATTTCCCGAACAAGACATATTATGTTAATATAAATTAGCATTAATTATCATAAATCAGGTTGAAAAACCTCCATTTTGCTAGAAAATGCCATCTTGGGCGCCCGTGTAGCATCATGAAAATTCAAAACGCCACCAATTGCAGAGTTGTTTATGAAATCAAATCAAACTTGGCGTGTGAGTGGATCTCATGTGCGTGGCGCTTGTCGAATTTCAATTTTTAATCTTGCGTTACCGTGTGCCGTGTTTTTCGATTGACGACTTCGGGGTCTTCTATGACCCCTTTTGACTGTGTCGGTAAGGAAAGAGTTAATAGCTCAAAAAGCGGACAAACAAACCAAATTTGACTCACAAATGATTGCAAATGAGCTATTTATTTTGTTATGACCGCAAGAATTATGGGTAAAAGCGGACAAACATCGGTACTGACGTCATCTCGATGGAGCGCTGTTCAAAATAATATCACACAAGGTCGAGGCTAGAAAGGCTAATTTATATTCACATTATGAATTCGGTGTATAAAGCAGTGTTAATATTTATTAAACCGTTGTTGAGGAAAATATGCGAAAGCGGTTTCTGGAACGCAATTTTGATATCGCGCAAACGGACATAATTAGAGGCAGTAAAAAAGTGGGCGGTAAAGGAAGGTTACCGGTAGACCGGTATACGGCTTCCGACCGATGCGCGAACAGCACTCTTATTTATTATTTCAAAAGCTAGGAGTGTTTAGGGGGCTCGAATTGTTACTGTGGGGCTGTCGCGTATAAATAAAATGCTTACGTTTATTTTATGTGTGGCAAAGTCGTTTGTCGCGTTGGCTTCACGCACATATAATTCTACTACACACGCGTTCATCTCACGTTTCTCGAGCCGTTCACTTCCAAACTTCACATATCCCACTGATCAAAATAACAGCATTACTCTGATGAAGGGTAATAACAGTCTTACTCTTAAACGTCAGTATTTCGTTGCTAAAAACCTCGGCAGTTCACCACCTTTTCACTTTGCTATATATCCAAAACACTGGCTATGTTTTTTTTCCTATTTATTTTTGTTTTACCAAATTGTTTAGGATCGAAGAAGCCAACAACCAGAACAAGAAATTTGTACATGCGCTGAAAATTAAGGAAGATAGGATCACTAGTTTGGAAGATAGGTAAGCTATCATGTTAGTTGTGTTTTCTCTCCATGCAGACAGTTTCCTGCAAAATCACTCAAGTACATTTACAGAAAACATTGTACGGTAAATAGAACAATCATTCACCTAAATTGACAATATAATATTAACTATAATTGACAGTATTATTAAAAATGTTACCATTGTTAAAAATGTTACCAAACAGCTCTAGTCTAAAATTGCTCTAAAATTAGGCTTCTCGTTTTCAAAATTGACCAGACTAACGTAAATAGTAGTTCGTACCCTTTAGTTCGCCAGTAAGATCAGTCCAACTTTGATCTATCCCTTTTTTTATCTTGTTCTGTTCTTGTTTCAAACTTTGCAGTGTTCTGGATCTAGAAGAGCTTACCAACCAAAATCAGAAATTAAGACAAATTACCCAGCAAAAAGAAGACAAGATGCGTGCTATGGACGAGAAGTAAGTCACCGAAATAGTCCTTCAACAACTAATTAACCTGCGAACAGCACTTGACTATAATAAGCTAAATGACATATTTTATCATGTATAGAATGGATCAATATGACGAGTCGACTCGTAAGTGCGAAAGACTAACGCACAAAATCATCGATAAAGAGGAACGCATCAGAACATTAAATGAAAGGTTGTACCATGTTATATGTTATCCATTTTATACATTAGTTGACATTCATGAAAACAAACAACTCGAAATCAATGACTCACCGTTACAACGTCTATCGTCTTCCTAAGAGTATTACTTCACAAGCTCTTGTCGACTGATTCTTTCCGAGCTCAGCTCATAGTAATACGAAGGTTTAAGCCCGGTCGTATGGTAGCTTCATGAGTAAGCGACCACCCCCAAGATCGATAACAGACCTATGACAGACCAGACGACAACAATTTTGGCTTTATTAGTTTGTATTTAATTTTAGTATTTGATATAATTTTGCAATTTCCGCTACAGTTGCTATAATTTCTGCTACGTCATATATGGTTGTTCACGAAGCAATCCTCCTTTTTGAACTAGTGTATAAAGCCATGCAGGGTATAGATGTTTTACTGTCCCCACAATAAATATATTTACATGGGATCTCTAGACCATATCCAGCGCCACGATTTACTCGCTTTTCAATGATAACGGCTTTGCCTATGTACTTCGTTTCAAATATTTGCTAAAACTGAATTACAATAGGTTTAGGCCACTTTTGGTGAATAATCTCGTAAGCGACCATCTCTCGTAAGCGACCACTTACATCCGTCCTGAGGTGGTCGCTTACGAGAGAGTCAACTGTATTATTATTATTATTCAGTGTTATTATTTTACTTTTTACAAACTATTTGCTTTCTTGTAGATGATCTTGTCATGTATAACGATGGTTATTTTGTTTTTTACAAACAAGGTTGACACAACTAGAAATTCACGAATTCAATAATGAAAAACTGAAACAAATTATTGCACAGAAGGATGAAAGCATAAAAATGTTGGAGGTCAGGTATGCAGCATTGAATCTGTATTTCTTTCGATGAAAATACTTTCAACATGCAGAACATTGAAATTTCGTGTATTGTAGGTTAGCTAAAAGGAATGACCCAGAATAACTCTTTTGAACAATTAGATTATGGGCTCGAAATTCCTATTTAACAATTAGTCACTGAAGTCGAGGTGACTATCGTTGAATATTTACCGAGCCGCGAAGCGGCGAGGTAAATATAACGATAATCACCGAGACTGAAGTGACTAATTGTTTTAGTATAATTTCAGGCTTGAACGAATATTCAATTGAGAAGTTTTAAACAGACAGTTTGAACTGTGTTATGCTCGATGTTTTCTTCACGCTTGACAGCTTTTAAAAACACACTAACGATCAAAACGGACGTAAAAGTACAAATAATTATATCTATCTTGAGAGAAATCTGATATATACAATGTCTTTATGCTAAGTTTTTGAGCCTTTTCGACGATTTTTTAGTTATAATAATATAGTCGCCATTTTGAAAAAAAATTCGTCATGTTTTAGAAACCATACATCAAAATGATGATTCCGAGAGGGACTGGAACGAATAAATATAGTCTCAGATTTACTGGCCAGTCGGCCAATCAGAGCTCGTTTAAGCTCAGAAATTATACTAACAGGTGATAGTTAATGAGGGTGAAATCCGAACTATCACCTCATAAATTGAGAGCGAATAACCAAATTGTTTTAGTAGAAAATAACTTATGTTCGATATTTCTTCAAAATTACTTTGAAAAATGTTTTTGACGAAAATCTCGGCCATATCACGTCACTCGCCGCCACTCGATATCTATCGATAATTAGTAGAAACTGACCATGGTCCATTACAAATGCTGCATTCTGATTGGCTACTCAATCGTTGTCTAGAGAATGCATAATTTGTAATAGTCCACTAATTTGTTTCTACTAAAACAATTAGACAACTCGTCCTCATTGTCTATGAGCGAATAGTCAACTCAGGCTTCGCTTTCGAATAGTCAACTCAGGCTTCGCTTTCGTTGACTATTCGCTCATAGACAATGAGGACGAGTTGTCTAATTGTTAATTAGTAGAAACTGACCATGGCCCATTACAAATGCAGCATTCTGATTGACCACTCAACCGTTGTCTATTCGTGATAGACCACGATGGCGAAACGCGTTCAAAACAATGACAGAAAACTCTCGTTTTTGGGAGGTTTATTTTGGAGAATGCATGATTTGTAATAGTCCACTAATTTGTTTCTACTAAAACAATTAGACAACTCGGACTCGTCAAATTGTTAATTAGATAATCAGTAGCGTAGCCAATCAGCGTGCATCGTTTGTATTAGGCTACTAGTAAGTTCTACTAATTATGATTAGAATTAGGTCGAGGTCCTTTTGCATGGTTATCCCTAATTGTAACTACGACCACGTGTAGTCCCATTAACTAGTATACTAGCCTGTTCCATCACAGTAAATTGTTACTGCTATGCAGAAAACGTTCAACATCATCTGGATGGTTTTTTCTGTGAATAGGTACACTGTATTTGTTCTGTAGGTAAGATAAAATCTAAATATATGAGGTAATGAAGCAAGCTTCTTGGGATCACCATCTATATCCAAGCTACATCCCGCAGCTTCGGGTGTTTTAGGACTAGCAAACATGCCTTTTGACATTTATACTACAGGGTAACTACATGTGCAAATTTTCAAACTACTTCCGCACATTCTATACAGTACTGAGATAGTTTGCTTGTGTATACATTCTTTATTGGATTGGTTCAGAGTCTGATCCTGAGCTGCCAATATGATCCCTTCAGTTTCTTTCTTTAGGTTGCGTCTTTTCAACCATTCCCACGATTTTAAAGACTGTCCATGCAGAGGTTTTCCCTCTTTATTCCCGATCGTATTCCTCTCTAATGTTTTCTTTGTTGTAGTTGTTACCATCTTCTCTTACCCTCTCCTGCCGGTTGTTATACTTGTTATTTGGAACATTAACGGTGGATGGATGTGCTGTTACTTTGTAGCTCCTAACCGTTCTTTGCACTTCCTGCTCCACCATTTTTCCATCCATTTTTGCAATTTCTGCACTATTCTTTACAGTTGGCATACATCTTTTGTAAACAAAATGTCACCGCTCGCTCCGCGATACATCGCATTACTTTGCGATGTTTGCAACCTTGTTCCTCTACGTAGACTGAAAATCTCTTACTGTTGAAAGTGGGACCATTATCCGACTTTATTTATTTCTGTGGGTCTCCTACTTACGAACTCTCCAAATACCTAACAACTTTACTTCAACCACTAACAAACTTCAATCTACCGAAAACTTTATCAACGCCATCAGTACAAATACCAGACGACTTTAAACTTGTGTCTTTTGATGTGAAATCACTGTTTACCAGTATTCCACTTCAACTGGCTATACAATGCACGGAAACTTCTATTGAACGATCTGCCGACGCATTTCCTTTACCCACTGACGACATTATTGAATTACATACGCTTTGTTTGGCCTCCACTTATTTTCAATATTTCGGCACACACCTACAAACAGTTACACGGGACAGCTATGGGATCTCCAGTCTCAGTTGTGGTTGCTAAGATTGTGATGCAAGCCATAGAGGAACGTGCCCTCACAACTTACAAAAAACAATACCTTTTTGGTTTCGCTACGTTGACGACACCATTACTGCGCTATATGAAGACGACATCGACGATTTTCACAAATTTAAACACATGTATGTTAACGAACAGAACTTGACATACAATTTACTAAAGAAATTGACGAGAATGGAGCTCTTCCTTTTCAAGATTGTTTGGTAACACGTGACAAGAACAAACTAAGGACTAGTGTTTACAGAAAATCAACACACACTGATAGACTACTGGATGAATCATCTTACAACCCAACGGTACACAAAGCAACAACCATCAAGACTTTGACAAGACGAGCACAACTTATTTGCGATTCATCCGAAACTCTGCGCAACGAAAACGACTATCTTCGGCGCGCATTTCGCAAAAACTAACTTTATTGTTTTTAAAGGACATTGGCAACAAAAATTAAGTTTGTCTAATATGAAAGAACTCGTAAAATGACAGAGTAACACCTTTTACAACTTTTCCGGATTTTACTTCGTTTTTAAAATATTTCAGTTTGTTTGATATGTAAATGAGATCGTCTCTGACGTCAGGTGCAGGGTAGAGAATTTTCACACATTAAAATATTAATTCCTTCTTCAAGTTTGTTCCACAAATGTGCGTATAATAACTCCAAATGATTTAAATGAACGTTGTAAACTTAGCAATCACTGATATATAAGACATTTTTTAATGAGTGAAAATTCTCTACCCTGCACCTGACGTCAGAGGCTACATTTACATATCAAACGAACTGAAATATTTCAAAAACGAAGTAAAACACGGAAAAGTTGTTCTGTTTGTTGCTCTATCATTTTACGAGTTGTTTCATATTAGACAAACTTAATTTTTGTTGCTGGTGTCCTTTAAACAATACTAACTTTATTGAACGGAACAACTACAATATCAACAAGACCAACGAGACTGACTGTACAACCATAAAAACAGCAACAATACCATACATTAAAGGTACATCAGAAACTATTGCACGTATTTTACGACCTTATACATGACATACGTGTAGCCCACAAACCTATAACGACTTTGCGACATATACTGACTAACGTGAAAGACAAAGAACAGCCCCACGAAAGACAGGGTGCAGTCTACAAGATCAAATGCGCCGAGTGCCAGAACACTTACATGTATAATGGTGAAACCGGCAGAAACCTAAAAATCTGAACACAAACGAGCTACTAGAAACGGGGACAGGACTAATCACATAGCTGAACACCAAACAAAACACGATATTGACTCGGATTCGGCTGAATGTATCACCTTTAGCACAAACTACAAAC
Source organism: Chrysogorgia sp. JL179-B06 (assembly GCA_035772405.1). NCBI lineage: Eukaryota > Metazoa > Cnidaria > Anthozoa > Scleralcyonacea > Chrysogorgiidae > Chrysogorgia > Chrysogorgia sp. JL179-B06. Next base: position 358,030 of record JAYKKM010000228.1, read on the forward strand.
AGCGACGTATATTAGAAAGTTGGTATACCAACTTGGAACATAAACCACTTAACAGATCACAACAATTACCGACACCATACAAAAGACGTCTTTGCCCGCACCAACAAACAATAGACCTACCGACAAACAATACACCCACACTTAACGCATGACGCAACACCCACTCATATTGATTATGACACAAACAACCGATGGCGAACAATATTGGCTACGCTTAACGCATGACACAACACACACTCACACTAATTATGACACAGACAAACGATGACGTAATGAACCAGACGTACATATAGGCAAACCTGACAAACACGCTTTACTTGACTCTGAAGATGACCGCCGCTGATGTCGTCGAAACGTCAGTCACCAACACTAGTCTTTCTCAAGACTACAACAACCTGGACGATCAACTTCACACATCAAATCTTTTCTATTACTGGAATAATACATTCTGCCGATGTTGTAGACACAATACCACAGCCAAGCGATTTCCAAATTTCAAAAAAAAAAATTTCCACAGTCCGTTTGGTAGAGGTGTCATTTCCAGGGGGTTCTCTGCGGAATTTTGGTGTGATAGCCAGTGGCGAAGCTGGCGGTCATGCTATGCTAATTTATAAACATCTGCATATTTTGAAAACAATATATTTCTAAAGATCTGAATATGTAAATCGTTTCAAAATTTGCATAGCATGACCAGTTGCTATGGCCAACTTCGCTACTGGTGATAGCCTGGTACGTTATGCATTTTCGAACCACCTTTTGTACACGAGCATCTATTCTCGGGATTCCAGACGTGCTCTCAAGATCTGTTTCATCCGAACAATGCTTGATGGCCCTCGTGTGCAATCTCCACCGTCTTATCCCTGTGCAACATAGGAATAACTATTCTTTCAGCCAGCAGAACCATTCCATCGAGACTTGTAAGTTATGCGAATATATCTTTAAATGGTTTGAGATCCACATCTTTAGGATTTAATCTTCCTCGCTTTATACACTTGATTCTGTAGGGCTTCGTCGCTGGCGGTGCTTTTTATTATTTCCGATCTTGTCATTCTTTATGATGTAATTGACATATTGCTATAATTCATCGGAGTCTTAACTCGTTCTCTTTGCACCTTTTTACATGTACCGGATGTCTAGACGTATAGTCTGATATATATAAATCAAATATCTAAATGTTTATATATACCGTTTAAGGGTGATTAATCTATACGACTTCGGAGAATATCTTCCATCCAACATATTCAACAGCAAAAAAGTAGAGTGCTGCGTGTAGGCAGTGTTTTGTATATATAGCCAAACGAACAGGTGGTGAACTGCATGTAGCGTACTAATATCACATCATCCAATAACTACGAACACATGCCGTCGGCTGCGGTCAACAGTAGCCTATACATCATATAAATCTAGCTGGCATTTGGATTGGTCTGTGGAAATTCTAAATATAGTACGTACTACTGCAGGTGCTCCGGGTATGTTTTCCGTATACAGTTAATTTACAGTTAATTACCGACGTTACACTTACAATGCAGCAAGTGCGCCTTTAGCGCGATGCTATATGTAGCTAGACAATATGCGTCCAAACATTAAGCAAGCGCGGGCATGTGTTCAGGAGTATATGTTCAATCGTGGGTTAGCAGTGAATGTTAGTTGCATTAATATCGCGCGCATATGACCGACAGTGATACCACAGAACTTTGGATAATGTGTCTGGAAAGTGTTATTACAATTTAAATTTAAATAATTTAGTTATCATTTTCTCCGGAAAATCTGACTGTAGCATGCGCTACAGTTGCTACTCTCGCCCCTATACTTGCCCCTATGCTTTCCTTTCGTTCTTACATCCCTTTCCACATCACGTATCCATTCTGCTTCTGTGTTATGCTTATAACACATTACATTTCTGACCCTTAAATTTCTGCAGAATATTTTGAAAAAGACGGTTTTGCTTGAACTTCTCAATCCTATTTTCATATTTCTTAATTTTTCCTGAGTTAATTAGCTGTGATTCTTTGTTTCAGCTCCTCAATCACAAGTCATTTCAAATCAAATGATATTTCCTTTTCAAATGATATTTGCTCTCCAACTTCTCTCGAACACCATCTTTTCTCGAACACCATCTTTTCTCAGTCTACCGAGTCTCATATGTTCCAACTCACCCAAATCCTTTCTTTCTTTATTCTTTTCCACCATGGGTCTGTTTCTCTTAATACTGGTGTTCACTCCCACTTCTTTTGCAACAACATTTGCTGAGGCTTTAAGAAGTTTATTTTGATCATTAAAATAAAACTAGATACAAGAAATGACTGTGCTACATGTACTTCATATCCTTTTTTCGTACACTCTTTCACTTTCCTTCGGTCCACACTTAGTATGTTTGGTGGTTTACTTATACAGTATTTCCTGAGTTAAAGTCGCACAGTAGCATATCAAGTGTTCTATACCACTGTCACTGTCTCTTTAATTTTCTTCATTCCCAACGACTTCACTTTCTATTTCCTCATCCATTTGGTTCTCTATTTCCTCATATGGTTCTGGGTTTTCAATTCCTCCCTTAAGGTCTTCGATTTCACGTTCTGATAATCATCCTATGATTTTAATTGTGCACACTTGACCAGCCAGTTTTTGTTCCGAGAATTAGCAAGGTTATATCAATCTTGTGCTGATACAAATTCACACAACATGTTAGTCATTTGGAAAGGAGCGTTGAAGGTGTAAGGACGGTTGAGTTTGAAAAGATTGCTCGAGGTTTTAGCCGCCTCGTGCTGCAGATGAAATTTCATCAAGCCGTTCGTTTAATTTCCAACGCTAAAAAAGGTAGTCTTCTATCTGTTGATGAACTGATACCCATGGGAACAAATGAAAATGAAAATATCAATTGGAAAACCACCCACAACATCCTGATACAGAAACATCCTGAAGGAAAGATATACCACCACCAGAAACGCTTCTTACAGAACCAGAAAACGACTAAATTTACCATGATGAGATAGCATAAGGCAAGCAGCACATTAGATGCCTATGCGGGGCGCTAGTTTTGTTCGTCGTTCAAAAGCGCTTCTGTAGATTTGTGTACGTTTGTGCACGACATATGTTCATCCTGATGGAATATCAGCATTCGTTGCATGTCGCTAAATTCCACTCAATAAAGATCTAAGAGTGCGTCCATTTGGGATTGGAGAATTTCTCAGACGGATAATAGCAAAATCTATCCTTGAAGTAATTAGCGAAGATTTCAAATCAGCTGCGGTCGCTCATAACACGTGGCTAAGTGCTATCCACGCAATAAAGGAAATTGAAACGTTACAAGAAACCGAAGCTATATTGTTAGTAGATGCCACAAATGCATTTAATACCATCATATATACTAGACCAATCAGATCGTTCGTCAGTGGTGGAGGAGAAATCTCGTCTATCCAAGGAATCACACAAGATGATCCTTTAGCGATGGCCATATATACTTTAGTTATAACGCCGTTGGTTGAAATATTAAAACGTGAAGAACCAGACGCAAGGCAAGTATATGGTTTGCAGCCGACTCCACTGCAGTAGGAAGATCGTGTGTACTAAAGAGCTGGTGGCAACATCTCACAGCTATAGGTCCAGGATTTGGTTAACTTTCAAATGCCAGTAAAATTACACTCGTAGTTAAACCGGAACTTATTGAAGAGGCCACTGAAATGTTCGAATTGGGTCTGGCATCCAAATAACAACTGAAGGTCATAAGATACTTGGCGCTGCTGTTGGCACAGCTAGCCTTGTTGAAGAATATATGGGGAAGAAAGTGGAAAAATGGGTAGAAGAGATTTTAGCTCTTGATAAAATAGCCGAAATCCACCCACACACAGCGTATGCTGCCTTCACTCATGTTATCATGGGAAAATGGAAATATATTTATTATAAATTGACAACGTCGGCAAGTTACTTCATCCAATTGATGATGCCATAAATGAGAAGCTTATCCCATGGCCCTTACTGGTAAAGGTCATTGCTCTCCCGAAGAAAGAAGCTGCAAACATTCAATAGATGGTTTTCCGCTCACGTGACAAAAGCATAATAACTCATGTGTTGCTACGCCGCCATATAGTACTTTTATTTATTGTTATGTTTTGTTTTTATTTTTATTTGTATTATTAATTATTGTTTCTCAACCTGTATGAAACAACAGGCAAATGTTTTTTTCGTGCAGACCGATTAAGATGTGTTTAGATTAAAGTGTGTGTAGATTAAGATGTGTTTAGTAATACTTTTGTTGTTTTCTTTCTTGAAGTCTTGAAGATGTTCAATTAAAATGTACGAGTATGGAAAACGAAATGACGAAGATACAGTTCAAGTACGAGGAGAAAGTCAAACGAGGGTACGACAAGAGGTGTTTGCTTGAAATACTTCAATGTTCAAGCTTTTATAACATGTACCCTTACGAAAATTGCACATGATTTCACATGTGAAAATTTCACATGTGAAATATACACATGTGAAACCAAATCATACACATGTGAAACCAAATCATACATGAAGCAAAATTATTAGAATAATTGTAGTTAAAAATAAGCTTTATTTATTAATTTTACAAATTTTCGGCAATTGCATTTAGACTTTAATAGGAAAAGTAATAGAATATAAAATGTTATAACCTAAATTCACTATAATATATGGCAGAATATACAGCCCATCGATAATATTTTAGTTCTAGTAGTTTGCAGAAATTCTTACATGGGTATCTTCAAATCACTAAAACTATTATAATAAGTAAAATATTAAATATCACATATATTATCATACGATTTATTAATGTTCAGATTTTTGCTTTCTGACACAGCGTGCCTCTCATCTTTGCACTTTTGGGGCATTAATTACCGTTGTCGATGCATTTGGGAATCGTATACGCACTTCGGCTAAAAATGTATGACTTAATATCTTCTTTTTTTTTTTGTATCGTGAGCGGGCGGAATCCTAGCCTTTCCTGCAACCTGATTGGCTGCAGCAGCGGGCGGAATTTTACGATATTTTGACCACGGTCACGGAATCCTAAATGCTAATTTCCTTAATTTTGGTGATATTTAATTTGTTCTTGTGTCTACTGGAAAGTACCCAGTATAGTACACTATGCTATCGCCAGCATTGAGGAGACAGGGTTGGTAGTGTCTCTCCTAACGAAGTTGATCCGGATGTTTCTGGGCGTACGAATTTTTGGCGACCATTCATAGATTAGAGCACGTGAAAATCTGGTCATTTGCGATCCATCTGTGCGATTCTCAGATTCTGGAATGCTTACATTGAATCTTATTTGCTTGTGGCTTCTGTGTCGTTTTCTTCGACATTCAAGGTAAGATATGACACTTCAATGTGGATATTTAGATTTAATTGGTTGTCTGTTTCGACTTAATACACCACAACATATCCAGACGTCAGGAAGCATATCCTCGTGTTTTTTTTTACATTCTTGATTTTGATATGGATGTTATAGTAAATCGTATATCTTTTTAAGCGTTGACAGAGCGTTTTCTCTTTCAGGTTTAACAACGTGTTGTATAATTTGTGATGTTGCTTCTCAATATAATAGCAGATGTTTGTTGCAAACAATTCCTGATATCCACATTTCAAGTTATACTTACATTACTTTGTTTGAACACACTGCTATTAAATATATTATAGTTTGCTGCTACTATTATTTTTGGTAACAGTCTTTTGTAATTTTTATTTATTTTTATTTTTTCAACTATAAACATCCTACTAAATTATTGTAACTGAGTTCAGTGAGTTGATATGCTGCAAAAAACAATAGACAATACCATGCACTCCCATTGTTGTAGACAATTTCAATGCCCAATCTTTATAATACGTTGTCCTCTTAATCTGTAGTATGGTAATATAAATACTGTCGGTTTAATTTGAATGAATAATCCCTATAACATGTTATTAAGCCTGGATAACTTCTTTTAGTTCAAATTTTAGTCGGTTTTCTTTGTTGTTTATACAACTTTGTTGTTATGTATATCCTATACATCCCTATAATCGATCACATTTTACCTATTTTAAAAAGGTTTCTGGCTACCAGTAGAGCAACGAATTATTTTCAAAATACTCTTATTATCATTTAAAGCTCTGAAACAACCATGGTCCGTCTGATCTTCTGAATTTCCTTATGTTCATCCAAGATATTATTAAACGTTTCACATTTTAATTTAAAGACATACGGTCACGGACTTTTTCGTTTTGATCTCCCCATTCTTATGGAACAATTTGCCATTTTATATTAAAAATGCTACTTCTGTTGAGAATTTTATTGAGAATTTTATAGAAATTCCTTCCTTTTTATAGAAAAATGTTAAATTAACATTATAATATAATGATTATTTTTCTTAATTCCAGAAAATCACGCTTTGTGATTGGCCAAAGTACGGTTCGTATCAGAATAGTACGGACCAGCTCCAGTTTACCCAGTTGCAAGTTTAATTTAAGTTTAACCAAGGGAAATATATATAAGTTGTTTACTTACTTTTTAACCCAGAGTAGTATCAAACTATGTCTGAAAGTTTTTATTCATTCTAGCATTGTCTTTCGTAGCGACACTTCTCGTGTTTGATTTTATTGTTTATTCTAAGACACTTAAGATGTTTCGTGACGAGTTACGTTATCCGAATGTTCAATAATTTGCGACTTGAAGAATCAAATAATGGAAACTGAAAAGCTAGAGGCGATGGTGAATATTACTTGACTAAATAGTCACTGAATTCAACATTTAGAGATCAACGATTCAACTTAGATTAAATCTGCCAAGTCTATGTTCTTGTTACATTTAAAACGTCATTGTCTAACAAGCTTTGTATTTAGAACCGCAATCTCAGCACGGTACTGTACAAGTACAACCTCAGACTGCTCGTTTACTTAACTTGATTACATGACAGTAGTGTTATTTTGACTCTGTTAACTCCCGCAGGTATTTCTGCGCGCATTCCGGTTACCTATTTGTCATGTTCTAAATGGGTCCAATCCAACATTCTAAAATTAGAATTACGGGCAGAAGCCGCTAAAAACGGGGAGTGGATGGGAAATCCCAGGCAGCTGGTTAGAGTTAGGATGAAACTATATAGGCGGGGCATTAGGATTAGGGTTTCATTAGGGTTAGGATTTAGTTTAATATATAAATTAGGATTTCTCATTTGGCGCAAAATACATTTTGGAGGAGGGGGTTAGGGTTAGGATGAAACCAAGGCGGGGTTAGGGTTAGGATGAAACTCCAGGCGGGGCGTTAGTATTAGAATTAGGATTTTATTAGTCTTGGATTTAGTTTAATGTATAAACATTAGAGTGTCCACTTTAGAGGGTTGACAACACCTGAAGCACAGTAGGGGTGCTTTCTGTGTATATATATTTGTCATTAAATTGAGAAAGAATATTATATTTTTGTTATTAAATTAAGAAAGTTTAAGTGCAGGCCACAAACTAAGGCAACTATCCGCTTAACTGAGGTTATTCCGCTCGTTGGGAACAAGATAAGTGCCCGTTTCCGCTTAAGAGGGGTGTCCACTTAATATGGTTTATAAATATTAGTGTTTTACTAAAGAAATGGCGGCCCTTTAAGAGGGGTTATAAATATAGTGTTGTACTAAAAAATGGTCGGGACCGCATACAGGTGTCCGCTTAATAGAGCTGTCGGCTTAATAGGGGTTGTAGTTAGTCGATTTGTTGTTGCTTAATTACAATGACGTTTAATTTATTTTAGTCTTGAAGATGTGGATACCCACAAAGTCCGTCGTCAAGAAAGTGTTCGGCGAAGAGAAGAGCAAATTAAATCTCTGGAACAATCTCGTTCAAAGTGCGTTTTATTCTTCTTGCCTGTATTGCACAGCTTTCGCGAAGCATTTTCACTGAAAGTTTTTGCTAATTGTGCGTAGAATAAACCGTAGTCAAGACAGCCATCACAAATAGTGTTTTCTATTAGAATGTTCTACACAAACATGACAGCTACTGTAAACAAGATGGCTGCAATTCGCGAAGTTGATTCTAGATTTAACTGAGCTTTTGGAAGATGAAATGCCGTCGCATAAATCTGATAACGAACCATACAGGGTATGGCAGCTCTGGATATATCAGCTCTCGTGCCACAAGAAAAGAAAATAACACTTGCCTCTTGTATTACGTCGAAGCCACCAAAAACAACTCGTAAATGAGTTTCAGGCTATAGTTATAAAGTTTCAAGTTGGTTATAATGTTGCATACAAAAAAACGAACCAACCAAACACTTTTGATCCTAATAGAACATGGCCTATATTTCACGCAATTTTCACCGCGGTTACAAATGTATCCTCTGCGAAAACGGTGCATAAATCTAAAAGATCCATCGTTCAAGATCGATCTCCAGCACGTTTTGCGTACACATGTAGTGGATCGATTTTAGCGAGGTCGATATCAGATTGCCTCTGGAAGTGGACAGAATACGATTAATGTGAAATTGTTCTCAAATTTTACTCGATCGTTTTTGCCTTCGATAGATCTTAATATGCTCCTATGTCGCATTCACTCGTACCGCACCGACTTAATCTGATCTGGTCTGCCTGCAGGTTTTCTGCACTCTTTTATCAGGAGGCCAATTGTATTGTGTTGTGTTGTATTGTGTTGTGTTATGTTGTGTTATATTGTATGTATGCATTGTATTAATTGCACCGATTCTATTTTATTTTATTATATTTTATTTTGTTACAGGACCCCACTGAAAACACCATGGTGATGTGGGTGTCCTGAATAAATGTTATATTATTATTATAATCTCAAAAACGAGAAAGGTCGTTGCAGATGCTTTCATGTTTGAGCTGCTTAATTTTCTCCTCGATCTCTGTAGATTGGAGACAGTGGTCCAGACACAAGAGGGACACATCCAGACTCTTCAGGATAGGTAACACTGATACTTCATGTATAATACTACTGCATAAAATAATCGAATTTATTTTGGTTCGTATATTCCCCTCGCTCAGATGGCGCAAATTTCCTTCGCGAACCAAATCTCGTATTGAGCGAAAGGAAGAACGTCGAGAGGAGTCAAACTATACCGTATATACCATACGTACAAAGGATTACTATATAATGCCAGATGAAGGCACGAGTCATTTCAATTATTATTGACGTTACAATTCAGCACTTTGTGGCAACGAAGTACACTTAGGGCAGTCACATGTTTGTTTGGCCACTTACACCCGTAAGTTGTTGCAATGATTTTCCTCGGGGCAATTGTATTAGAACCAATTTCTTCTTAATACTTACTTGGTGGTTATAGATTACGGCAATCAGAGGAGGTTACAGATTCTGGCAATCAGAGGGTTCCAGGTTCGATTCCTGTCCGGGACTCTGAGCAAATAAATTCTGAGAAAAACGAAAGTTTCAAGTACAAGGTCGACATATACCTCCCTTTCATCCAAAATATAAATTGGAAATCTATCAGAAATGTCTGTTATCTAAAATTTCTTGGCATCAAAAATCGAAATGGTTCAACGTCGCGGTGCAAGATTTGTCTTCAATGACTCTCGATGTAGGCATGTTTCCCCAATGTTAGAAAATCTTGGCTGGGTCTCGCTAGAAAAACGTAGACTGCTGAGTCAGGCCACACATCAGAACCACGTTGGCGTTCAGTTCCCTGATGAAATTGTCCATTATTAAAACATCTACCCCTACAGGCAATTATTACAATGCAATAATGACATATTTAAATACTCTTTTTATCCTTGGAACAATCTCCATCTGTCATTTCAACCAAATTATATTGAACATTTCAAGAACACTGTGATGCGCTCCATCTATACCTTAGCCTAGCTTAAATATACGATTACATCGTTACTTTTATTTATTCTCTTCGTATAGTCTATACTGTCTTGAGTATTTGATTAAAGATTAAAGATTATGCCATTGGAAGATGTTCTATAGCTATACCAATTGGTGTACTCTAAATGATCTTACATGTAATCAGAAGTAAAACCGACATTGTCCATCTGTCAACCAATGCCAGAAATCTGGCATTAAAGAATAGTTTATATCTGTACCGATGGGCAACCTTTACAGATTAAAGATTTAGATTTAGATCAGCCATTAGAAATCAGCTACAGTATAAGAAATATCTCAATCAATCAACTTTATTTAGTGAGGGTAACTCTTGACAGTTACAACTGATAAACTCGTGGCCCTCAAGAAAATAAAAATAACTAAATAGGATAAAATACAAATCTTGTAACACCGCATTTATAATATTTAGACTTGATAGTTGCAATAGCAGCCAGCTGAAATGAGCAAGTTACAGCGAATTCAGAATACAGCTGCCACACTTGTGAGGGTTAAAAATCAGATCAGATCTGCCCTTTTCTTAGTAATCTTCACTGCAGGTTGCCAGTAAGATCAAAAATTATTTTCAAGATACTGTTGATTACCTTCAAATCTTTACATGGCCATGCACGTATGTATATAAATTATTTACTGACTCGATATAACCCTACTTGCACTTTATGATCATCCAATCGAAATCTACTATTTGTACCAAAAACGAATACCGTTTCTCATGGAGACAGAACATTCTCGGTTGCGGCTGCAAAACTCTTGAATTTATTCCCAGAATAAATTAGAAGTACTGACTGTTTAAACCAGCACTTAGTTTTTTGGTATTACCTGCATGCGCCTGTCATTGTCATTGTCATCAGAATCGACTGTATGAAAGAAACTTGTCAACTTTATTTGTTGATTCTTACGATTCATTCTCCTGCATTATTCATGACAAGAATCACGACTTACGAGGCTTCGAATAGTGCGAATAGTCGACAAAAATGTGCGAATAATCGACAAAAAGTGCGAATAATCGACGAATAGTGCGAATAGCCGACAAATAGTACGAATCGTCGCTACTTGTCAACAGCGCGGTTGTGAATGTCAAAATACATGTCTTGTGCACGATAAATGTTTCGCTGATGGCCGATTTGACTTAATAAAGCTACCAAAAATACCAGAGTAGCGAAAGGTGTCCTTTAGATTTTTACTGGCCGTCCAAAAGGTGTCAAAATAATAATTAGCCGTCCAAAAGCCGTCATTATCAACTGGCCGTATTAAATCGAAACTGGTCGTCCAAAATACCCTGGCATGCAGTTTTTATTTTATTATGAAATGTAATTAGTTTTATAAGTAATATAAGTAACTTTAACAATATCTTGTTGTAACAATATAGTGTTTAACAATGTATTATTGAGACAGTATAGTGCTCTTAAACCGTCTTTATTATTATTATTGAAAACAAGAAATGTTTAATATTCCCCACTTTGAAAACAAGTGATGTTCAATATTTCTAAACCTGACATACATAGATTGTCTGTAACTGTGCGCGTATCCTATGTGCTGATGACCATGACCATGCATGTGATCACTATGCATGTCTTTTTAGATTAGAAGGCACAGTAACAGCGCGCAGCAAGCTGGATTCAAGTATCAGCAAGAAAGAATCCATCATTAACCAACTGCAAACAAAGTGAGAAATTTGCTTCTTTCAGTTTCATGTCAAACTTGTCATTTATAAAACTTTTTTTTTAACTTGTCATTTTTCCCTGCTGGGAAATTTCGCATATTCACCTCTCATATTTACTTTGATTGTTTCAGGGTACTGCAACTCGAAGAGGCGACGACGGAAACCAGGAAGTTGAATGAGCTAGTCAAGATTAAAGATGAGACGATAAAACAATTTGAAGAGAGGTAATTACGATGAGAGCTTAATGCTTAGATAGCTTTTTGTACAGGTTATCCATAAATATGGTGTTCTGAAACGAGGCTCAAACAAAAGACGCGGTAGAGGTAACACGGCCTCCATGCAGTGAACAAAACTTTGTGTTTGAATAGAGAAATTACTTTTATCATTATTATCTTTAATATAATATGTGCCGTAACATTTTACTCAAACATTTCCTTAATTTTGGTGATATTTAATTATTTTTTGTGTCTACTGGAAAGTATCCAGTATAACACACTATGCTATCGCCAGTATTGAGGTAACAGGGATAGAGTGTCTCTCCTGTCACGTTAGCGACATACGAAGTTGATAGATTGGAGCACGTGGAAATCAGGTCATTTGCGATCCATCTGTGCGATTCTCAGATTCTGGAATGCGTACAGTGAGTCTTATTTGGTTTTCGCTTGTTGTGTCGATTTCTTCGACATTCAAGGTAAGATAACACTTCAATGTGAATATTTAGATTTAATTCGTTGTATGCATCGACTACATTATTTATTTTAATACACTACAACATATCCAGACGTCAGCAAGCATCAGAATAAATTAATACGTTTCTGCAACTACATTTCGTTTCTCGCTTTTGATTTTGACATTGATGTTAGTGATTCGTATATCAGAGGTTGTTTCTCAATGTTTTGTTGCAAACAATTCCTGATATCCACATTTCAAATATTATTGCTATATATTATTGCTGCTACTATTAGTTTTGGTAACAATCTTTTGTAACTTTCATTTATTTATTTTTCTATAAACATCCTACTCAATCATTGTAACTGAGTTCAGTGAGTTGATGTGCTGCAACAACAATAGACAATACCTTGTAAACAATTTCAATGCACAATCTTTATAATATGTTGTTCTGTTAATCTGTAGTATGATAGCATAAATACTTTTCGTTTTTAATTTGAACGCGTGATACCTATGACATGTTATTAAGCCTAACTTTCAATTATGGCTAACTTGCAATTATGGTAATCTACTACCATAAGATGTTTGGAAGTTAGTAAATAAATGTCCCCAAAGCATCAGGAGTGTTTATGGAAGACCCTTGGTACTTTCACAAATCCTCCCTCTGATTTTGGAGATATTTAATCATATCATGTTTATTAGTTATATTAATATACCAATCATATTTACCTCGATTTCGTTTGTTCTCACTGGGTGATTTAAATTTCCCCCTCGGAACAGGCAAAATGTCTAATTTTTCCCTCAGTATCAATGAGCGAACATGCATTGGTTGACAGTTCGCAATGAATTTCAAACAATACAAATTATATTTTGTCGGTGAACATGGTATTACAAACTAATACCATGACAGAAATTAGTAATTAATTGTCCCTCAAACCTGGGACCATGAATCCTAGCTCGACTTTTGGGGACATTTAATCGCTAATTTCCCTCATGTCATGGTATTAACTTATAATAATTCTAGTCAGTCTATTGAATAAAAACAATTTTACTACTTAATCAAATGTCCAACAATTCAAAAATTTTTATGTATTTGTATCATGTTTTAAAATCTGCGTACTATTTTTATAATATTTGTGTGGTCTAGTAATATCTTTTTAGTATTTATAATATTTGTACTATAGTCTAGTAATATCGTATTTTAATTATCATCATGTAAAGTGCTATTGAACATTTGGAAATAGTGCTATATAAGTTTGTTATTATTACATAGTTGGCAAGGGGTACTTAATGATCCCCCTCTCTAGGCATCCATCTCACCTCACCTTTTCAACCAAATCAGTTTTTGTATCTACTGCGCGCATGCGTATTATAACGTAATACTGACGTATTACAACGCAACGTCCCGGATGAATGTGGTATATCCCTATATAAAAAATACCCCTAGTAAATAAAAATGTAATTTTAATGCTGATGTCATTAGCTAATCAGGAGTAAGTAAAATTGAATGAAATGTTGTTGTATGAGATATACAAAATTTAGGTAAGGTTAATATATAGAAAAAAATTAAAAACAAACTATTTCTTATACATATTCGTGGCAGCCAGTATAAAACTTCTTTCCATAACTGTCAGTTGTACAATGTGGAACCTTAAAGTGCTACTGCGATTAAAACACGTGAAAACTTGAAAAGAGTTGTAACTTTCTAATTCTAATGCCTAATTATCGGGTGCTTAGATATTCAAAAGATTTTTCCCAATTCGAATTGGAAGTACTATATTTTTGCAATTCTCTCTACGTTTGCCCATGGATAGTAAATAGACTGGATAGGAAACTAAGATCACGTGCGACGTTTCCAGCATGCTGATTGGTTTAGGCACCAGTTGGTCGCGTGAAAACCTAGTTGCAAATCGTGATGTCACAAAATCACCATAAATCGCAACGTTTAGCAATAATACAGCTAAAAATGATAGTCAAACTACCAAAAAATATCACAATGCCACTTTGCGATGGAATATCCGACTACCATTACTCATTTTAGGCGAAAAGATCCAACTTTAGACGGTGAAAAACGCGTCCCAAATTTCAACTAAAACAACGGTAGTTTTGCGACGCCAGTTTCTTCACCACAAAACGAAAACAGCTGAAACAAAGACGAACAACATTTACCTCGATCATTTGGTCGTGGCTTAGGCAGGTTTGTAAGACGATGAAACATTTTGGAATCTCAATATAGCTACTTGAATACGAAAATATGGAGAAGTCGAAGAGAAACTCAGCAAAATCTGTGTACTCGTGACATCTTCGTGACATCACGAATTTCAACTAGGTTTTCACGCTGACGCCATCCAGTTTCCTATCCAGTCTATTTACTATCCATGGTTTGCCATTGAGCATTTGTCGCCAGCTAGTACTCGGAAAGTAATGATCGAGTACGAGTTGTGACGTCATCCAATCAACAGGGAGACTTCTAGATACAGTTTTAGATATTGTAGATATTATCACTGTCACTTGATGACATTTATAAGTCTTGCAGTGTACAAAGGCTAGCATTCAATATCCAAGAAGAACAAATTGATTGGATGACGTCACGAAAGAAGACCGCTGGTTAGAATTTGCGGGCCCATCAAGCGACAACTTAATAATGGCGAAGGACATTTTCGTATAGCCTCTTGTCTCATGAAAATTTCGGCACATTTCATTCAATTTCCAAAATGTTTTCGAATTTAGAACATTTAAATAATATAGGTTTATTTCAAGTGGCAAATTTAATTTTTCAAAACACACTATTTTCATCGCAGTAGCACTTTAATTTGCGACATTGATATAAGTCTATATAATTTATAATATACAACAATTGGATAATGTTATTTTAAAAGCCCTCAGTTGAATGAACTCGATCTGGTCGCTTAAGTATACTTTAGTATGTAGAAAATACACAGTTGAAAAAAGGCGGAGAGAGCACAGACGCTGACGCTCTCCGTCGTGAGATTTCGACATATGAAAAGGAGATTATATGTCTATTTTCCCCTTACGCGAGGCACGCTTTTATTGGTTGATACACGATCACATGACATGTAGCAAACAAACTGTTGCCCGCCAATGTAGGTTTGCGGGAAACATTTGTAACATTGCGATGTTACACCTTGTGCACGTTATGAGGTCGTGACAGGATGATGCAATGTTTTGTTTTTTTACTTATTCCCAATTCCGTGCGTTTGACCATGTATAATTAAACGACTCATTTAATTCACTTTCATCGCTAGTTTCTAGTTCAGCAATAAAGAATGACTTATTGAACATAACTAAAGAACAGCACTGTGAATTTAGGGATTATAAAAAACAGATTACTCTCATTGAAGCACACTGTTGCCAACTGTATTGGATCTGGTAATCTGCGAGCAGCTATAAGCCAGAAGGTGCATGGACTTATTACTGAAGGCAATTGACAAGTTACAGCTTCATTAAAGTCGTGCTGTTTTGGTCCTGCTCTTTGGGATGAGATCAGCAAGATAGCTAAACAGTGTGATAATCTTCACAAAGAAATGTCTAACTTTGTCCCAACATTGACGCCACTACTAGATGAATTTACTGATGCAAGGTTCCGGTGTTGGGGTTTCAAACCATGATGTAAAATTTCGGATTGCTGAAATTACCATGGTAACCAATTTAGATTACTACATTCGCTACCATTTAGTAATAGATGACAGCAGTCATAACGATGTAAAGCGAATACAAAGCTATGTACGAGATGTTATCTGAGGGTCGCATAGATTGGGAGTACAAACAACAATATGCAGGACTTTCTGAAGATCAATTAAATCAGATGTGAAGTATGCGATGAACTGACTTTGCGCATTGACTCGCATAGAAGAAAGAAAGTAGTGCGCAAGTGTAAAGTGTAATGTACTATATTATATAAGAAACAGTATGTTATGTAAGAAACAGTATGTTTAAAAACTAGAATGTTTTTATTGTCAAGGAAATTTTTTTAGTTATTCGACGGAGTACCAAGTAATTTTTTGAATGGTGGGTGGGGTGCGAGACATTTTTATAATTTTATAAATAGCCTCTGCCCCCCGTGACACATACGACGGAGAGTTCGAAGGTAAACCAAACCGAATTGGTATTTGTGTAGATGTTTTTCGTTTTGTTGAGATGTTTTTCGTTTTGTTTAGAAGAAACTGGCATCGCAAAACATACTTTACCTGCACCATCTTTATGGATAAAACTTAGGACTAAGAAATTGGTAGAATATTTATAAAACTGGATTGAGCTGCTGGTTTTAAGTATGCGCGAAAAGGTGCCTATCACCCAAATTCGATATTACTGATATTTATTTTTTCCCGGTCCGTATCCTACCAAATCCTGCTTTCTGATTGGCTAACTTCTGATTGGCTTATTGAGAAATATTTCCCTTGGTCTCAAAAACGTCGCTCGGCCTCGGGCCGTTTTTGAGACCTCGGGAAATATTTCTCCATACGGACCTCCAAACCGGTAAATAACATATATATATTGTACATGTAGTGAATTGTTGAATGCCAAAATGTCTCATGATTTGAGCTTTGCGTTGATGTTCTATAAAGGTTTGTTTGTCAGAAATTATAATGAGTGTGACGTCGACCCAGCAATTTGGCTGTATTTCGTGCTTTCCGTGTGATAGACTGGTTGAGGATTTGATTGAAAAAGTTGATAAGTGTGACGTTCAAGTATACCACGCATACTCTAGTGTGACGTTCAAGTATACCATGCACGTTTGAATTACATCAAAGTTCTCTAGCAGCAGAATATTGTTTGTAAAATAACATGTACACAACAAGCGCTCCGATTCGTCAATACCCATGCAGGATCAGAGTATCCAAACACATGAATTTTGACGTCTTGTACCCACAAAAAGCAAATCATATACCATCAAACATTTATTAACTTTCCACATGCACAATAAACATAGGTAATCATATATTATTGTTTATTATATGCATGACAAAAATTGTACTCCTCTCAACCAATCAGAATGCAGTAATTTTATATAAATAACTTTGTAATCCATTTAAAACAGCAATCTTCCCTGTTAAATTTCACAAGATTTACAAAAAATAAGCCGAACAATATATTAGGAAATTAAAGTGCACAAATCAACGTTGAAGCGAACGAGAGTTTCCGTAATTTGTGAAGGCGAATGTTACCTTATTGAAAGTTTCAACACTTTTGCTATAGTCCACCAAGAGAACTCGAAAAATGTGTAAAATGTTTTCGTGATTAAATTCATCTGGAAATATGTTTTTCATAAAGATGAAGCATGTTTTCCTGATATTTTTACGACTTCAAGGTTGTTTTCGGCTGTTTGCTGTCGTCATTATCAGAATAGAAAACCATTCATGATTGGGCCGGTTATTTAGAAGAACATGAAAGACCTCCCCTGATTGATATTTGACGGTTTTAAGGCGAATTGCAATGTTTATCTAATAAATTATATTTATTTTAATAACTTTTAGTGATATTTCTCTTTGGTTATATTTTATAAAACAAAATACGAAATAGTTTTTCGTGCAGGATACTGTGATCCAAACACTCGGGATATTGCTCGACTTTCGAAAAGCTAAAAAAATACTTGCCTGTATCGGCTCGTGTTTTTATACGCTTGTCGAACGTCTTCCAACATCCCGCGTGTTTGAATCACGGAAAACATTTGGTATTCCTTAAATCCGAAATGATGACTGGGTTGACGTCACACTCGTTAGTATTTCCAAAAAACAAACCTTAATATAGAACATCAACGCAAAGCTCAAATCATAAAACATTTTGACATTCAACTATTCACTTCGTGTATAGAATCTATATCAGTAAAATCGAATTTGGGGTGATAGGCCCTTTAAATATACGCGAAACCAAAGTGAAATCAGCATGCGTAAATCAGAAAAAGTGAACCCGTTCTCTGGTTAACTTGTCTGAAAAATTTGATGAACAATGAAAAGCTTTCTTATTGTCTGAAGTCTCGAATACGTATGTTGCTTGACTTTAATTAAATTGGAAAAAAACCAGCTAGTATGTATACCTAACATGCTCATTTTTATTTTATGGATATGCAAAGCATGGGGTAAAATGAACAGGTTTTGTGATTGGCTATATGGAACAAAAGTGATAGGGTTAGGACATTGGTTTCTTTGTGGTTGATTCTATTGTTTTATTGTTTGAATCAACCAATCACAAAACTTGATAGTATAGGTAGGTGATGACCCAAAGCATGCGAACGAGTATTGGCGTGATTGGTGGGACTTGTGTTGCAGTAGCGAAATTTAAAGAAAGCACAATGCATTTGTCGCGACACAAAATCGAAGGCTAAACTGAAACCAGTTAAAATTACGATAACTTTTGTTTATGAATGTCTTATTTTGAAACTGTTTTCTTCCTTTTTGTTTACTACATGTAGCTAGACCAAGTTTGTCAATAGATCCGTATAGTGTGACCTTTCAAATTTTCCCAAAGTAGGCGTAGTCCAAAGTCCAACTGCAGGGACGTCTTTAAATATTTATCCAACATTTGCAACTTAATATTTATAGACCTTGCATGCATAGCCGCAGCATAGCGAAATTGATCATGTTAGTTTCCATTAAAAGAACATTGTTTCCACGAATTGGTCATTGCACTGCCTTTTATGCTCTTAATTGGAAACAGTGAGAATCGTGGTATTGGCCGGACAAATTTGTATAATACTTGTTTATCTTTATCTCTTTTCTCAGAGTTCGTGAAATCGAGCTTATGCTGTCGAGAGCAAAATCGTCCTGTCGAGAGAAAGACGAGAAGAACCAGGCACTTCAGAAAAGGTATTTACAGCTGATCTTACTGCGTTCTTCTTATGCTTTTCTTTCGTTGTAGCTTAAAGGACATTGGCAACGAAAATTTTTGTTGCTTTATTTGAAAGAGCATGAAAAAATAAGCCGATTGGCCGTTTACTGTTCTACGCTATCTCTTCTAGTTGCGAAGTTATACGCAAAAATTTGCAAAATATAAATTGCTGATTCAGCACAACGTGTGACGTCATTGGATGGGTAAGTATGTTTATTGAATACATAACTGAAGCATAGCTCAGTTATTATGAGCTCAAGTCAAATGAAATTTTGCATACAGATAGTACATGATGAGATGCATTGAAACACACTTCAAATTTTGTTGCCAAGGTAACACTGTCGTTCCCAGGCCCCTTGCACGAATTTTATAAAACAGCTTTATTCTTGGTACTGATTAGGATAACATAATATCAGAAGTGTGTGTACAATACACCTATGCATGCCTGAAGTTTACTTGCATGATAATAATTCGAAAATGACTCCCATAGATAAATGTAACTAGTTATAAAAAATCCGTTTAAGGGGCCTGGGAACGACAGTGTTACCTTGACAACAAAATTAGAAGTGTTTTTTCAATGCATCTCATCATGTACTATCTTTGTGCAAAATTTCATTTGATTTGAGCTCATAATAACTGAGCTATGCTTCAGTTATGTATTCAATAAACATACTTACCCATCCAATGACGTCACACGTTGTGCTGAATCAGCAATTTATATTTTGCAAATTTTTGCGTATAACTTCGCAACTAGAAGAGATAGCGTAGAACAGTAAACGGCCAATCGGCTTATTTTTTCATGCTCTTTCAAGTAAAGCAACAAAAATTTTCGTTGCCAATGTCCTTTAAGTACTCATGGGTCGTGATTTGAATCCATTTATACAGAATTGAAGAGTGTGCTGAACAGAATAAGAAATTAGACGTTAAACTGAACAAGAAAGAGGAAAAATTATTAAAGACTGAGCGGGACCTACTAAAGATGGAAAACAGGTAGAATGTAGTGTGTTAGCGTACAATAATCATCGGACACTAGCATCTCGCATCTATACATCAACCGCACGCGAGCGACGAGAAGCGAGATGCAAGTAATCTTTCAGATTATTTAGTAACTACTGTATGTTTCTTTATCATGCATTTGTCAATTTACGTTTCTCTCTGTGACGAAGGACCTTTGTCAATTTACGTTTCACTTTGTGACGAATTCCATTTGTCAATTCACGTTTCACTTGGTGACGAAGGATCTTTGTCAATTTATATTTCACTCTGTGACGGATCTTTGTCAATTTACGTTTCACTCTGACGAAGGACCTTTGTCAATTTACGTTTCACTTTGTGACGAAGGACCTTTGTCAATTTACGTTTCACTTTGTGACGAAGGACCTTTGTCAATTTACGTTTCACGTTGTGACGAAGGACCTTTGTCAATTTACATTTCATTCTGTGACGGATCTTTGTCAATTTACGTTTCACTCAGACGAAGGACCTTTGTCAATTTACGTTTCACTCTGTGACGGACCTTTGTCAATTTACGTTTCACTCTGTGACGAAGGACCTTTGTCAATTTACGTTTCACTCCGACGAAGGACCTTTGTCAATTTACGTTTCACTTGGTGACGAAGGACCTTTGTCAATTTACGTTTCACTCAGACGAAGGACCTTTGTCAATTTACGTTTCACTCTGCATGTGACGAAGGACCTTTGTCAATTTACGTTTCACTCCGACGAAGGACCTTTGTCAATTTACGTTTCACTTGGTGACGAAGGACCTTTGTCAATTTACGTTTCACTTGGTGACGAAGGACCTTTGTCAATTTACGTTTCTCTCTGTGACGAAGGACCTTTGCCAATTTACGTTTCACTTGGTGAAGAAGGACCTTTGTCAATTTACGTTTCACTAGGTGACGAAGGACCTTTGTCAATTTACGTTTCACTTGGTGACGAAGGACCTTTGTCAATTTACGTTTCACTTGGTGACGAAGGACCTTTGTCAATTTACGTTTCTCTCTGTGACGAAGGACCTTTGTCAATTTACGTTTCACTTTGTGACGAAGGACCTTTGCCAATTTACGTTTCACTTGGTGACGAAGGACCTTTGTCAATTTACGTTTCTCTCTGTGACGAAGGACCTTTGTCAATTTACGTTTCACTTTGTGACGAAGGACCTTTGCCAATTTACGTTTCACTTGGTGTCGAAGGACCTTTGTCAATTTACGTTTCACTTGGTGACGAAGGACCTTTGTCAATTTACGTTTCACTTGGTGACGAAGGACCTTTGTCAATTTACGTTTCACTTGGTGACGAAGGACCTTTGTCAATTTACGTTTCACTCAGACGAAGGACCTTTGTCAATTTACGTTTCACTCTGCATGTGACGAAGGACCTTTGTCAATTTACGTTTCACTCCGACGAAGGACCTTTGTCAATTTACGTTTCACTTGGTGACGAAGCACCTTTGTCAATTTACGTTTCTCTCTGTGACGAAGGACCTTTGCCAATTTACGTTTCACTTGGTGACGAAGGACCTTTGTCAATTTACGTTTCACTTGGTGACGAAGGACCTTTGTCAATTTACGTTTCACTTGGTGACGAAGGACCTTTGTCAATTTACGTTTCACTTGGTGACGAAGGACCTTTGTCAATTTACGTTTCTCTCTGTGACGAAGGACCTTTGTCAATTTACGTTTCACTTTGTGACGAAGGACCTTTGCCAATTTACGTTTCACTTGGTGACGAAGGACCTTTGTCAATTTACGTTTCACTTGGTGACGAAGGACCTTTGTCAATTTACGTTTCACTTGGTGACGAAGGACCTTTGTCAATTTACGTTTCACTTGGTGACGAAGGACCTTTGCCAATTTACGTTTCACTTGGTGACGAAGGACCTTTGTCAATTTACGTTTCACTTCGTGACGAAGGACCTTTGTCAATTTACGTTTCACTCTGTGACGAAGGACCTTTGTCAATTTACGTTTCACTCCGACGAAGGACCTTTGTCAATTTACGTTTCACTTGGTGACGAAGGACCTTTGTCAATTTACGTTTCACTTGGTGACGAAGGACCTTTGTCAATTTACGTTTCACTTGGTGACGAAGGACCTTTGTCAATTTACGTTTCACTTGGTGACGAAGGACCTTTGTCAATTTACGTTTCACTTGGTGACGAAGGACCTTTGCCAATTTACGTTTCACTTGGTGACGAAGGACCTTTGTCAATTTACGTTTCACTTCGTGACGAAGGACCTTTGTCAATTTACGTTTCACTCTGTGACGAAGGACCTTTGTCAATTTACGTTTCACTCCGACGAAGGACCTTTGTCAATTTACGTTTCACTTGGTGACGAAGGACCTTTGTCAATTTACGTTTCACTTGGTGACGAAGGACCTTTGTCAATTTACGTTTCACTCCGACGAAGGACCTTTGTCAATTTACGTTTCACTCCGACGAAGGACCTTTGTCAATTTACGTTTCACTCTGCATGTGACGAAGGACCTTTGTCAATTTACGTTTCACTCCGACGAAGGACCTTTGTCAATTTACGTTTCACTTGGTGACGAAGGACCTTTGTCAATTTACGTTTCACTTCGTGACGAAGGACCTTTGTCAATTTACGTTTCACTCTGTGACGAAGGACCTTTGTCAATTTACGTTTCACTCCGACGAAGGACCTTTGTCAATTTACGTTTCACTTGGTGACGAAGGACCTTTGTCAATTTACGTTTCTCTCTGTGACGAAGGACCTTTGTCAATTTACGTTTCACTCTGTGGCGAAGGACCTTTATCAATTTACGTTTCACTTGGTGACGAAGGACCTTTGTCAATTTACGTTTCACTTTGTGACGAAGGACCTTTGTCAATTTACGTTTCACTTTGTGACGAAGGACCTTTGTCAATTTACGTTTCGCTCCGACGAAGGACCTTTGTCAATTTACGTTTCTCTCTGTGACGAAGGACCTTTGTCAATTTACGTTTCACTCTGTGGCGAAGGACCTTTATCAATTTACGTTTCACTTGGTGACGAAGGACCTTTGTCAATTTACGTTTCACTTTGTGACGAAGGACCTTTGTCAATTTACGTTTCACTTTGTGACGAAGGACCTTTGTCAATTTACGTTTCACTTGGTGACGAAGGACCTTTGTCAATTTACGTTTCACTCTGTTGCGAAGGACCTTTGTCAATTCACGTTTCACTTTGTGACGAAGGACCTTTGTCAATTTGCGTTTCACTCTGTGACGAACGACCTTTGTCAAGTTTATGTTTCACTCTGTGACGAAGGACCTTTGTTAATTTACGTTTCACACTGTGACGAAGGACCTTTGTCAAGTTTATGTTTCACTCTGTGACGAAGGCCATTTGTCAATTTACGTTTCACTCTGCGACGAACGACCTTTCTCAATTTACGTTTCACTCTGTGACGAACGACCTTTGTCAATTTACATTTCACTCCGACGAAGGACCTTTGTCAATTTACATTTCACTTTGTGACGAAGGACCTTTGTCAATTTACGTTTCACTCTGCGACGAACGACCTTTCTCAATTTATGTTTCACTCTGTGACGAAGGACCTTTGTCAATTTACATTTCACTCCGACGAAGGACCTTTGTCAATTTACGTTTCACTTTGTGACGAAGGACCTTTCTCAATTTACGTTTCACTTTGTGACGAAGGACCTTTGTCAATTTATGTTTCACTCTGTGACGAAGGACCTTTGTCAATTTATGTTTCACTCTGTGGCGAAGGACCTTTGTCAATTTATGTTTCACTCTGTACCTTTGTCAATTTACGTTTCACTTGGTGACGAAGGACCTTTGTCAATTTACGTTTCACTCTGTGACGAAGGACCTTTGTCAATTTACGTTTCTCTCTCTGACGAAGGACCTTAATCAATTTACGTTTCACTCTGTGACGAAGGACCTTTGTCAATTTACATTTCACTCTGTGGCGAAGGACCTTTGTCAATTTACGTTTCACTTGGTGACGAAGGACCTTTGTCAATTTACGTTTCTCTCTGTGACGAAGGACCTTTGCCAATTTACGTTTCACTTGGTGAAGAAGGACCTTTGTCAATTTACGTTTCACTCTGTGACGAAGGACCTTTCTCAATTTACGTTTCACTTTGTGACGAAGGACCTTTGTCAATTTACCTTTCTCAATTTACGTTTCACTCTGTGACGAAGGACCTTTGTCAATTTACGTTTCACTTTGTGACGAAGGACATTTCTCAATTTACGTTTCACTTTGTGACGAAGGACCTTTCTCAATTCACGTTTCACTCTGTGACGAAGGACCTTTGTCAATTTACATTTCACTCTGTGGCGAAGGACCTTTGTCAATTTACGTTTCACTTGGTGACGAAGGACCTTTGTCAATTTACCTTTCTCAATTTACGTTTCACTCTGTGACGAAGGACCTTTGTCAATTTACGTTTCACTTTGTGACGAAGGACATTTCTCAATTTACGTTTCACTTTGTGACGAAGGACCTTTCTCAATTCACGTTTCACTCTGTGACGAAGGACCTTTGTCAATTTACATTTCACTCTGTGGCGAAGGACCTTTGTCAATTTACGTTTCACTTGGTGACGAAGGACCTTTGTCAATTTACGTTTCTCTCTGTGACGAAGGACCTTTGCCAATTTACGTTTCACTTGGTGAAGAAGGACCTTTGTCAATTTACGTTTCACTAGGTGACGAAGGACCTTTGTCAATTTACGTTTCACTTGGTGACGAAGGACCTTTGTCAATTTACGTTTCACTTGGTGACGAAGGACCTTTGTCAATTTACGTTTCTCTCTGTGACGAAGGACCTTTGTCAATTTACGTTTCACTTTGTGACGAAGGACCTTTGCCAATTTACGTTTCACTTGGTGACGAAGGACCTTTGTCAATTTACGTTTCTCTCTGTGACGAAGGACCTTTGTCAATTTACGTTTCACTTTGTGACGAAGGACCTTTGCCAATTTACGTTTCACTTGGTGTCGAAGGACCTTTGTCAATTTACGTTTCACTTGGTGACGAAGGACCTTTGCCAATTTACGTTTCACTTGGTGACGAAGGACCTTTGTCAATTTACGTTTCACTTGGTGACGAAGGACCTTTGTCAATTTACGTTTCACTTGGTGACGAAGGACCTTTGTCAATTTACGTTTCACTCAGACGAAGGACCTTTGTCAATTTACGTTTCACTCTGCATGTGACGAAGGACCTTTGTCAATTTACGTTTCACTCCGACGAAGGACCTTTGTCAATTTACGTTTCACTTGGTGACGAAGCACCTTTGTCAATTTACGTTTCTCTCTGTGACGAAGGACCTTTGCCAATTTACGTTTCACTTGGTGACGAAGGACCTTTGTCAATTTACGTTTCACTTGGTGACGAAGGACCTTTGTCAATTTACGTTTCACTTGGTGACGAAGGACCTTTGTCAATTTACGTTTCACTTGGTGACGAAGGACCTTTGTCAATTTACGTTTCTCTCTGTGACGAAGGACCTTTGTCAATTTACGTTTCACTTTGTGACGAAGGACCTTTGCCAATTTACGTTTCACTTGGTGACGAAGGACCTTTGTCAATTTACGTTTCACTTGGTGACGAAGGACCTTTGTCAATTTACGTTTCACTTGGTGACGAAGGACCTTTGTCAATTTACGTTTCACTTGGTGACGAAGGACCTTTGCCAATTTACGTTTCACTTGGTGACGAAGGACCTTTGTCAATTTACGTTTCACTTCGTGACGAAGGACCTTTGTCAATTTACGTTTCACTCTGTGACGAAGGACCTTTGTCAATTTACGTTTCACTGCGACGAAGGACCTTTGTCAATTTACGTTTCACTTGGTGACGAAGGACCTTTGTCAATTTACGTTTCACTTGGTGACGAAGGACCTTTGTCAATTTACGTTTCACTCCGACGAAGGACCTTTGTCAATTTACGTTTCACTCCGACGAAGGACCTTTGTCAATTTACGTTTCACTCTGCATGTGACGAAGGACCTTTGTCAATTTACGTTTCACTCCGACGAAGGACCTTTGTCAATTTACGTTTCACTTGGTGACGAAGGACCTTTGTCAATTTACGTTTCACTTCGTGACGAAGGACCTTTGTCAATTTACGTTTCACTCTGTGACGAAGGACCTTTGTCAATTTACGTTTCACTCCGACGAAGGACCTTTGTCAATTTACGTTTCACTTGGTGACGAAGGACCTTTGTCAATTTACGTTTCTCTCTGTGACGAAGGACCTTTGTCAATTTACGTTTCACTTGGTGACGAAGGACCTTTGTCAATTTACGTTTCACTTTGTGACGAAGGACCTTTGTCAATTTACGTTTCACTTTGTGACGAAGGACCTTTGTCAATTTACGTTTCACTCCGACGAAGGACCTTTGTCAATTTACGTTTCACTCTGTGACGAAGGACCTTTGTCAATTTACGTTTCACTCCGACGAAGGACCTTTGTCAATTTACGTTTCACTTGGTGACGAAGGACCTTTGTCAATTTACGTTTCACTTGGTGACGAAGGACCTTTGTCAATTTACGTTTCACTTGGAGACGAAGGACCTTTGTCAATTTACGTTTCACTTGGTGACGAAGGACCTTTGTCAATTTACGTTTCACTTGGTGACGAAGGACCTTTGTCAATTTACGTTTCACTTGGTGACGAAGGACCTTTGTCAATTTACGTTTCTCTCTGTGACGAAGGACCTTTGTCAATTTACGTTTCACTCTGTGACGAAGGACCTTTGTCAATTTACGTTTCACTTGGTGACGAAGGACCTTTGTCAATTTACGTTTCACTTTCACTGTGACGAAGGACCTTTGTCAATTTACGTTTCACTCTGGTGACGAAGGACCTTTGTCAATTTACGTTTCACTCTGACGAAGACCTTTGTCAATTTACGTTTCACTCTCGTGTGACGAAGGACCTTTGTCAATTTACTTGTCAATTTACGTTTCACTTGGTGACGAAGGACCTTTGTCAATTTACGTTTCACTTGGTGACACTTTGTCAATTTACGTTTCACTGGTGACGAAGGACCTTTGTCAATTTACGTTTCACTCTGTGACGAAGGACCTTTGTCAATTTACGTTTCACTTGGTGACGAAGGACCTTTGTCAATTTACGTTTCACTTGGTGACGAAGGACCTTTGTCAATTTACGTTTCACTTTGTGACGAAGGACCTTTGTCAATTTACGTTTCACTCTGTGACGAAGGACCTTTGTCAATTTACGTTTCACTCTGTGACGAAGGACCTTTGTCAATTTACGTTTCACTCTGTGACGAAGGACCTTTGTCAATTTACGTTTCACTTTGTGACGAAGGACCTTTGTCAATTTACGTTTCACTCTGTGACGAAGGACCTTTGTCAATTTACGTTTCACTCTGTGACGAAGGACCTTTGTCAATTTACGTTTCACTCTGTGACGAAGGACCTTTGTCAATTTACGTTTCACTCTGTGACGAAGGACCTTTGTCAATTTACGTTTCACTCTGTGACGAAGGACCTTTGTCAATTTACGTTTCACTCTGTGACGAAGGACCTTTGTCAATTTACGTTTTCACTCTGTGACGAAGGACCTTTGTCAATTTACGTTTCACTCCGTGACGAAGGACCTTTGTCAATTTACGTTTCACTTTGTGACGAAGGACCTTTGTCAATTTACGTTTCACTTGTGACGAAGGACCTTTGTCAATTTACGTTTCACTCTGTGACGAAGGACCTTTGTCAATTTATGTTTCACTCTGTGACGAAGGACCTTTGTCAATTTACGTTTCTCTCTCTGACGAAGGACCTTAATCAATTTACGTTTCACTCTGTGACGAAGGACCTTTGTCAATTTACGTTTCTCTCTCTGACGAAGGACCTTTCTCAATTTACGTTTCACTCTGTGACGAAGGACCTTTCTCAATTTACGTTTCACTTTGTGACGAAGGACCTTTGTCAATTTACCTTTCTCAATTTACGTTTCACTCTGTGACGAAGGACCTTTGTCAATTTACGTTTCACTTTGTGACGAAGGACATTTCTCAATTTACGTTTCACTTTGTGACGA
This sequence comes from Chrysogorgia sp. JL179-B06, assembly GCA_035772405.1. NCBI lineage: Eukaryota > Metazoa > Cnidaria > Anthozoa > Scleralcyonacea > Chrysogorgiidae > Chrysogorgia > Chrysogorgia sp. JL179-B06. Next base: position 386,091 of record JAYKKM010000228.1, read on the forward strand.
AGGACCTTTCTCAATTTACGTTTCACTCTGTGACGAAGGACCTTTGTCAATTTACATTTCACTCTGTGGCGAAGGACCTTTGTCAATTTACGTTTCACTTTGTGACGAAGGACCTTTGTCAATTTACGTTTCTCTCTCTGACGAAGGACCTTTGTCAATTTACGTTTCTCTCTCTGACGAAGGACCTTTGTCAATTTACGTTTCACTGTGTGACGAAGGACCTTTGTCAATTTACGTTTCTCTCTGTGGCGAAGGACCTTTGTTAATTTACGTTTCACTTTGTGACGAAGGACCTTTGTCAACTTTATGTTTCACTCTGTGACGAAGACCATTTGTCAATTTACGTTTCACTCTGACGAAGGACCTTTGTCAATTTACGTTTCTCTCTGACGAAGGACCTTTGTCAATTTACTTTCACTCTGTGACGAAGGACCTTTGTCAATTTACGTTTCTCTCTGACGAAGGACCTTTGTCAATTTACGTTTCACTCTGACAAAGGACCTTTTTCAATTCACGTTTCACTTTGTGACGAAGGACCTTTGTCAATTTACGTTTCTCTCTGTGACGAAGGACCTTTGTCAATTTACGTTTCTCTCTGTGGCGAAGGACCTTTGTTAATTTACGTTTCACTTTGTGACGAAGGACCTTTGTCAAGTTTATGTTTCACTCTGTGACGAAGGCCATTTGTCAATTTACGTTTCACTCTGTGACAAAGGCCATTTGTCAAGTTTATGTTTCACTCTGAAACATAATTTTTTCACATGATTTTTTCTTTCTATAGAGACGAAATTCCTGTTGAACGGAATGAGGGAATGGTGGCGCTTAGGTATATACTCAAAGTATTTTACTAATAGCTTGCAATGTATTTTACTAATAGCTTGTAATTTACTAATTAGCTTGAATTTTTCGCAACTGGTCCCGGTTTGGTCTTAAAATGTGTATATTCCAACACCCGAAATTTTTAGAACATGCAGTTTAACGAGTGAAATGCTAAATATTATACTTGTTATATACCCAAATTCTTATCCTGGCATTACCACCACTATATACAGAACTCGTGACTACCACATATACCAATTCAAGATTGTGTCGAATCTTTATTAGCAATGGTCTGCAAATATAAATACGTCCGAACACCCTCAATGTGTTAATCATTGTAAGTTTTTTTCTATTTAAAAAGATAAAGATTTTTTTCTTTAGTCCGAGGAATTCATTATCTAGTGTGAACGACAGTAACAAAATTAAAACCTTGAAACAAAAGTTGTGGGAAGCTGAAGCAAGGTGAGCATTTTTTTTCTTTCTTTGTCATCAATTTAATTAAACAGTTCCGTTTATTTTACAAGTAAAGGTGGACAGGTTCCTGTCTGTTTGCAAGTTATAAAAACTAGTTATAAAATAACAAGGATACTATGTTTGATATACTATGATACTATGTTAATTTTTAAAAGCTTTTTGCACACGACATACACCGCCTTGGTGAACAGTACTTTTACTGTAGATATGACATGTACTTGGTCGCTCATAAGAGACTGCCCTTGTCACCGTACTTAAGTCCTAAGTTATATATGTATATATTCTGTATAGTCAATAAGTTTGTTTTCACTAGTTTAGTTTAGGGGTGGCGCCCTGCATGGGCCTCGTTGTCCCGTTTGCGCTAGCCCCATTGGACGTATACCCTGTAATTTTCTTTGTCTGTATAATAATATGTAACCTTTTATATGTATGTCCAATAAAGCTGATAAAAAAAAAAAAAAAAAAAAAAAATGTTGTCTCTGATTGGTTAGATGATGCGTACCGCGTACCTCAATAACTCGAAGTGACACGCTGAAGTGAATTTGAATTTTACGTTGATTCAATTACGCTTGTTAAAGGGCAACAAAAAATAACAACTTTTTATATCGAAGTATATGACTTACCTAGTGGGATATTAGAGTTTGGCGCTATGAAAGTGCCAAACTATAGACCTCGTTCATAATGGCGGCCAGTTTAAATATTCTTTTATATGCATGTAAATTAGCCTTTCTGGCCTCGTTACAAAGCAAAAAATATTTTGAATTACAAACACACGGACGAGGTCAGAAAGGCTAATTTAAATGTATATAAAAGAATATTTAATTTGGGTGCCATTATGAAAGAGGTCTATTTGACTTTAGTATAATTTCTGAGCTTAAACGAGTTCTGATTGGCTGACTGGCCAGTAAATCTGAGACGAGATATTTATTCTATACTATATTTATTCGTTCCAGTCCCTCTCGGAATCATCATTTTGATGTATGGTTTTTAAAACATGACGATTTTTTTTCAAAATGGCGACTATATTATTATGACTAAAAAATCGTCGAAAAGGCTCAAAAACTTAGCATAAAGACATTGTATATATCAGATTTCTCTCAAGATAGAACTAAGGGTAAGGAAGTTGTTTATCGTATAATTATTTGTATTTTTACGTCCGTTTTGATCGTTAGTGTGTTTTTGAAAGCTGTCAAGCGTGAAGAAAACATCGAGCATAACACAGTTCAAACTGTCTGTTTAAAACTTCTCAATTGAATATTCAGTTCAGCCTGACATTATACTAAAACAATTAGTCACCTCAGTCTCGGTGATTATCTTTATTTCGCGGCTCGGTAAATATTCACCGATAATCACCTCGACTTCAGTGACTAATTACTAATAGTAGAAACTGACCATAGTCTATTACAAATGCTGCATTCTGATTGGCTACTCAACCGTTGTCTATTCGTGATAGACCATGATGGCCAGACGCGCTCAAAACAATGGCAGAAAACTCTCGTTTTGGGGAGGTTTCAGATGAGTTTTTGGATATTTTTTTTGAGAATGCATGATTTGTAATAGTCCACTAATTTGTTTCTACTAAAACAATTAGACAACTCGTCTTGACTATTCGCTCATAGACAACTCGCCCTCGTTGTCTAATTGTTAAATGAAAGTGCTCGTAACACATTTTAAAAGTTGAATAATCCATCCAAAACAGGCTCTTGGGCCGCCATTTTGAATATCTTAATTTCTGGATAGCGTTGTATTTCTTACAGTGCTATCTTTCCTGGAGCCATGTCTTGCCCAGTTTTTGGTTGTAATATCGATTACAAAAGTAACACTGAGAAGCTTAATTTCTTTGCATGTCCGCCAACACTGACCGCTCTACTCAGCATATGTCACAGGTCATTTGGCAGAAGAACCCTAATTATTTTCAAAATGGCGGCTTGAAAGGCAGCTTTTTGATGATTCATTCGCCGTCAATACGCGTTACGAGTATTTTTACAACCTCAAACTACGATATCCCGGCTATTGAAGTCACATATATAAAAGTTGTCACATATTTGATATAAAAGTACTACAAAAATGTGTACAAAATACAGAATGTTTAGCTAAATTATTTTACGAAAATTGTATCTTGGTTGTTTACAACGCCCGACTGACGCCGTTAATGTGGCAATTTTGCGCAAGCGAAAAAAAGTAGTCGCCTTGTTTTTATCTAATTTCTGGGACATATTTTATAAAAGAAAGAAAACTTTGTCCCAGTGCCTCGAGAAGCTAGCAAAATACTCGGTTATCACCTTATCTTTTACACGCTTCTCTCGTGTTTTTTTCAATTTCCCACGTGCCTTTGTAACTCGATAGAGGCACGGGAAGATGTTTTCTATTTCTTATTTGGCGAGAAGTACCGGAAACTGTTGCTTTGAGCAATATTTCTATGTATTGATCCAAGCAATACTGATATTTGTAGTTTAAGTTCTTTCTTAGTCTATGTCCGAATACTTTCAAGGGATGTTTTCAGTTCGTTGCGTTTGATAAAAGGCGTCGATGAGAACGTTCATTTGTTGTACTTTGTAGCCATTGCCTCTCCGTTTCAGTTCAGTACGAACTTCCAAGTACTTCTCCAGTTTTTCCCTCTCTTTCTTATGTCGGTTCGTAATCCAAGGGCAGCTAAATTCCGTATAATTAATATAGTTTTATCATTGTAATCATTGTAAACACAGCATCGGGCTTGTTTCCCTGTTCTTGGGCATGTAAAATCTGATTACCTGCAGAAAATATCTGTATATCTTTCTTACATTTATTTATCTATTCGTTCCTCCCTCGTTCACTACGTATAATTACATGTACTTATTGCTCGTATTGCTCGTTTTTCTTTTTTATGTCAGAGTGGAAGAAGCCGATGCCGCGAAGGGTAAATTGCAACACCAAATAAAAAGAAAAGAAACTATAATTCATGAGTTGGAAAAACAGTTAATATTACCATCTATTGTTTATTGTTATTGTTTTCCATTTTTACTGGTATTGTGACCACAATTGTACTTTATTAAGTCTATTATTGGATAAATTTAAACCATTTCGTGTTGCACTTTTCAGGTTGGAAGAATCCACGGATGCTTTGCAAGAAAATGAACGGTTGACAAAGAGCATTAACCATAAAGAAGAACGCATACGAATATTACAACTTAGCCTTGAACAGAACCAGAACGAAATAAATTCCCTCGAAAGTCGGTAGGTTGAAAATTTCCCATTTGATGGAAATATAGGATGAGATTATGTTTCTTCTCACCTGTTGACCTGGTGAAAGGTTGACCTGGTGAAAGGTCAACCACCAAACAGCGCTAGATCAAACAAGGATGATAGTCGATAAACAAGAGTCCTACGAAGATAAGAGGTCGTGAATACCACCATTACGATATATTATGACTATGACGTAATTTGGCCTGATAAGGCTAATCAGTTTCACCGGTTTGGAAGCGGTAAAATCTGCTTCACAAATAGCCGATGCAAACTGTACGTTAATAATTGACGACAATAAAGAACTATACTTTGACGTTTTTAATTTAATTCTGACAACTTAGATACTGAATACTTTTTTAGGGAAACACAAACGACATGTTTGGCGATTACTGCGACAAACGAGAACGGAAATAATGGCAACAAATTATAGCGCAATTGTCATATAATAAATATTTCATTCGATCGTTTGGCAGATAATACGGGCAGGCATTTTACTTGTTTCTCGCATTTTTCTCATGATGGTCACACGACAATTCTTCCTTACATTAATCCTAAAGTATTAATCCTAAAAATATTCTTAAAGTTGTATATAGAGGCCGCCAAAATAGTTGATAAGTTATTTTAGAGTTTTTGGTTTGGTCCATTCGTTTCCGATATATGTCTCTTTAAACATGGCCTGAAACACTATTTCAAATTCCCCGCTAAAAGTTGCAAAGGGTCTGGTAACTACCTTATGTGACGTAACGTAAGGGACGAAAGTCGTTCATAAGAGTTATTTGCTCGTGTATTCTGTTGTGTAGTTATCATCGAAACGAGTAACATGCCAGATCAGATGTATTGTGTTTGGGTTTTCAAAGCCCCCACCCAGGCCTCTTTCTGCTTTGTTCGTCTCTCGGTTGTTTCTTGCAAATAGCAATGTTTAAAGAGAGATATCTGCGAAACGAATGGAGAAAATGAAAAACCGTAAACGACCTTATACGCTATTTTTTGCGTCTTCTATACAGAAAATATAAAACTGTCCAGGGCTTATAGGTACTTTAAGTATTGAGCCTTTTCTTCATGAATACTACTAATCACGTTTTGTATGAGATGTGAACGTAATCCCTTTGCCGTGGGTTCCTACCCAGACCGGCGTAAAGTCCCATTACGCGATTGACAATCAGAACCCTCTTCTGGTTTGCATAAATAATTTCATATTGCGAGAGACCCTAATGGCTAATACTAGGGTTAGTATTACGGTTGGGGTTAGGGTTAGACTTAGTATTAGGGTTGGGGTTATGGTTAGTATTAGGGTTAGTATTAGTGCTAATCTTGACGGGGGGCGTGGGACACTGTCTTAAGGGAGTTGAATTCTGGCCTGCTACACATTCCTAACATTCCTTTGGACGGACCGCCGTAAAGTGTCGTAACATGATGGACATTTTGGCGAAATTGGAAGAATTGACAAATATTAATATTTTCGCTTCTTTACGGTACTGCAATAAACTCGAGTACACAGCCTAACTTAATATTGCTTTCAAGTAAGTTTATAACGTCCGAAGGCCAACTCCTTTTCACTGTTTATATTGTGTACGTACTGTATGTCTGAGTCAAACTTTAGTCAAGCTTTCAGTAGTTCAAAATATATAGTCGTCTGAAGCTGGAAGATGTCAAATTTGACAGTTCGTAAATTCAAAAGCCGTTCAAGGGCAAACCTGTAAGTGTTTTCGCTTTTTTAAAGATGTTAGCAATCAGTTATAAAGATATTTTGTACGTATATTCAAGTCTGTTTTTCAAGCTTTCATTTGATGTATAGTATAGCGTCCGAAGGCCAACTCCTTTAAGTGCTTTTCAGTGTTTTATCGGTTAGTAATTTGCATCATTCTGTTGTAAACATGCAAACAAGAAACTATAAATACGTGTATGCAACAAACCCTGGGTGGCTGGCAAAAAAAGTTTGATATTTGTTTTTTGCTATTTACAAAGTGAACTTAAAATCATTTTATTCATCACATTGGCAAGTCGAACGTTGTTCGAATGAAAAAATATAAATGAATTTCATCGTAGAAACTTCCCGAACTGAGGACGCTTTGTCGCTTCGAAGGCGTCTATATATGAAGATAAAGCTCAAATAATTGATCACAGGAAAATCTAAATCAGTTAGTTGTTTATTTATAAAATGTACGAAAAGTTTGTATGACTAGGCTTCTGTGTACTAAGACCCGACAACTATAAAAACAACGATTATTTATTACCAAAACTATCCTATTTATTTTGACCCTTTCTCGTACATATTACAAAATGGCGGTCGCATTAGTTGGTTTTTCGATCACTCTCTATATATTTCAACTTATACGCCTCAGTTTGCCTGCTTATTCGCCTCTTCTGGTAACTAAAGAGAGTCTATATGGTACAGAACTTCTGGATTTGAGTTATAAAACCAGGCAGGATGCTTTCATACCAAAATCTGCCTTACATGTTCTGAACGAATTTGTAATTCAGTCTACCAACACAATTGGAGACCCAAAAGCTAAAGTCTTAAAGCGATCTACATCTACGTTGGCATACTGTTTATGTATGTTCTTACTTTTGTGCAGTGGAAACGTTGAAAGAAACCCAGGACCAGCTCAACAACAAGGACCAGGTGAACGTTTTAATTTGAGTACAGTCAAAGGCCTTAGGATCTGCCATCTTAATATACGCAGCCTTGTCAATAAGATCGACGAGATTAAAGTTTTCTGCGAGACCCAGATGCCCCATATCCTGAACGAAACTTGGCTTGACTCGTCTATTAGTGATGGAGAAATTCAGCTTCACAATTATTCGCTCGTACGTAGGGATAAAAGCCGTCGTAAGGGTGGTGTTCTCGCTTACATTTTATCGAACCTTGATTATAGAGTGATTCAAGAGCTCGACGATGAACAAAGCGAACTTCAATGTTTATGGATTGAGATAATACCCCCTAAGAGTAAAGGTTTCCTATTTTGTTGCTGTTATCGTTCGCCGAATACAGATAACGAAATGGAATATGTACAGGGTCTACGAAATATGCTTGTTAAATTAAGTGACCAGGGAAAAGAAGTTATTATTGCGGGTGATCTTAATTTTGACTGGAAACAACCACATAAATCTTCATCGATCAAGCGCTTTATTAACATGACAAAATAATTTAGCTTGCGGCAGATTATCGATAAATATAAGCATTCAAAGACTCTGATTGACATATTCTTGACTTCTCAACCAAACCTGTACATCTCAGAAGTTATACCAGTTGGTTTCAGTGACCATTTCGCGATTTTTGGTGTTTCACTTTCACTTTCACTGAAGATTTGCATAAAGTGCCTTGGTCATTAATAAATTTGTTTGGAGACGTGGAGGACTCGTGGAGTTCTTTCAAAGAACTGTTTAATGCTGTTGCTGATTCCAATGCCCCACTAACCCAGGTTCGTGTTAGAGGTAAAAAGGTGCCATGGTTGACAAATGAGGTGAGGCAGGTAATGCATGAAAGGGATCGCTTTCATAAGTTGGCGATAAAGACTAAGTATGAACTGCATTGGAGCTCATTCAAGCGTTTACGCAATGTTGTGACGCTGAAGCTAAGGAGAAGTAAAGAACGCTATTTCACCGATCAGTTAAAGGAGAATGAGGCAGATCCCCTTGGGACATGGAAAACTTTAAAACAGCTGTTTGGAAACGATGGTAAACGCTCTGGATGTAACACTGCTGGCTTAGCAACTAATCAAGTGAAAGAAAAATCAAACATTTTTAATCACTTTTTTGTTTCTTGTGCTACAAATCTTACATCAGCATGTCGAACAACCGGACAGTCGTTTTATAAATGGTTACCACAACGAGACCCAGAATTAGGAATTTTCAACTTCCAAAATTTTACTGTTTCGGAAACTTTGAAAGCACTAAGAGAATTAAAAGCAAAAAAGGCCACTGGCGCTGATGGTATCCCAAGCCAGCTGTTGAAAGACGGAGCTGATGCCTTGGCCGACCCACTGACCAACCTATTTAACATGACTATCCAACAAAGCAAGATCCCAGGGGAATGGAAAAAGGCAAAGATAACTCCTCTTTATAAGTCAGGTGACAAGGATGACCCGAAGAATTACCGACCCATTTCCATCCTGCCTGTGGTGTCTAAAGTTCTTGAACGATTAGTTCACAAACAGCTTGCAGCACATTTTGATGAAAACAAATTGTTATGCAGATCGCAATCTGGCTTTCGAAAAAAACACTCAACTACAACTGCTGTTACTATTTTTTCAGATGAGACTTTAATGAATATGGATGAGGGTCTTGTGACCGGTACTGTATTTATCGATTTGGCTAAAGCATTTGACATGATAGACCATGATATTTTGATTTGTAAATTGAAATATTATGGCATACGTAATGAAAATCTCATGTGGTTTAAGGATTATTTTTCGAGAAGGAAGCAATTTGTAAACATCGACTCCCAAATCTCTGAAGAACTCGACATCATCTCTGGAGTACCACAGGGATCAATTCTCGGTCCCCTACTGTTCATCACATATATTAATGACTTACCGGGCAGTATTAGCAACTGTTCCGTTAACATGTATGCAGATGATACAGCTTTGTACTACGCTGACACCTCTGTGGACGCAGTAAATCCACTGCATAAACCAAGACCTGGAACACTTATCTGAATGGTTTGAAGATAATCACCTGGTGTTAAACGTTTCCAAAACCAAATGTTTATTATTTACTTCACAAAGGCATAAAGAACGTGGCAGAACTCTAGGTCTAAATCTTCTTGGGCAATGTATCGAAACAGAAACTAGCTTCAAATATCTGGGAGTAGTGTTTGATAATTATATGTCTTGGAAGAGTCATGCAGATTATGTATGCAAAAAGGTTGCTGCCAGAGTTGCCGTTTTGGGCCGCATTAGAAGTTTTGTTACCAAGAAAGCAGCATTGCTGGTTTATAACTCAATCGTCTTGCCTGTTTTGGACTACTGTGACATTGCGTGGAGTGGTGGATTATTACAGCAAGACAATGATAGATTACAGAGGCTCCAAAACAGAGCTGCCAGAATAGTTACTTCGAACGGCACGCGCTCTCTAGAGGCTATGGAAAAACTCAAATGGTCACCACTGTACTGTAGGCGCTCTTATCATAAGATCAAACTAGTTTTTCAATGTTTGAATTCTCTAGCTCCCGATTATTTTTTATCATATTTTAAGAAATTTAATAGCCAACATAAGTACAGTACTAGGCACAATAGTAAGCTCATACTTCCAAAAGTACGACGTAATTTTGGTAAGAACACTTTTCTTTTTAGTGGAGCAGTGTTATATAATGAACTTCCTCGAGAGATCACCAACGGTGCGAAATCCATTCAATCTTTTTTACACCAAGCGAGAACCGTCCTTCTAAATTGACTTTTAAAATTATTGTCATTAGTTCTTTGTATATTGTATAGTAGTTTTAATAATTTTGTAAATTTTTTAAAGTAGATACAGGGCCCCTCTGGAGACCAGCCTCAGAGCTGAATGGGCTACCCTGTATCAATAAAGTTTTCATTCATTCATTCATTCATTCATTCATTCATACATAGCCCCAATTAATTAGGATGCGCCAAATTGCGTGCATTGTAGCAGTATTATCATACATCAAGCGAGGCGTTGTTGCGTACACGTATTTCTAGTACATATATTATATATTGGACATGAACTTATAACCGGCGATAGTGACCAGCTATAATCCTTAAAAAGTCTAGAACTGTTTGGCGGTTTTGGGTGAATTTGTCAACCATTCCTGTAATGCTGCTATGTTCGCTGAATCTGGCGAGACGTCTGCTGATACAGTATGCCCAAGGCATCTGATTTACAGTGGAAAAGCTTGCAGTTTGGAGGAAGGTTTTAACTTGAAACCAAACTTACTTGACTCCAATCTCTGAAGCACTTCTTTAAAGCTTCTGGGGAACGCAATAACATAATCAATTATCATCAATTTATTATCAATGTAAATTATTATCAAATTATTTACGTCATAAAGGTTGTGGGCATCTATTGTTGCTTGGCCATGATCTTTTCCATCTCACGACTGGGCTCAATGATTGCCCTTGATATACTGTCTTGAGGGGCTATCGTTACGCCCAAAACATGCATCCATTCACTGGTTTACTCCGACAACATCTAATTGGTGATGAGAAGTTAATTTCACATCAATTTTACCATTCTTGTACCTGTGTATCCGAAGAGATACGTAATCACGACTCCATGCTTGGGAGCTTTGGGCTCGTTGGAGATTTCTTCCATAGGTTTTCATACACTGCTTTCCGCGTTGTTTCACTACATCGGTACCAATAATGGTAGCAACGTGTTCATTGTAAGGGTTGTCTGGAACAACAAGGACCAGACCCGGATAGTCACCGTCACTGCTGCTTCACTCAAGGGAAACCCAACGGTTACTTCACTATACCCCAGATATGGAACTTCTTCACATCCAGCACCAACAAGTTTCATAATGTTCCTAATTGGCATTATTGGGAAGTCCTCCAAGCATACCTTATAGAAGGCGTGAGACACAGATGAGACTTCGCAACCAGTGTCCAACATGACCTAACACCATTGGTAATAGCAGTACATTCATTTGAATCACCCATCAGGTATTTTAGCTTTGACGACAGGTACTCATGGGGCCCTGGAATATTATTCACTAACTCCGGTGCGCTCATCGGAAGTAAAGACTCGTTTCCCGATTACTGCAGGTTTCTTTTACCATCGGAGAGGGGGTGTTTCTGCATCCTCTTCGAATATGGCCAATTTGACCACTGTGGTAGCAGGTGTGACTGTTGTAGAATTGTTGATACTTGCTTTCATCGGATTATTCTCGTTCATGTAGTTTGGATTTCGATGGGTGTCGCGTGCCTTTGTCACCCCTCTCTTGTTTTATAGCCTCTTTCAATTCCTTAATTAGCTAGGGCATTGCGCATATGGGTGCCTAACCATGATCGTGTTTCTTTACAATCTCCCGTAGCGTGTTTATTGATCCACACGTCAAAATAGCAAACGACTTCCCATCTGTAAATCTCGTAATCAGATTCTCGTAATCAGTGATTTTACATGATTTTACGTCATTTTCTGAAAATTTGCTTACTCAACTTTACATTCATATATTCGCATTTTTATTTTTGTTCACATATTTCTCCGACAAAGGGCCCATACTCGAAACGTCCTTAATATTTTCTTTCTATATGTAGGTTGATCGGTTTGTTGGTGTATTTGACACGTGCCAATACTTGTTAGCATTATCACATAAAAGTGTTGTGTTGCGTAGGTAATGTAGAAATACAAATCAAAAACACTAAAAGGGTTGGTCCAAAGGTTGGTGAAATAATGAGTATAGGAGGTCTAACGTTCGAGCGAAGGCTCTTCGTCAGAACGTAAAATGAATGAAGGTCTGAATAAACAAATCCAAACCACAAGTTGTAATTTCTTAACATTAACAATTCATCTATTTGTAAATCCCTATTATACTTCCCCTGGATCGTATCATGCAGTCGCATCTTACTCGAGCTGGTCATCGACGCTGATCATGGAGGGTATATAGAGATAGGGAGACGACTGGGTACGAGTCAGCAACTTCCCATACGCTAATCAAACGCTTGATCATCCCCATGAGATATCTCGGGGTCAGGAGATATCCTGCTCTCAGTGATAGGTATTGTGTATTGGCGAATATTATTATAAGCGAGTCCCTGTCGCGAATCTAACCCGTATACCTTCTGGTTGAGCTTCACAAGACGACAGAATCTAATTAATTTTTGGCATCTGCTTTAAGCCTTCTGACGTTCTATCCATTGAGCTACGCCGACTCGGAATGAATGTGCATGTGCACCTAGTAGTAGTAGTAGTAGTAGTAGTAGTAGTAGTAACAATATTTATTCAGGAAGTCCACTCACAAAAGTGATTTTCAGTGGAGTCCTACATAGGTAAAACATATACATACATATAACAGATATATATAACAGATACAGTAGTACAATATAAATGAAAAATTATAAATGAAAAATTACAAAACTAAAAATTAAAGTTTTAAATGTTTCTTAAGTTTAAGTTTAAATAATGAAAAAGGTTTAGTATTCCGAAGTTCTTCTGGTAAAGAGTTCCAGTCTTGAGCACCGTGATAGGTGAAACACTGTTTCCCCCAGTTCCTGTTGACTCGTTGTAGGTGTAAGTTATGTTTGTTTCGAGTGTTGTAATTGTGGATATCAGCAATATATTTGAAATTAAAATCATAGTCAACGTCATTGTTTAAACATTTATGCATGATAAGGCAACGATGAAAGAGCCTGCGGACTGGTAGCGGTTGCCAGTGTAATGATCTCAGTGATTCAGTGGCTGACGAAAGTGGATGAAGATCAAGAATAATTCTTGCAGCTTTGTTGTGAAGAACTTGAAGATGGTCCATGAGGACAGAATTGTTTTTATCACCCCAGACAAAATCAGCATAGTCAAAGAGTGGCATAATAAGACTGTTTACTAATGTAAGGCGGGATTCGAGAGATAGAAGGTGTTTAACTCTTCCGATGACGCCAAAGCGTTGGTAGATTTTCTTAGAAAGTATTTCAATATACACCAAGATACTTAAAATATTCGACACGGTTTAATGGGCTGTTGTTGATGACTATAAATTGATGTCCTTAAGTTTCGTTAATTTTGCATTACCTCCAAACACCATGAATTTACATTTAGAAGTGTTAAGAGTTAACCAGTTTGTGGCAAACCATTTGGATAAGGTCAGGAGGTCAGTTAAGCTGTTCTTCTAAATGAAAGGCGGTTTTAGCTGAACAAAACAGAACAGTATCGTCTGCATAGAGTGAGATATTACAGTTCTGGACAGTAGACGGAAGGTCGTTCGCATAAATAAGAAACAGTAAAGGTCCCAGTATACTTCCTTGGGGAACTCCGACCAATACTGGCTTATTGGATGAATGTTCGCGACCAACAGAAGTGACTTGGAAACGGTTCGAAAGATATGAGTTAAACCATTCGATGGTTGATTGTGAAAAGCCAATGTTTCCGAGTTTTTCTATCAGAAGATCGTGGCTGACCGTGTCAAAGGCTTTCGACAAATCTAGGAAAACAGCTCCGGTGATGGAACTTTTATCCATATTTTCCAAAATATTGTCGGTGAAGTGGGTAAGAGCAATTCCGGTAGAGAGTTTTGGGCGAAAACCAAACTGGTTTGGGGTTAGAATGTTTTCTTCAAGGAGGTAGTTGTAGATTTGATGGTGTGCGGCTTTTTCAAGTATTTTGCTGACGGATGGTAAGATGGTTATTGGTCTATAATTATTGGCATCACAGCGGTTACCAGATTTTAACAACGCTGTCACTTTGCCACGTTTCCATACTGCTGAAAAGACCGATGTAGCTAACAAGCGGTTGTAGATTTTAGTGAGACTTGTTGAAATAATACTAGCAGAGTCTTTAAGCAACCTTGCACTAATATTATCTAAACCAATTGCTTTCACCTCAAGCTTTCAATCTCAGTTAACGTGCCTGTTTGCCGTCAGGGCAATGTAATTTTCTGAGTACTGTACAAAAGCTTGAGAAGCACATTGTCAATATTGGAAAACTCGTGCAATTGTAATTGTAGATTTTCACCTTTTCCTCTCATATGTATATATACACATATTGTTTTAGTCTCGAAGGTTCAACGTCGGAGATATACAAGCTGCGAAAGTCAGATGACGACAAACGAAAACGAATCAACAGTTTTAAAATGAAATTAGACGATTCAAATGGCATACACCAAGCATTGAACAAAAAGGAAGAAATAATTAAGCATTTGGAAGAAAGGTATCTAACTTTGTGTAGACGAGTAAAAAGAAATACTATTCGTTATTGGGTTAGTTGAAACCTTTTATCTACAAATTTCGTTTTACCAGTCGGATTTTTACCAACATATTTAGATATGAAAAATGTGGAATATAAGTTCGGTTTTTGTTGTTAAGCCAAGTCTGCCGCGACTTACAATTATCAATGCCTTCCACAACTACTCAACATTACCAGCAAATAATGATATACTAAACACTTAATGACTGGTGCCGAGGTAAACAGTGAAATTTAATTCCCGACGATCTCACTGCTTTGAGGGACCAGACATTAAGTGATTTGTTGTATAGCAAAAAATATACAAAGTACAGCAGAAAAGATAGACATTTGTCAACGCAATGAATTAGGAAGCGAAAGTTGACTTAGATAAAAATACTTTTTGCGACGCTAGTTTATCCCGCAAAAAACGAAAAACATCCCAAAAATATCAACAGTACGTTTACCTCGAATATTTAATTGTGGTTTAGGCAGGTTTGTTGGGTTTTCCGATCCAGTTATTAACAGCTAGCGGGCAACAGTTTGTTTTTATATGTCATGTGATCATGTCAAACAATGAAAGCGTGTCTCACAAGCAATAAATAGAGCTATATAACAATAGTACTGTACATCATAGTGGTCTTATCAATAATTGTTTTCTCCTATATATAAATAGAGCTGTATAACAATAGTACATCATTATAGTGGTCCTATCAGTAATTGTTTTCTCCTATATAAACAAGATTGAATTGAGAGAAGTGCGCATAAAATTTGTGTTATAATTTGAAAACGACGTTTTTTCATTAATGTTGTATCTTATTCGATGGCTGTAGATTAGATTGTATTTCTGCTACCAAAGATATTTTTACTTGTGAGTCCCGCTTAAAGCCGGTTTTCCACTTGGTCTATTTAAGAAATAGAAACATCTCCCGTGTTTCCATACAGTTTTATAAAATAATTTTACTCCACGCACCATGTGATTGGTCAGCTTGCCGATCTCGATCAATGAGATTTGTATTAAAGGGGAACTCTAGTCCCAACACAATTAAGGTTTAAATAAAAGATCATACCTGTATTAGATTGTTCCTGAATTATTTCGGCATAAATGTTCATAGTTAAGGAGAAATTGTTCGCCAAAGTTCGCGATTTTTAAAAATTTGGACGCCATGTTGTTCTTTCTCGAGCAGACGCGGATTGTCAGCGGTTTCACCTTTGTGACGTAGTCCAGTGCTTCTTGAGTTTTGTCAAGGGCGATTCGTCATGAATAATGTTGATGCTGTGACTTCGTCGAACTTTGGTCTTTCGCCATCCATTTGTACACAAAGGAACCATGCAGTGCGGCATTTTGTTTACTTTTTGTGCGCAAATTTTTTTTGGAATTTCCCGCGATTAAGTAAAAGCACTGGACTACGTCACAAAGGTGAAACCGCTGACAATCCGCGTCTGCTCGTGAAAGAACAACATGGCGTCCAAATTTTTAAAAATCGCGAACTTTGGCGAACAATTTCTCCTTAACTATGAACATTTATGCCGAGTTAATTCAGGAACAATCTAATACAGGTATGATCTTTTATTTAAACCTTAATTGTGTTGGGACTAGAGTTCCCCTTTAAATCAAAAGCGTTATATATATCGTAATTATTCAAAGTATAAGCAATTGTTTCTGAATTATTTTATCAAAATAATAGAATACGTTTGCACGGGTCTCTATTTAACAATTAGACAACGAGTCCGCGTTTTCTATTTAACAATTAGTCACCGAAGTCGAGGTGACTATCGTTGAATATTTACCGAGCCGCGAAGCGGCGAGGTAAATATAACGATAATCACCGAGACTGAGGTGACTAATTGTTTTAGTATAATTTCTGAGCTGATCAGGAAAACACGACTTCCGTTTGGATCAAAACAAAATTTTACTTCCTTTTTGAGTCACGCGGGTACACGCGTAACGAATCACATGATCTAAATCTTCGGAAGTTCAAATGACATATGACGAAGCATCGAACAAGTTATCAAATGTCTAATCGCGATGGAAATGTCCTGGATTTACATCAACAAAGTTAATTTTACTTTACAAATATAAGTAGTTCAAATAGTGTACAAATATGGAACGTTATTTGTTGTTTACGTTGATGTTGAACGTGAATGAACAGCCTTGGAAAGTGCCAGATGAAAGAATGGCTCCTGGATTTATACCATGCGACTGGAGATTTGTTTGAAGGCACTGATTTTGAAGGACGTTTGCCTCATTTCTTTCAATTGAAGTATTGCTTCTTTCGACTGGGGAATTGCTGTCGACTGGAGATCGAGATGAAATGGCATCTTTGATGGTCGCAGATGATGTTGGTGATGAAGTGTTTTCATTGCCATGAATGAAAGAGGTAAGCGCTGTAGACATGTGCTTAAATTGACTCAGAGTTGGCCTTTCACAGTAACTTTCGATACTTGTGTCACTTTTATGACCAGTAACTGCTTTGATCTTCCGAGTTTCCACATTGTTCGAAGACAGAACCGTGACAGTTGTCGCTCTCAGAGAGTGGTTGGTGTGATAAGGGAAGATACCGGCTCTTGTCGTCATGTTTCGCAGCATGTTGTCAAGTGTATTATGGCCAAGTACCTTCTTCTCGTACCAGATCTGGACTTTTCCTGGATCAAACCTGATGGACACATCTTTTGGCCGCTGGAACAACGCATCAACGTCGGGGTGAAGATGACTTAGATACTCCTTTATCGTTTGGACTGGGCATCTCGGAGAATTGGTTTGAGCAAAAATTTTGCCATCAGAGTGGTCTTCAGTGCCGTCGAGGCCGCCAGTGTGGTTCTTGCTTGAAAGCACCGTTCCCGCTTCGCTTTTATTCAGCTCGAAGTATCCTTCTTCTCCAGTTGTTACGACAAAACGAAGCATGGATTTCTTTAGCAAGCTCTGGTGTTCTCTACCTCGTTTGCCAAAATACAGCGAAATGTAGAACCACACTGTTTGCATCAAACTTTGGGGATTACGGGTTTTAGCGCTTGTTAATTCGCCTTTCTCGAACAGCTTCTCCACCGTTTCAACAGTCAAGGGATTTTTGTGGACTGTTCCTGCTATCTTCCCAGTGCCTATGAGGTGCTTCAGGTATGCATGTAACGTTTTATTTGCTTCGTGAAAGGTAACATCATCACAAAGCGAGAATTTTCTGTTGAATGGTGGTGAACGAAGATGGCGATCTAGTGCGGCTCGGATTGACATTAAGCTCGTTCTTTTGTAGTGTGAGCCATCTTTTTTTCTGGCTGACACGTAGAATTTCGAAAGACATTTATTCATTTCAGCGATATCCATACTCTCGAACTCTTTTGTAAATTCGTTTTGTTGTAAAAACCATTCTGTCGAAAAAGATAATTACCTGTAAGCCGGCTGTTTAAAATTTAAAGTCCAGAAAACTGGCATGTTTTTAAAGTGCCAAATAAAATTTTTCAAAACATGAACGGAAGAATTCTTACCTTTAAACAGTTTTGCACCATATTTGGTGGATTCTTTGGTTTTCCTAGGAATGGCATTTTCTTTCAGTTGATTAATTTCTTCGTCCGAAATTTTGGCGAATCTGTTTTTGGCAGCCATTTTGAGTTTTTTTTTGAAAACTCAATAGTCACCGCGCTACGCGGTGACTATCGTCTCAGAGTCACTGGCCAGTCAGCCAATCACAATTCGTTTCAGCTCAGAAATTATACTAAGAGCAGATAGTCAAGGAGGCAGAGCCGAGTTGACTATCGCTCATAGAAAACAAGGGCGAGTTATCTAATTGTATTAGTATAAATTTCCAAGTTTCTAACCCAAGAAATAACTTTTATAATTTTATTACACATTTTTCATGAAAAAAAGTAACTATTCTTTCGAAATCATGCGACTTTTACCGCAGAGGTTTCTATCATCGGATAGTAACTCCTGTGATTGAGGATTTGTGATAGAAACTTGTCAATTTATACTTAAAACGTGATCGAAACCCTCATGAATTAATAAAAACACTCCACAAGTTGGAAAAGCTCTTCTACACTTCTCTCGTGTTTTTGCTACTTCACTCGGGTTTCGATAACGCTTCATAAAATAATGTTTATTATAATGGAGAGACATTCGTCATATATGAGCTATTTTACAATCTCATTGGTTCTTATACTAGCAAGCTATCAGCTCATATACCATTAGTAATAAGATATTGATAACGTGACTGAGCAAGAAGAAAATACGTGTCTTATATTATTAAACAATTATATCACGCTCTCGTCATGTGAATTCATACGATTTTAGCCGATGGTATAATTGTTAAAGTAACATTTTAAGACGTTTTTAAGCCTCAAAATCGGCCAATTTATTAAAGAGACGTTTTTTTATAACCTATTAAAGTGGCATGATAACGATTTTAAGAATTTTCCTGTTCAATATGTTCTAAACGCATATTGAACATTCAAAAACTAAAAAAAGTTTCATAGGCACTTTAAGTATTTCCACTTTATTATAAAATCATCGTGTGCAGACCACGTGACTAAACACAAGTATCAACGATCGTCATATAAATTTTCATGAGGTCGCTTATGTAGATCAATTCAATTCTTCGTCTTGTTTTGATCTGTTTTCGAAGCAGATGCCAAGAATTAATTAAAAGATTCTATTCAATTGAAAATACGGAAAGCGACTGGTATAATTAACCACAATTCCTTGCGCGTAGTAAACAATGAATCTCGCAGAAATATCAGTTTTTTCAGAAATATCAGAGTTTGAAAAAGATTAAATTTTGTGAGAAGAAAGCTTTTATACTCATTTAATTTATGTTAACAAGTTAAACCATGTTCAGCTGGTTATTACAGGTGATTATTATATGGCTTGGCTCGTGAGCGGTCTAATTAATGCACCTTTTCTGCAATTTGATTGGTTTCTGAGCGGTCTTTACAAACCGGTAAAGATCGGTCATTAAATTATTCGTTAATTTAAAATATTACGAAAAAAATGAGGAAATGTGAGAAATTTAAAAGAGCCAAAAGTCCTTACGGTAAACTGAATATCCTTCCCTTGGTCTTTTCGCACAGACCTCGCTCCTTCGACGCTCGGTCTGTATTAGCAGACCGCGGGCAGGATAATTTTGCCATGAAGACCTCCCGCTTGGTCAATAAGTGTTTAGTTGAGCTCACAAAGCATTCTGGCAAAATGTACAGCAGCCATCTTTTTCGGTATCGTCAATTAAATTATATTAAGGTGAAAGTACTAGTCGTCTTCCGTTGTTCTTTTGTTATTTTATATAATGCACAAGCTAATTTTAATGCAGATTAAAAATCAATCAACCTTGTCGTGCAAGAGTTCCACATTCTGACACCACCGGCAAAATACGAAAACTATTTAGACTTAGATTGAAGATGATTATCGTGAATATCTTCGATACTACGGAGTATTATAGTTTCCTCGCATACCACCTTACTGATACACGTTTTGGATGAGACAGTTTCGATAAAACTCACTCGAGATCCAAAAGTCATACGGTACTGACTGTTCTGTTGGGCTTGTATGTGAAGGTTAAGATTTCAATAAACGTGATGCTTAGAACTGAGTTAAGATTCAAATATGCCTATTTTAATAAAATAAGTTATATTAATAAGTGATAACTTTACGTCGTCTGTTTTCAGAAATGAGGAATTACAACGCGAAACAAGTTGCGTAAACGAGGTTCGTGCATGCATGGTGCAGTTTATATAATTATAAAATTTATCTTTTATTGATTTTATTTATGTATTTTTAGCGAATAATTTCTCTTGAAAGTGAATTGGAAAATGTTCGTGCCAAAAAAGGGTCAGCGGAAACTATTATTGTCAATACTTCACCAAAGGGCAGGTCAGCATAATTTTAATAGCAACATGGATAGTTAAATGTTGGGGGAGGGGGCTTGATAGGTTAAAAATGATGATCCAAAATACCCTATGATATTTAAATTTGCGATAAGAGAGCTGTATGTAAGTATACTTACAGGGTAACATACTAGTAGTAAATATAGTTTACTACGAGTATGTTACCCTGAGAATGATTCTGAAATAGAATTGTATTAAATTTTAACACTGAATCGGAATTCCGAAGATGTGACTTCAAATCCGGCTTGAGTCATTAATTTTTCGTTGATTCAAAATAATCTCCATGATGATAATAGTTATGATAATGCAAACATAGTGTAAGAGTGAAATAAGAACTGAGGTTTTTACCGAGGGTCCATCTTTTACACTGTACACTAGTTTTGTTTTTTCTTGCTGTTGCAGAAGAGATGTTAGTTTTGTAACATCAGACAACCAGAATGATGCTGACTTACTTCATAGAAAGATCGAAGGCTTGGAAGAAATGGTATTGTATTTTTCGGTTAATGAAGATGTAATGTTATTTACCGGTTGAGAGGTCCGGATAGAGAAATATTTGCCCAAAGTCTCAAAAACGGCCGGAGGCCGCAGACCGAGGGACGTTTTTGAGACCGAGGGCAAATATTTCTCTATCCGAACCGACCAAAAAAAACGGGTTCGGTAGTTCGGTAACTTAGTTCGGTAAAACTGCATTATTTGGATAAGGAAAGAAAAACAAACCAAAATACTTTAGTTTTTGTATGATATAGTTATTTCCAGCTTAGTTGAATCAAATTCTGTATGTTTTCCATTTTTCAGTTAATAATGAAGCAAAAATCATGAGAAAATATTTTAGCATTTAGGATTCACCGTGACCGTGGTCAAAATATCGTAAAATTCCGCCCGCTGCTGCAGCCAATCAGGTTGCAGGAAAGGCTAGGATTCCGCCCGCTCACGATACAAGAAAAATAAGACAATATGTTTCTAAGATAATATGTTTCAAGTGTGCATGCAATGAAGCATTAGTTATTTAATAGTTGACACATGCAAGACTAGAATGGAGCAATTTCCGTTGGAACCAAGACCACTTAGCATATCAATATGTGGATAGATAATATCCGGTTCGTTATCTTTTTCTTTAGTTCAGAAATCCCATCACTTTCCCTTGTGCATAGTTGTAAATAATGATTTTTTGCAATCTTGCCGAAGTAGGGCTTATTCTATACATTTGCAATAATTATTACATGCAATGTTTCACGTAACAATTTCAATTCCCAAGAATTAAACAACAGCTTGATAACCTCTTCATCTGTTCAATTAATCGTAATTAACTCCTGCTATCTTTAATTTATTTATTTTTAGAATGAGAATTTAAATTTGCAAAAAGAAAGTGAAGCTATCACATGTGCATCATTAAGAGGCGAAAACGAATCTTTAACGCGAGAATTACAAACATTACGTTCCCATCATGATCAATTGATTAATGATCTGAATGATCTAAAAGATAGTTACACTGAACTGGACTTGTCTTCCGCAAAATCTCTTTACAGATGTGAGGTAAATATTATTACTAGAAATTCGCAACAACCCTCGCTCGATGGATGGTATTAAATACGACAACAATGTCATGCATGTCATTTGGCGCATCCTAATCAATTGGGCCTGGGCATGAAAAATAATAATAATAGTAAACTAAGCTTATATAGCGCTTATACAATAATAATAAAATCCAATAAATATAGTTATATACTGTATAGCAAATTAGCAGTAAATTATATAAAGTCAAAATTTACACGTTTAAAAACGAAGACAATTAATTTCAATTAAAAGCGGATTTAAATAACTTTTAAGTTGGGATTTAAAACTATTAATACTATCACACATTCGTAAGTCTTTAGGAAGAACATTCCAAAGTTTTGGTGCAATAACAGCAAAAGCTCTCTGTACATAGTTTTTAAGATTGAACTTCACGGGATCCAAAAAGCCAGCAGACGATGAACGGAGTGACCTTGAAGGAGAATATTGGAGGAGCTTGTTTGTTAAGGGCTTTAAAAGTTAGTAACAGAATTTTAAACTTAATGCGATCAGCAATGGGGAGCCAGTGAAGGTCAGCAAGGATGGGTGTAATATGTTCATACTTTCGAGCACGGGTGTTCAAACGAACAGACTGAAGTTTTTTTTAAGTTGATATTGAGGCACACCATAGATGAGGGAGTTATACAACAGTCCAGCTTTGAAGTCACGCAGGCGTGGACAAGAATTTCAGCAGTTTTGTTGGATAAGTATTTTCTTATTCGTGAGATGTTCCGAGATGTTTACAATTTCAAGAAGGGAAATTTTGATTCCCTAAGAACACTCTTGGATTCTATTTCATTTGATGACATTTCTCCATGTACTGTCATTGACAGTTATTGGTTATGCTGGAAGCGTAAGTTTATCGAAGCTGTTAATAAGTGCATTCCTAAATCAAAATTAAAGCACTCAAATCAACCTCCATGGATTGATGGTGAAGTCATCCATAGCATAAACAAAAGAAATACTCTGAGAAGAAAAGCCGTAAAAGAAAACAATGCGAACTTGTGGGAGAGAGTTAAACAGCTGCGTAGAGAAACTAAGTACCTCATTAGGGCCAAGTTTAAGAACTATATACAAAAGCTTACCACCTCAGCCTCGTGTACTAGTAAGACCAGTATATGGTCTTTTTTTAAATCTAAGACCAACAAAGGATCGTTACCTGAGTCAGTTGAACTTAACGGCATGAAATTTGTCAATCCACTGGATAAAGCTGAGGCATTCAATGAATTTTTCGCCTCTACTTTCCAACAACCAAGTCAGAGTACCTCGGTGCCTTGTACCCAGCCATACACTAACTCCTCTTTGACTAATTTGGAACTTACTACGACTGATGTACTGAAAGTTCTTTCTTCTCTGGATGTATCTAAAGCAGCTGGTCCAGATGGAATTCCCTCTCGTCTGCTTAGAGATTGTTCTGTTCAAATAGCTCCATCTCTAACTAAGCTATTCAACTTTTCATTATCAATTGGAAAACTTCCGGCTGAATGGAAAAAGGCCGATGTAACCCCTGTACATAAGAAGGACGCTAAAAATCTCGTAACCAATTATAGGCCCATCTCTCTGTTACCAATAATTAGCAAAGTGTTTGAGAAATGTATTCTGATACGGATTCTACCTTATTTTACGCATGTCCTCTCGGATTTTCAATTTGGTTTTCTAAAGGGAAGATCTTGTGTTTCGCAATTGCTTACGGTCTTTCACGAAATTGGGGCTGTACTTGATAGGAACATTGAAACAGATGTTCTTTATCTAGATTTTTCAAAGGCGTTTGACTCTATCAGCCATGAAAAGTTGCTAATTAAGCTTAAGTTATTTGGAATATCAGGCTCCCTTTGGAGCTGGTTTATGGATTATCTTAGTAATCGTAAACAATGTGTAGTTGTCAATGGTGCAAAGTCTAAATGTGTACCAGTTATTTCAGGAGTTCCTCAAGGTAGTATTCTAGGCCCATTCCTTTTTGTGCTATATGTCAACGATCTTCCTGATACTACCTCGACAGGTACGAGCATAGTATTATTTGCTCGTTGCACAACGTTTTGCCGATGATTATTTATCGTGCACAGAAGTCCCAAAAAGATCATCTTATACTCCAGCGTGATTTGAATAGTCTTGTCAACTGGAGCCATGATTGGGATTTAAATTTTAATCCAGCCAAATGCGATGTCCTAAAGATTTCTAGAAAACGTAATCCATCAATTCGAGGATACGTGGCTGAACAAATCATATTAAATGAGTCTAGCACACAATGCGATCTTGGGATAACCATATCCAAAGATCTATCTTGGTATAATCATATTGTGAAGGTTGTTGCTAAATCAAATAAAGTTTTGGGATTTCTTAGGAGGAGTACACCTACCTCTTTAAGTATTGATTTGCGTCTTGCATTATATCTAACCTTCGTACGCTCAGTCATGTGCTATGGGAGCCAAGTATGGGCACCTCAGTCTAGCACTCGTGATCTGCTTCTTCTTGAGCGTATTCAACGTCGTGCTACTAAGTACATTCTTGCGTTGGATATGACCGTAGATCTTTCTTATAGAGATAGGCTGGTTAAATTGAACCTTCTTCCAATTTCCTATTGGTTTGAATACCTTGATCTTGTTTACTTTTGTAAGTGCCGCCTTGGGCTTTGTACTCTTGATATTACAAAGTACGTAACTTCTTATTCTCTGTCTTCCAGAACCACCAGAAATTCGTTTGCATGTACTGACTACAAATCTAATACATTTAAAACGTCCACATTTAGAGATTCTTATTTTAACCGTTTAGTACCATTGTGGAATTCTTTACCTGAGGATATTAAGTCTTGTAATTCTATTGCTTCTTTTAAAAATTGTCTTTTTTTATATTATAAGTCTTGTTTATTATCTATTTTCAATATAGATCGAATTAGAACACTTAAAACTATTTGCTCTAAATGTAGGTCTACAGATATTAAATCTATTTGTTGTCGCTAGTCATGACCATTTACTTATTTATTTATGCTTGTAATTAACTAGTTTAGTGTATCTTATGTATATATTGTAGTGTTGTTATCTATATGTGAACAGTTTTGTATGTTACTTGTACGGAGTAGAGCTTGCCTGGACTTAGAGTCCTTTCTCTGCTCTGTTAAAGCTTTTAAATAAAAAATAAAAAATAAAAAAAAGATGATAAAAGGCACCTTTAATGACGGAATTGATATGAGGTGTCGTGGAAAGAGATTCATCGAACGTCACGACAATGTTGCGAACCGTTGTAGAAGGGTAGATCAAGTCATTTCCGCATTTAATTGGTGGAAAAGGAGGACGGGGAAGATAACGAGAATACACCACTAGTAGCTCAGTTTTGTCCCGGTTAAGTTGAAGTTTATTAAGTGCCATCCATTGGTATATGTCCATAAGGCAGGTCTAGAGTTGTTGTATTCATTTATTTTCTGTGAAAATGTGGCACATGTCTAGATTTGTTATTCACAAGCCATCCAGAAAGAATAGTTAACGTTGACACGAGGAATATAGGTCTATCAGACCATTTACCTGTTTTTGCTACTCGATTGTAGAAGAAATGCCGTTCTACAACCACTCCATCATCACATAATCTAATTCAATATCGAGACATGAAACACTTTGACAGAAAGGCTTTTGTCATAATGGTTGAACAACTACCATGGAATATACCTTTTGCCTTTGTCAATATGGACGATATTTTAGACACGTGGCAGAAGCTGATTTTGTCTGCAGTTAATGAGCAAGCACCCATGAAATCCAAACGTGTACGTAGAAAAAGGCAACCAGGTTGGATGTCACCTGAGGTCTTAAAAGAGCGTGATAGTTTATTAAAGCAAGCACGCGTGACTAAACAATAAGTCTGACTGGTGTCAATATAAACTAGCCAGAAACATCTCGACGAGTAAGATTCGTGAGGCGAAAAGAAAATTTCATCAATCAGCTTTAAAAGAAAATCGAAATAATCCCAGGCGTTTGTGGAAACACATCAAAGAATTAACTGGTCAAAGTGCTGAAGCAGGAGTGGTGAATTTAATCAAGGTTGGTGATAAGTGTATTACCTGTCTAGACAAGATTGTTGAAACATTTAATATTCATTTTACAAACATTGCCAAAAAATTCTCGATCATTGGAGATTATACCAACATAGGGCTACACAAATTACAATCTTTTGTTCAATCAAAAAAGATTAATATGGAATCTTTTTCCATCCCGCTGGTTTCTGTGAAAGATGTAGCAAATTTTACTAGCCATCCCTACGAATAAAGCTACTGGCGCTGATAACATCTCGGCTAAGATGCTACCTTTTCGCTGCCAGGAATCGTATAAAGCTAGATTGATTAAACTGAATCTCCTCCCTATAACCTATTGGCATGAATACATGGATCTTGTCTTTCTCTTTAAAGCCATTACGGGCATAATAAATGTTAATTTTGACGTACTCCCAACTATCCGGTCAACGAGGGCAACTAGAAACAATAACCCTAACGTTATTCAGTTTCTGACGCGAAAATGTAAAACTGTAACGTTTCAAAGATCCTTTTTTAATAGAACGACTCGAATCTGGAATGCCCTGGTCAATGATCTTCAGTTCTCATTTTCTTGCGAACTTGTTTTTTTTAAATCGATTTTGATTAGATACTACAAAAATGCACTTGTATCTAATTATGACCCTGAAGACCCTCGCTCATGGAAAACAATCTGTCCTTCGTGTAATGTTGCTCGTAACGTGTCAAGATCATTAACTTGTTGTTATTAATTCGAACCCTTAGTCCATATTTTTCAATTTTAATATTTAGTTCTAGGTGTGTCGGGCCCGCAGTAATTGGCAATTGCTGTTGCGGTGTCCCTGCCAACGTTTGTCACTTTGTATTTTATTTTATTTATTATGTATGTATTTTGTATTTGGCGAAGTTAATAAATTCAAAAATTCAAAAAATAAAATTGGCTGGTACAGCAGTAGTTCGTCCATTATGCCGTTTAATAAACTGCTCTATAACTATGAAATCGGTTCCAAGTGATTAGAAGACTGCTCGGGTTCTGCCATTGTACAAGGGAGATGAGACTTCAGAGATGGACAACTATAGACCCATTTCTATTCTGCCAGTACTGTCTAAAGTCATTGAAAAGCATGTACATGCATCTTTGTACAACTATATTTGTCTACTAACAACCTGCTTTATAAGCACTAATCGGGATTCAGACAGCATCATTCCACTGAAACAGCTCTCATTAAATTGGTGGACTAACTGCTGTTTAACGCTGACAAAAACATGATTACCTCTGCAGTCTTTATTGACTATCGGAAAGCTTTTGACACAGTCAGCCATAGTGTTTTACTAAGTAAACTGGAAGCCTATGATTTTAGTGCTGAACCCCTGTCCTGGTTTACCTCCTATCTTGAAGGAAGAAAACAACATGTTTGTATGAAAGGTTATTCCTCTCCTATGCTACCTTTAGTCGCCGGGGTTCCGCAAGGGTCTGTGCTTGGACCGCTGTTATTTCTCGTGTTTATTAATGACTTGCCTTTCGAAACCGGAGATGCAAGTACTGACATTTACACTGATGATACCACCATTACTGCTGCTGCACATTGGACTAAAACTTCAGAGTTGAGTTCTATTATGAACTTGGCAATGGAAGGAATTACCGACTGGACTACGGAGAACAGACTGTCTATTAATCATTCTAAAACAAATCTGTGATATTTGGTAGTAAGAGGTTACGATCAAAGATGACACCGGACAACCATGATATCAACATCACTTTACCTGGGTCAGGCACTTATGTTACCCAGGTTAAGTCACAAAAGGTACTTGGAGTCACTCTTCATGATGATTTGACCTTTGATGAACATGTTGAAAGCTTGGGGAAGAAGCTCTCGAAGGGATAGGGCTTTTAAAAAGAATCAAGAACTTCCTTCCACACGAAGAAAGAATAAATTTTTACAATGCAATTATTAAATCAGTTTTAATTTATGGAAGCTCTATATGGTCCTCATGTAGTAAATCTAATTTAGATTTTATTTTTAAATTCCAAAAACGTGCAGCAATGTTGATTTTGAATGCGGACAATCGTGCACGTTCCGTTCCTCTATTTAATAAACTAAAATGGCTGCCATTCTATGAGGAGATTAAGATCAATATATATTGTATTTTATTCAAGAGAGTGCATGGTGACTTATTATAAGTAATACCATGGTTGTCTCAATTTCTTTTGTCTTTTCAGGTTGAATTAATAACTAAATTACCTCATTTGGATTAATTTATACAATCTAGAGGTCGTATTAGAACTAATACAACCTTGAATGACGTCATGAGAGGTAGTATTAGCTTCTTCTTCTCACCTGGCATGCAAAGACATGAAATTTCGACAACCATGGTATTACAAAGTAATATGGGAGCGGGCGGTTTAACAGCTAATACACCGCACTACAAATGATATTACTTATAACTAGAAATACGTGTACGCAACAACCCCTCGCCCGCTTACTGTTTGAGGCTTTAATATTGCCAAACTGAACAGATTTTCAAACTGCTTATTTTTTGGGTGCAATTTGTGGGTAGTGTACTGAACAGAACCCAAGTGGGAAAGTCTGCCGACACAATTATCTCGCAGGCAGGGTTGGAAACCAATTGTGTAACTATTGATTATTGAAATTAATAATTAATTTTAATAATTATTAATTTAAATAATAATTGTATTAATTATATATTACATAATTAAAGTTAATTATGTCAGTTATGCTTTTAATAATAAATTTCAACATGCATGTTTACAGTACCGTAACAGTGGCATACTCATAATTTTACTCAAAGTACAATTGTATTCATGAGACTGCATAACCTTGTACATACATGTACCCTACTGTAATAATGTAATCTGCATGTTCCTTATTGTCTAATTGTTAGTAGCAGATACCAAAAGATTCCATACCTAAATTTATCCTAGACCAAATTGATAAGTCTGATAAACCTTTTATTCTTTTAGAAGACTTCTGTTTCTTAACTTTTATTAATATTATATAATTATGCACATTCATGTACCAGTATTTCAATGGTATAAAAGCACCGGTAACACAATTTCAAAAATTGAAATGACAAAAGCCCATAATATACAACAAAGAACGATATTGCTTAATCTAATTATTTCACCAATATATATATATTAATTCAGGATGAAATTCCTTTCAGCTGCTTCTTGTCAGTGGGGTGATACCACTTGTTTAATCCTAACATGTTCCCCTGACACAGTCAGTGTTAACCTACCCAATTATACATTATACAGTATTTATCCTTCAAAAGCTGTGTAAAAATATACATTGAAAGCCTAGGACTGGCACTGTCCAGGCCTACTATCCAGGACAAAGGTGAATTTAAACAGACACACTAAGCCATTGGCCAGAAGGGCATATGCCATAATATCAGATGAGCGTAAATGCTGATTGTTATAGCCAGTATGGTGTATGTTTACACTATTAAAGTGAGTAAAATGTAAGCCAGGCCCAAGGTGGCATCCAGCCAGGTTGGTCCTGGTTAGTCCTATAGACTTGCAGTATAAACACAGCTATAATCTGTACTTTTTTACATCCTTACCACCAGTACTGGTACTCACTATATAGCTAATTATCAAGTATTGCAATTATTCCATTGTGGATGAGGTTGCAAAGTGACCGAGTGAAACAATGGTGATGGATAATTTAAATAAAAGTATAAAATCTGCCATTCAAAATTTGTATTAACATTTGTTATTCTGCAATATTATAATAAAGCACATAATTTATTGGTACATGTATATCTTATGTAAGGACTATTCAATTTCGAGCGAAAGCCCTTCAAAGAGTGATTTCGTGATGTCTGATTGGCGCTTTCTCGATATATCAACAAACCGAAATTCAAATAATCCCTAATCCTAACCCTAATCCTAACCCTAAAACTGACTTGGGTTGATGTTATAATAATTTTAAATTTCGGTTGCCATGACGACATGCCAAAAGTGAAATGTCCGACCACAATATATTTTGAAGTACTAACTCTAAGAACTCATTCTACATATCTAATGAAAGCTTCATTAACAGCCTCTGACATACCTACAAAAATATTTTTGTAACTGATACCTAACAGCTTGAAAAAAGCGACGACGCTTGGATTGGATTGACAAACTCCGTATAAATATTTTAGATATTCAGACGACGATATCTTTTGAACTACTAACGCAAGAAAATCATGCTATACATCAAATAAAAGCCTGAATAACATACTCGGACATGTTTGCCAAACTATCTTTGTAACTGACTAACAGGTTTAAAAAACCGAAAATGGGTTTACCTTTAGTTTTGACGCCACGTATTAAAAACTTGATTTATGAACTTGATTTACGAACTTGACATCTTCGGACGACGATATATTGCATTTTCACTGCCTTTTCACGATCTTTTTGAACTCAAATCTTCATTCACCGTACAGTATAACCCGACAAAACACGAATTCAAATGCAGATATTATTTACCATATCTAGTTACCAGGGCCAAATTTCCCGATGCCGCGCACCTCCGGTTGATGCATATATATAAAAACAAACAAACTCGATTCTACTCTGCCCATCCCTTGCATCCCCGTCATGATAAGGGACTAAACGCCGGTCGATATTAGCGCCTTCGGCCGGCGCTTCGCGCCGGGCGAGGGCGAGGGGATAATACCATGACTTGAGGGAAATTAGCGATTAAGTTGCCCGCCGCCGAGGGAAGATTTGTGAAAGTCCGAGGGCGAAGCCCGAGGACTTTTACAAATCTTCCCGAGGTGAAGGGCATTTAATCGCTAATTTCCCGACAAGTCATGGTATTAGTTTGTAATATTATGATCGCCGAGGATAACTTTGAGAACCTTATCCAGCCCGTGGTTGGAGACAGAGTTTTTGTCTATTAAATTTCCCGTGCATTTGAATGAGGGAAATTAGAAGACAAAGAAATCCTTTGTGTTCTACTAAATTTCCCTCATGGATATCATAGGAATGAGGAAAAATTGGAAATTTTGTATGCATGAGTAGTTTTCAAACAAATAAACGTGGGGAATTTAGCGATTAAATTTCCCTGCGAGAACAAAAGAAACCGAGTAAATCATGGTATTACATTAATATATGAATGATATATTAATCAGAAACTGTGATATCCATAAACGCTCTACTCGAGATAGCGAACTTAATTTTGTATGTCCTCGTTACAATCTTGAAACAGAAGCTGGCAGAACTTTTACTGTATGTAGTGTTAAGGAATGGAACTCCCTGCCAGTAGAAATTAGGAATTCATCATCTGTTAAATTTTTTAAATCGTCTCTTTTTAAAATAGCCTTGGAGAATCAGTCTCAGCTTAATCATTTTTAATCATTTACTTATGATTACATAATATTTTTGTAATTTCTGTGTTTTTGTAATTTTGTAATTTTATCTATTTAATTATTTATAATAGTTATTAGAATATTTTGTAATTATCCAATGTTTTTAGAGGGCCACGAGTTTATCAGTTTTTGTAACTGGTAAATAAAGTCTATTATTATTATTGTTATTATTGTATTTATCCTCTAAAGATGGTTATTAATAAAGTTATTATTATTATTATTATTATTATATATGCAGGTCAGAAGTATCTTTATGCGAGAAGGTAGCATACAGCTGTGTATCATCTGCGTAAAGACGAAAGATTATATTATGACGCCGAAGTATGTCGCCCAATGGAGACATATACATCAGATAGAGCATCGGCCAAGGACAGACCCATGTGGAACACCGTATTTAAGGGCATGCGTATCAAACTTAAAGCCATCAATCCCAACAAATTGTGAACGGTTACGGTCTCAGCGGCAGAGAAATCTAATAGTAATAAAGCAACGCAACGTCGGTCATCTACGGAACGTAACATATTGTTATGAACCCGGACAAGCGCTGTTTCACAACTATGAAACTTTTTATACGCGGATTGTAATGGTTCTTTAAGATTATGTTTATCAATATAGACATTTAATCTGGAAGCAACCACTTTTTCGATCACCTTTGAGACCATTTCAGGTTATAGGTCCACATAGATAATTTTTTCAGTGAATATAAAGAAAGGAAAATGGAAAGGAAAATACATAAAATGGAAAGAAAAAGAAATAACCGAATATTTGGAAAGATCAGCATTGTGGAAAAATGAATATACCCAGCCGGGATTCGATTGCGCGAGGGTTATTTTCCTGCCCTATGCCTGGGAAAAATTAGTATTTGTTTTTGTATTCAGTAAAAGTATTTGTTTTTAGTATTTACAAAATCAAATTTAAAAATTTAGTCATCGCATTGGGAAGACGTTTCTCGAGTGAATGAACTGATTCAGTCGCAGAAACTTTGCGAACTGGCAACAGACGTACATATGATGCATTCCGGCCGAATTGAATGATGCGTTTAAAAGCTCAAATTGCTCCAAAAGTCTTTTATTCATTTATATAATTTAAGAAAAGTTTGTAATACTATAAGCTTGTACTGTGATACCTTGAACCGGTTTAACCCTACAGTATAGTTACAAAATGCCAAACTGGCGAGTGGCCAACGTATACGATATCAGATAGTGCATGTTTAAACACAGGTGGCCCAAGCTCGTGCGTCAATTTGTGTTTATATTGGAATTTATTCGATTTGTCAAAATTAGAGGATATTTTCATCTATTATTTGCAGTTTATTGTTACAATATATAAATGAAATAATGTGTATTTATATCTACCATAAGGTGTGTGTCTTTCATTGTAAGTTTGGTGAGATTTAGGACAGTTGCAGTGTAGCCTGCGTGGCAGGCGTTACGTTTGGGGGGGCGCGGCGAGTTTCAGTGCGATATGGCGACATTAATTCAATATATTATGGCCACATTGTTTATATCAAACATTATACCTATGAATACTCAACAAAATAAACATTTATAAACCTGGTTGTTCCACTTACATGTTTATTGTGTCGTAATATTCTTCGTTGTGAAACTTGGCGCCATTCTGCTGCATTATACTTCGAACCCGTTTGCGGTAGACTAATAGTAGACGAAGGTAGGAAACCTTCACTCTCCGATCGACACAAATTCACCACGATAATGGCCATAAAATCATTCCAAATGCTTCCATCGGCGCCAAACTTGGGCAGCACCATGTCAGATAGTTCCTTCAACTAACCAACGAACAAAATTTCCACCTTTCCACTCAACTTTTGAATAAAGCGAAGAAGTTTCAGACCACTTTCATGTCTACATATGCGTGTGCCAGTTCGTCGCAACACCAACTGTCACGCGTGACGTATTTCCCGATTTATCCCGACCCTCCCCTCCAAGGCACGTAACAAAAACCTGATTGCAATAGTAGTTTTTTTGTTTAAATACACATTATTTCATTTATATATTGTAACAATAAACTGCAAATAATAGATGAAAATATCCTCTAATTTTGACAAATCGAATAAATTCCAATATAAACACAAATTGGCGCACGAGCTTGGGCCACCTGTGGTTTAAAGTTTTAAACAACGTTAAATTAAAAGCTCAAATTGCTCTATGAAAAGTTAAATATATAATTTAATATTATTATATAATTTAATTTGTAATAATTATATAATTTTAAAAAGTTTGTAATACTATTAGCTGTACTGTGATACCTTGAGCCGATTCAACCCCAAGGGTCTAACAGTTCAGTTTGAATTTCAATTCAGTTTTTGTGTTTTTGTGAGACGCCAATCAAGCTTGTGATTTGCAAACCAGTCCACAGTCAGCACATGTGACAAAGTTGTTGGATAAAACAGCTGGTACATTACATCTGGTTTTCGACGGTTCTCCATTTTATACGGTCCATAGCAGTAGTTTTGAAATATGGAAGAGGGAAGTTTATGACTTTAAGATTGTATTTGAGTTTGTCTCTAAAACGCAACAGTGGCCTACCTACATCCCGTGCACCATCATACAGCTGACTGTACATGAGGACTTTAGGTATTCTGTCGTCACTCATTCTAATGACATGGCCAGCCCACCTGAGTTGAGATTGCATCAAGAAGGTTTCGACACACTTGACTTGCTTTGTGGTAGGCTTTAGTTTTCTTAAAGCTGATGGTTAGGCCGAAGGCCTTGCTAGCAATAGAAAAGCGATCGTCGAGTTCTTGTGCTTGCTCGAAAGACGTTGCGACGAGTGCAGCATCATCAGCGAAAAGGAAGTCACGAATCATGCTGTTTCTAGTGAGTGTTTTCGCTTTGAAACGTTGGTGGTTAATTCGAAATTCGAATTTTACCCCGTTTTCGAGGTTACCATAGGCATAGTGTATAACATGATGGGGACATAGAGTGCAAAGAGGACAGAGGCCATGACACAACCTTGTTTAGTGCCGTTTGTTACGTCGAATGGGTCAGAAGATTCTCCGTCAGATATGACCGATGCTTCCATTCCTTCATGGAATGAGATGATGATGTTTAGCATGTTGTCTGGTATACCAAGCTTTTTTAGGACTTTCCACAGAGCACTTCTATTCTTTACATTTCAAGCCTTGGTCAGATCTACGAATACCATATATATAACTCTTGTTTTTTTCGGCAACCTGACGAAGTGAGAAGATCATGTCAATGGTCCCGCGACCAGAGCGAAAGCCACATTGGCACTATGGATATATTTGGTCAACAAGGTGAGTGATAATTCTGTTGAGAATTAAACGAGCGAGGATTTTTCCAGCAATACAGAGGCGAGAGATACCACGTGAATTATCACAGACAGCTTTTCTAACCTTATTCTTGAAAAGATGTATGATGGATGCGTCCATGAAATCCTGGGGAAGGCCTTCAAGAAGTATTCCAACCAGCTTTTTACCACCGTATTTGTAGATTTCAGGATGGATACTATCCTTTCCAGGAGATTTTTCAGAGGACATCTGCTTGATGGCATCCTCGACTTCTTTCAAGCTTGGATCGTAGGACAATTCGGGTATTTCTGGTCTTTGTGGTATTGATGCTATAACGTCGTCATCGATGGCAGAGTTGTTGTTCAGGACATTGTCAAAGTGTTCTTTCCAGCGAGATAGAATTTTTTTGTCTATTTGTAGTGTCTGGCCATCAGAAGACATGACTGGAGATGTCCCGCTGGAGATGGACCATAAACATTCCTGAGACCTTCATAGAAGGCTTTAGAATCGTTCCTGTTGGCTGCGTCCTGAAGTTCGGCAACTTTAGCCGACCACCAGGATTCTTTCATTTTCCTGAGAGATTTCTGAACCTGTTGTTTGCACTCCTATAAGAAGTTGAACTTCTATATTGTTGTCGTCAAACCAATCCTAGCGCTTCCTTATGAGAAGTTCGAGAACCTTGAGGGAAGCGGAGTAAGTGGTGTCCCTAAGGAATTTCCAGGAGGCTTCGACGTCATCAGAGATCTCGACTGAATCAAGTTTTGATTCGAGTATCTCTGATAGTTCCTTCTTCATATCTTCAGTTTTTAAAGACAAGACGTTCATTCGTTTAGGAATTGTAGAGCTTTGGAGCCGTTTTTACGGGATATTTGGAAAGATGCTTTGATACGCAACATGGTCTGAGAGATAACATGTGCTATGGAAAGAGCGAGTGATACAAAAGTCTTTCGCATGGCGTTATTTCGTTATTACGTTAGTCGATCATGTACTAATGCTTGGATCTGGGATGCATACAAGTTGTTTTCTGATGATTGGGCTGTTGGAAAAGTGTATTGGTGATAGTGAGATCAAATTATTTGCAGAGAGAAAGAAGCCTCAATCCATTTGTGTTCATTTTGCCAACCCCGTGAGAACCTAAGACACCACACCACGTTAGGTGGTCAGTTCCAACTCGTGCGCTGAAGTGTCCACCAAGAGGACGAGTTTATCGCTGTGAGGGACTTTGGAAATGACGGAGCGTAGCTGATGGTAAAAGTCGTCAATTTTCTGTTCGGAGGTGTATAAAGTTGAGGCGTAACAACTCACAATCGTGGCAGAAGAGTTGTTTCCGATGTCTAAGGTTAATAGCGTCATGATACGTCGATCGTTGATTCCTTTTGGAAGAGAGGACAAGGATTTAGCAAGATCAGATTTTATGGCGAAGCCAACACCAGAGAGGCGAGGTTCTTGTTCACTTTTGCCAATCCAGAAGAATGTGTATCCTCTCCCACCCTCTTCTAGTTGAGAGCCAGACGAGTTTCACTGATAGCAGAGATGTCGATGTTGTACTTGCGTAATGCATGTGAGATGAGTGCTGTTCTGCGTTCTGGAGTGGAATTGTTGTCTTCGAAAAGTGTTCGTACATTCCTAGATCCAAGATTTAAATTACATTTTTTCTGATAGTTCGGACTGCGAAACTGGATAGCCATACAACTGCTGCGGGCTGCCAGATTTTACTTATGAGCATGCAATGTTTGGAGTTTCTTTTCTCCCGCCCCTCCCCGGATTGGGGAAAGCAGTGCTTCGTCTAAATAGACCTGCTGTCACCACCAGAGAACACGAACAGCACAATTGCCCATAGATTTGTGCAAGAACGGCCATCACCTAATGGGCACCACTGTGCAGAGCTCAAGCTAGTGACTTCCAGTAATATCCTTTACCTGTCCCCGTCGCCATTACTCCATCGCCAGTGGGCTTGTTGCACAGGTGGAATAGCAAGATGAAGAGACAGAACTGAACTGAATTGTTAGACTACCCACAGAGATGATTTGTTTATAGTGGTGAAGGCTTGTTTAGAGCCATGCACACGTTTTGGAAGAGCTGATAACAGAAAAATGGTGCACAGTGTGCCACGAATTATCTGAACAACCTTCCTTAGATTTTCTTTTAGGGTGTACTCCCTTAGCCTTAACTTCATGAATCAACCCACAAGGCAGTGGGACTATTTAACCCATAGTTGGGGGGCACGAGGGTACTACCACTTGCCCAAGGTGAATCTTCAGACTAGTGAAGTAAGACTACTTCAGACTAATGGAGTAGTCTTACTTCTCCATTCTAGACCAGCTCCAAGCAAATATACTATGAGAGTAGTGGATTCATGCATCATGTATTTTGAATTCCTGCGATAAGCTTTAGTCTTGTCGAACTGTTAGAGTTTAATACCCCGTTTTTATACCCGCCAAAGATTCCACGATTTGTGATCTCATGGCATGGTTTTTTAACACATCTAGATGTTAACTCAAATGAACAACACTTTGGAAGAAGAAAATAGAATGTTGATGGAACAAATGAACAAGCTTCTTTCTCAAGTAAGCTATATATTTTGTAGAAGTAATTGTGGATTTTGAAGCAAACACTCGTCGCTACGTTAAGCCAAAAAAAAGTATTCTGTTTCTGGTCAGTGGATCGGTCCAGAATTGACGCGGCGACGCAGATTTTTTTCAATTTTTTGGAAGGAAAAGCTTTTTGCTGTAATGTTGAGTACTTTCTAGTTTCTATATAAAGTGCAAACACTGATTTTTATGCCATTACCAGCAATTTGGGACATTTTTCGCCTGCGTTCGGGCAGCGGCTAATCGCTTCATAATAGCGTTATATGACACCAATCTCAGCTGGAATTATTAATGCGCAAAAATTGCGTAATATGCACAAAATTCGCAATATATTGATAATATTTGCTCTGTTATTGAAAGGAAATAGTCTGGGAACTAGTTCTATTTTGTGCGCTGCCTTGTGAACAAGAAACATGGCTTCTTCGCACGAGTTCAGGGTTTTACTACATCCCGGGCGTTCTTTGTCAGCGCCCGCGAGCACTCGACTTCTGGACGATCCTTTTAGTAGTATTAAGGAAACCCAACCCCAACACAAGAAAAGATCCTAACCCTAACCCCCCGCCTAACGGGTTAGGGTTAGTAAACTAATTAGGCGGGGGGTTAGGGTTAGAAAATCCGTTAGGCGGAGGGTTAGGGTTAGGTTCTTTTGTTGTGTTGGGGTTGGGTTTCCTTAATACTAATAAAAGGATCGTCCAGAAGACGAGTGCTCGCGGGCGCTGACAAAGAACGCCCGGGATGTAGTAAGACCCACGAGTTCAGCGAGTAAAAGTCTTTTAATGGTCGTTTTGTCTCGCATCTGAAACCGAAGACCTTCGTCTTAAATACCACCCGCGGACCGCGCAAAAGCGTTCAAAAAGCATGATATTCAAAGGCTTTTGGAACTAGTTTATGGTAAATACGGATGAAATATTCAGATCCCTATCGATAGAATGACATCTTCCGAGTTCTTAGCGAGGAGTGGACTTTGCATCGCCTGCAACGTTGTCGGTCTATTTGGCCAAAGTTTGAGGACGACTTCACTCATATTATAGAGATAGCAGCAAATCTGGTCGTAAAATACGTCGAGCTGGGGAACTATCTAGACATAGAAGTAGGTTAATATTTTTGAGTGGTAAATGAAGCTTAGTCATCGCCCAGGCCATATCGAGGAATGGGTCTTAGGAATATAAACTGCAATTGGGTATAATTCTTCTTCTTGTGTATTCTCCATGTTATTCCTAGTAGATTTTTCGCCGCCATATTGTGTATTATGCGCACGCCCGTCGCCATCTTGTCCCAAATTGCTGGTAATGTTTTAACAGAACAAATGTTTCAACACGCATCAGTGGTCGCCATTGTTATCTGCGAGGGTGTCCGTGCCCACAGACACGCAACTGATCAGCGGTTTTGATAAAAAAACGTTGACGCACACAGTCAAAGATGACGCGCACAATCAAAGATGACGCGCGCACTGACCAGAAACAACCTTAGTTTAAAGAACACCGTTAACACCGTTATGGTGACCATGATATAAAAGTCTATTTTAATTATTTTAGAATCAGGAATTGCTGACGGAATCCTTAGTCAGCCGTGATCAGTTTATGGAAGAAGAAAGAACATTTTCGTAAGTATAACAACCAATTTTTCATATACTTTTCATATTTGAAAAGGACGAAGACAGTATAGTAAATAAACGATTTAAATTTTAGCATTTAAAAGAAACCGCAGGTAACTTACTTGGTAATGCCTTTATCATTAGTACAAGATACATGCAATAATGTGTTGCTATGTTTTGCAATAAGCCAGTTCGTAATGTCGACTGCGCATCAAAATGACGCGTTCTGCGTCGGGATAAAACTTATTTCAATTCATAACATCAGGCCGCGTATAAATTCAGTATAACGAATTTGCAAGTGTAAATAGAAATGCAAATGACTATTGTGGTTTTAGCCTGATGTTATGAATTGAAGTAAGTTTTATCCCGACGCAGAACACGTCATTTTGACGCGCAGTCGACATTACGAACTGGCTTATTGACTAGACTGGCCGCAAATTAAACTAATTACAAGAGATGTAAAAACGCAAATATGAAAAATGGTCGAAGTTATCAAATCAACGTGGAGTCATTTTATAAAAATTAACCACTGCCTTAAGGTATTCTGTAGATTCAGAAATGTATTGATTCGCAGACTCGATACCCATCATCATCTAAGTAAACAATAAGAATCTTACCAAGCTACCGACATCACATTTTATTGTTTTGTGTTGACTCAACAACACAACAGGTAATTAGTATTCCTTTAGAATTTTCTAAACAGGGCGTTTACACAAGAGGACCGGGGCTGGAATTGGATTACGAATCCAACAGCGTGAACGCAATTGGACTGGCTTGTGGACTGGTTTCTATAGTGAGGTAGTCGTCCGCAGTACGAGTGGTCAGCGGTGTACGCTACTAAAAACAAAACAACAAAGAAAATGGTTTGGTTTCAACAAACTCCATGCCTTCCTTTCTCTTGTGATATTGAGTGACGTCCAAAACACCAATACGTTTATGTTGTTTGGCTGAAGTGTTTTTAGTCAAGCATTGTAGCAATAGTTTTAGGCGACGTAAAGAGTCTCTCATGTCTGACTTTCTCCGGTTTAGTCTTCGTCTCCTCAAAAAGAAATCATAAAAGAAAACGAAAAACAACTCAAACTGGCCTATCGCCATATTTGCTTTGTTTATTTGGATAACCTTTCATGTTACTCCATCACCAATATAAACATCACCGGATAACATCAAGGGAATCGAGGTGGGAGGGTTAGGAAGACACTTAAGGCGGGGGGTTAGGGTTAGCATCTAAGTTGTTTTCGGGTTAGCGGTTATTTCATGACGATTATATACCTCGATTCATTTGGTGATGGAGTAACATGCAAGATTAACCGTTTATTTTGTTGAATATACTGCTGACCCAACACACCGCATTTCTGTCGGATGTCCAAAGCCAGTCCAATCTGGTATGAACGCAAACATCCTGTCTCAGTCCAAATCCAGTCCCGGTCCGCTGGTGTGAACACGCCTTATGTGCGCAGAAGCATATATTAATACAGGTTTTGCACGACCACGTGACGAAAACCATGTTAGATTTCAGGAACAATAGTATAGTTTTGCATGAGAATAAAGAATAAGTCCCAACGTAGAAGAACATTGCATTGTTCTGCAATCCAACATGGCTGCTGTCATGTGGTCGTGCAAAACTCTATTCATATGACCAAGCTGCAATTTCTCAAGACATGCATGTATCGAGACTCTTAGCCTGGTAGATATGTATGTCACCCTATAAACCAGAACTTATCGTTACCTTCGCCCTGCCATCCGCGCAGCTCAATGGTTATAGTCTGGTGGAATGTAACTCAACCTTGTTTTGTAGGCCCCCCAATGGGTTTTTGTGGTTTTTGTATCTGTAAAGGATGGAGATTAATAATCTGGATGATGCCATCTCGGCATCCTTGGGGAATTTGAAATAAGTTGTTTGCTTTATCTAATTCTAAATGTTAAGAATGTTTTTAATTCAAATACCAAAAACGGCTTTAATTGAACAAACCAAAAATACTTACAGTGTTTCAGAAGATGGCTGCTGCAATATTAGCCTGCAAATTGTTTGGTCAGTACTATTATCTTCTATTTTGTATTGTGATTGATTTTGACTAATTGTGATAATTTCACAGGAATCCAATGTTAACTATGGCACGTTAAAAACAACAAT
Source organism: Chrysogorgia sp. JL179-B06 (assembly GCA_035772405.1). Taxonomy (NCBI): domain Eukaryota; kingdom Metazoa; phylum Cnidaria; class Anthozoa; order Scleralcyonacea; family Chrysogorgiidae; genus Chrysogorgia; species Chrysogorgia sp. JL179-B06. The sequence continues at coordinate 426,819 of JAYKKM010000228.1, forward strand.
ATGCTATTTATTAGTTAATAACTTCAATATTTCTGTTTGGATACATTTAAAAAGAACGTAAATGTGCCATCAATTATGGCGACCATCTTGGATTCCAATATGGCGGCAATGGTTGGACATAAAATGTGGATTATTTCAAATTCCCCAAGGATGCCGGGATGGCACCATCCAGATTATTAATCTCCATACTTCATAGATACAAAAACCATACAAAACCATTGGGGAGCCTACACAACAAGGTGAGGCTACAAACAGCCATTTGGCAACCAGACTATTAGTGAATCTCACTAGTGATCAGACGGTTGCGGTTTGATTCCCGAGAGGAAAGTAGCACAAGATTGCGTATATAGCAGTAGTTTAACAAACAAGATTATATTTGCCTACTAACGAAAGGAACAAGCAGCAACCCCGAGCAAATGACTTAATATACTCTTATGAGTAAATCCACTAAATCGCATGCACCAGCATGAGAGATCGGCCCGATTAATCGCAGTGTGTAAATTACAATCTTTTAATTTTATTATCAGGGACCGTCTTTATGAACTTCAACGACAAAAAGAAAAACTAGAAGAGAAAATTGAACAAGCAAATAGAAATCTAGCAGAGAATACTCCGAAGAAGTAAGCGGGATTACAGTTTAATATTCTCTTGCTTTTGCATTCTCAAGTCTTACTCTGAATATATACGTGTAAACAGTATATTTATACCGTATTTTATACTGGAAGACATTGTTACGCTGCGCTTTAATTTGTTCCAATATTACCTGAGCTAAACTCGGTGCAACTTAATGTGTTCTTTTGTTTAAACTCATTTGCATTGAGTTTAGTTCGTGTGAAATATCGAAGAAGGTAAATTAAAGTAACAGTTTAGCTTGTCGAGCCAATCTTTTATGCTATGCCTTCTAAATTTTTATAAACCATTAATCCCAGACTTAATTTTTATTTTTTTGTTTAGGAAGAGCAACTTGTTCAAAAAAGTTCTGCAGAAGGCTGGATTGAAAAAGGTACAGTATATATATAGAAACTTTGTTAAAAAATGTTCTTGTTTATTTTTAGCGCTGTTTTCATTGCTATAACCTCTTGATCGCTTCATGTTTGCACATGTTGGTATTCATTCTGAATAAAACATTTGTTGTGCTTTTGTGTAAACAGCATTAAAGAAAAACAATACTAATGTTCCAGCATACCTATAGTTCTAACGGGAAAAAATTCCCGCCAAAACCGTCAGAAAATCCGTAATCGAGCATTACAGGAAAATCAGGACCGCAAATTAACCAATCGTATTACGTAATTCCACCGGAAGTAGCCTTAACCATATAATAAACGAAGATAGTGCAAAATTCACCACATGTCATCTACCTGCATTATATCCTTGATCGAACAACTTAAAACTCAATAAAACATTATGGAACAATTTAATAAGATTAACATGGATAATATATCCGTAATATATGTTAGTTAGTTGCAGTATGGTTTAGAACGTCGTTTTAAATTTAGGTATTTGTTCAAATTTTACTTATATATTTAGATTTGTTGCCTATATTTAGTTTTGTTGTAATATTATACCTCAACTGTAAATTGTCTAATCAGAGAGCTAGATACATTGTATACCACGTGCCCAGTCATTTCATCATAGAATCCCCCCATTCGTGGTATTGCAGCTTCAATAGCTCGAATACCCCGCTGTGGCGGGGAATATTTAGTGATGAGGCTGTTAACAATGGAGGAACAAGAAGACGTTTCAAGGCCATACTCAACGTTGTGTTAATTTATAGATCCTCCTCTCGGAGATGATATACAGTAAAAACCCGCATAAAAGAACCAGTGGATGGAGAACCATCTGCCTGAAATTTAGGCAATGAAGCACCCAAAATACAAGAACCACTTCAGGCTGACAAATGAGACTGGTTCTTAAAAATCCTTAACTCTTGTACTTTAGCTGAAGTAGAAAGCATGTTCTAAGGGCAGATGTAGGCAGGTACATACTTAATTTAATACTAGAAGTTACTATCGCAAGGGGAAGTGCTGCCTCAAAAGTCATGGGAAGCCTAATTTGATAAAATTTCAAACATGAACCCACTGTAGTATGTACACATTTCTATCAATTATTTTAAATACCGTACAGCAGACTTAAATTACAAATGACTATCACTTATCTGAATATAATTGGCAAGGCTTTTGACTGGATACACAGTATACATTATGACTACAGTATGTAGTTGGTGATTGGCAAACAAATTTCTGATAAATCACTGCCACTATAAATCATGCTTCTTACTGTGGTAAATCTGTCAGCGGAATCGCAAGTGTCTGATACATGTATGTTATGACAAAGCAAGCGCTAAACAAATAGGCGCTGACTAAATAAATGCCAGAAATGGTATGTAACAGATGTTTACAATAATGTTGCAGCATTATTTATATCGTCTAAATTTTATTGTTGAGAATGCGATACTTTCAAGATCTTTGATGTATTAGTTCATTGCACATGTCCACGACTCCACATATTATACTGTAATTGTCGTTTGGGAATACACCACAGTCAACTGCAACCACTGTATTTTATTTTCCCAAAGAACTTGTAATATTGTATTTACTGCATACCAAATATTATGGTTATCCATGGCACACAAATAATTTCCATTGTGCACTGAATTTTCACAAAATGGACAAATCCACTGAATTTTCACAAAGTCGAGGTAAATAATTTCTTGAAGACAGTTCCATGTACAGTTTATTACATACACAGTTGGGTAGATCAATATTGTTTTGTTCCTCAACGGGCTCCACCACAAGGGTAGATGATCAATATATTTTTGTGCCTCAACGGGCGATATATTTGTGTCGATCACTGATCGACAGGACAAGTTGTCTTCTAACCAACAGCAACAAACAACGGTTGGTAAGTTGTTCAACGACAGAAATCCCTGACGAGGAATGAGATCATGGTTAAAAGCATTCAAGTGCATGTTGTCTCCTTGTACTATAAAGATATTGTCGATGGTTGTCGAGTTCCACTTCGTAACTGGAAGCCCAATAGCTTGTGCTGTTAACAGCGCTGATAAACTCATGAAAGAGCACTGCTTTTCTCAAGACTGGCCACTGAAACCTTCATGGCCTTGATGAATACTTCCACGAAAAAGTAAAGACAAAATAAAGACATAAACAACGTGAATTTCCTGTGAAGGAATTGTCGAGAACTTCGAGAAGCTATAAACAAACAGGCAGCGTGTAGCGGAACATGCGCAGTTGAGTCACTTTCGAGCACATATGGATGACGTATGCCGACACACAAATAAACAAACAAACGCAAAATTTAACAAATCGAGATCTGGTCAGCTATACATAGTTCGGTAAAAGGACTGGGCACGAGTAAACGCAAGAGGCATGTCAAGAATAGTGTGCTGCCTCCCTGAGGGGAGGCAGCAATTATTGCAAATGTAAAAACATAATCTGTTGCTCAACGAGGATACATTTTATCAAATTTGGAGGCTTTTAAATAGCAATTATTATTGTAATACTGTATATATTGATTAGAATACAATGTATATTATTACAGTAGGAAGTATAAATACTGTAATCTTGCTAGCAGGAATGTCTTTCAGTTTCAACCACATGCATGCATTTATTTTATCAAAACAGCAATCAATTCATAACATAATTCAACTTGCATAAATGTATTAAAAAAACTTACATCAATTGTTTTTGACTAGAAATAAGAACCAGTTAAGAACCAACTCGGCCTGATTTCTCACTAAGTACCATTATATATAAGAACCACTTTAGCCTGACGTCAAAAAATAGTGGTTCTTTTACGCGGGTTTTTACTGTATCATCCATCGGGGTAATATTTCGTTGAATTCCCCTCGGTTGGGGTCTACAAAGATTAGTATTCTACTGTTGTTAATTATCCAGTAAAATATAATTCCAAGCTAATTGCTCCAAATTTTAAATAACCCAAAGGAAAAAATGAAATAATAATTTTTTAATGAACAACGTTTCATTCGCATGCAACATCTTTAGAGTATATAATGTACATTATCTGGTCTCCTTTTGTCTCTCTATGCTCCTGGTTGCCTAATTACCTAATATTTTGTGTTATTTTATTTTCATTGAACAGAAAAAGGATGAAACACCAAATAGTAAAACCGCTGTACAGCTCATAAAGTACGATCACAGTCCGAATGGAACAGAAGGTTTATCTGATTTTTCTGCGGAGTATGCAGGGGCCGGCTTTCCCGAAGTCTACCCGTTGTCACCAGAGCGAGCGAGCGATTCTTCTAATTTCAGTGAAAGTGTGAACTCGGATAATTCTCCAGAGCGCGACCTGTCCCCTCTTTTCCGCAGGCGAGCGCGAATTAACCGGGCGTATCGTTCGCGAGTGGCACGTTCAGCGTATAATTCACCGGCTTTAGTCAACGCACTCGCCGCACATGGACGGAGTCGCAGTTTAGACGCCAAAGAGTTTACTCGTGAAGTTGTGCAAGCACAACAGAGCAGGCCTGAAGAGGAATCACCCACCCTCGTTTCGAGTAATTGTATGACTGTCATCGATAATGGCGATAATGGTGCGAATCCATCCAGCGACAATGACTCCAGACAGATTACTCGGACTCAAAGTTTTAACCTTGGCGAACAAGCCAGTGAATTTTGTATCCCGGTTCACGCGAGAGAGAAGAATGCTGAAAATATAGGTCAAGTTAGCAAGCCATCTACTCCTGAATCTACCACAAGTGATAAAGTATTCCCGGTTCACGCAAGAGAGAAAGGTGTTGAAAATAAAGCTGAAATTAGTAAGCCTGTAATAAATTATACTCCGGAGTTGGCTACCACCACTGTTGGTAAAGCTTCGACTTCTCCGAAAGTAGGTGGACAACTAACCAGTATTAACGTTCGGAAATTTTTGGATGCAAGTAGGAAGAGTTCCGAAGTCAGTTCATTACACTCGCAATCTTCGAGCCTATGCAGTGTGGATGCATCTAGTGACTCGTCGAAGACTACCGTGCGCCATATTGGCTCAACATCCAGTAGCTCTTTTCTTGCTCCGCCTGCCATGACCACCGAGCGGAACATGACAAAAACAGAGTTTGTAAATAGCGAGATAAATGACAATGAAAAAGAAAGCGAAGGGGAGGATGAGCTGGTGAGTAATCTTTTGTTTAAACATTAAAACAATATATTGTATCCGTGTGTCGAGAAGTATTAGTTGTTGTTGTTTCTGTTTCTTGTTGCTTCTTGTCTCTGTTCTTCTCTTCTTTTCTTTGCTGCTCCTATTGTCTCTATATTGTTTCTGTCAGGAATATAACGGCCCCAACAAATAATTTTGAATAGACCATAGTAGCGAAAGCATTTATATTAAAATATATATATTTAAGCTGACGTTTCATTTCTAATCGCTGCAAATTCCTCAGAGTTAAATACAAGGTTATCACGACTTATGTATGCTAAACTATTTACAATAACTAAAAAACTGAAAAGAAATCCTTCACAGTACACTGAGCATGAATAGAAATACTGCACAATAGACTAAGACCACGTTATTGTCATGATTTTGTCATGCTATTGTGAAGGGTTTCCTTGTGTAGTGTTTCTATCACTCAAGGACGTCAAAAATTAATGGGAGCGACAGCATTCGCCCTCAATCAGAACAAAAATGGCGGCCTTCAATTTACAAAAATAAGATAAACACAGCCAAATTTCTCTTAAACTAAAACGATTAGAAGAAAACTAATACCCTTTTTCATGTAAGGCGATAAAGAACTTTCATTTAAGCAACACTTGTTTTTTGGGTGAAGCGTCCCTTTAAAGGAATACTCCAGTCAAAATACAAGTGGAGTTCATATGAAAGATCTTACTGACTTTAGTTTATTTCCAAAATTTCAGCATTCAAATCAATTAAGTTAAGACGATATGGCTAGTTGAAGTTGGAAAGTTTGTCCAATTTCGACGCCGTATTTGTTTCTCAAATATGACGTCCTGAGTGCTTCTATCTCGTATTACGCCTAAGAAGCTTCTCTACGTTCCTGCATGATGAACTAAATAGTTTATTTCGACTAATTCCCCAAAGAGCATTCAAAACAAATATGGCGTCAACATCGTCAATTTTTCAACTTCAACTGGCAATATCTTCTTAACAAAATTGATTGAAATGCTGAAACTTTGGGAGTATACTAAAATCAGTACGATCTTTCATATGAACTTCATTTGTATTTGGGCTGGAGTACCCCTTTAATATAATTAAAGAAAAATTAATATTAGTATATGTTGTCTCTTTTAGCGTCTTTCTTCAGGAAGCAGTGGCAGTACTGGGAACGAGAAGCCAACCCGTATCTGTCTGCACAAAACTCCCTCTCCACCACCTCGAATGTCTGTGGAAGCTAGTAGACCAGGCAATGAACCACCTCCATCTTCAATTAAAAACACTGAACGATTTGAGGACAAGCCGCCAACCAAACGATCGAGTTCTTTTTCCGAAAGGACTCAATCCCCTACTGTAGCCAGAAGCCACGTGCAACGGCAGAACTCTGACCGAGTGTTGACAAGTTCAATGGAAGTTGAACGAAGACATTTAGTTCTTTCCAAACTGACATCGACAGATGTCACACCTGATAAGCATCGACGGTTATCCTCGACGGGCCAACGGCTGAACAGTCCAGGGTCGCATGCCGAACAAGCCACCGCCCAGAGTATCAGCATAGTGTCGTTTAAAGAGGTTCCACGTGTTCAATCTGCGGTCCTTGAATCTAGTCCAATGCTGGAGAAGAAGAAACACCGCACTGATTTTGAGCTCAAAAGGTTAGTCCATTCTAGTGTTGACCTAAACACCTCAAAAGAACCCTCTGGTAGTTCAGGCTCGTGTGAGTCGCAAACTCCGAAGGCACTCCGTAGAGCCTCAAAGATTGAAAATTTATCTTTTGACGGAGCGACGTCATCGCCAAAGAAGGAGCGCGTGGCAGGAAAGTCGGCGCTTTGGTTTGAGTATGGTGAAGTTTAAGAGGCGTAGCTTTAAAAAATAGACTTTCTTGACGTATTTTAACAAGTACGCGCTTTATTTATTAATTTATTTCGATAAGATATATATTCTCGTTGCACGTATTGTAAATATTATAACATAGAATGCAACAGTGTAGTTTTCTCTAAACAAACAATACTTGGTGGCATGTCAAGATGAGGTATCTCATTGGCCGTTTGGTATCCCTTGTGTTTTCATTTATTAGACATCCTACTTCCAGTCATTCCCCTTGAATAAATATTGGTTTTCACTACAACCTTGATCGGCCACTACTCCCACGTCAGTTTGCTGATCGATAATAAGAATAGCAAATGACTTTGCATCTTCCTCATCTCATTTATTTTCGCTATTTTGTTTTGTCGCCTCGCTTACCTGCCTACTCGCATATATAAGATTGGTTTCATTTCAGACCCACCTCATATATCACTCAGACAAGTGGGACGTCAGTGTTAAATTCCTCTAGTTTGGTAGTTCACTTTCTCGCTTTTATACTTTGTTCTTGGAAACGTTTGGTAGCCACAGCTACAATTTTCGTCCATGCTTAGACTATACCCTGCAACTATCCCATGAACAGTAGCGTTTCTACACCTACTTCGTCACCAGTCTTCAGCTCGTGTCTATGAAGTGAAAAAATCGCTAGCACTTTTTTCCTTTTAATGAACAGAGAAAGTAGGCAGGAACGTTAACTGAAAATATCAAGTGAATTATGGTGCATAGTCTTGGAGCTATAAACTCTTAAACTTTAGCATGTCTAATTATTTTTGAGAAATCTGAATTGAACGTTCGGTTTAGATCCTGATGACGTATGCAGGTGTACAACTATGCATAACAACAATAGATTGTGGAATATTAGTCTGCATACTTCATCAACTCCGTATATTCGTACCCAGTATTTTGTAACATTAAGCTATGCCAACTGGCCATCTTTGACATTCATTACCCCGAAAAATACGGAATGCATTTATTTCATTTTGGGAAAATTGTTATTTAGATGATGAACTTTGATTTTATACGAAAATAGACCTCTTTAATAATGGCGGCCAATTTAAATATCCCTTTATGTGCATCTAAATTAGCCTTTATGACCTCGTTTGTGTGTCAGCAATTCAAAAGAATCTTTCCTTCCTCACGAGGTTGTAAAGGCTAATTTATATGCGCATAAAAGAATATTTAAAATGGCAGACATTATGAAAGAGGTCTAGATGAGATAGGCATTTTGGTAATGACTAAAGGGTATGGACAGGTAGTTTTCAAGATGGTTACAATTCGTAAGCAGGATGGCGGACATCTTGAAACCTAGGCATTTTTCACTGATTTTTGTTTACGACTTGCTACATGCTATCAACTAATCGTAAGCGACATTGCCGTCCGATGGACAAACTACGATGGATACGCCTGGTGCGAGATTAAATTATAAACTAGAAATACGTCTACGCAACAACCCTTCACCCACGTAATGTTTGAAACTTTTATAGTGTAGATAATACAGTAGCCATTTCATTTGCCAATCTGAATAGATTTTCAGTGGACACTAACTCTAAGAGCCTTAAATTATAAAGCTTGGCTGGCTGAATTTTATTGTCTCATAAGACATTAAAAATATTTAATTAATTAGCCCAATCTGTTTAATTTTTTGGATGCATTTATACCAGCTACAATGCAATATCAGCTGCAATACCATGCACTAAACAGAACAATGGAAAAGTCCACTGGTGTTCATTTCTAACATCGATTTCTAAGACATAATTGTAACTTGTCACCTAATCCCAATTTTAGGAGAAGTAGTTAACAAGTGATAAAAGTAATTAAATTGCCCAAACTGTTTAAGTTGTGTGTACAATCGAATATCGGCTACAATACAATACCAGCTACAATACAATCCAACTGCAATACCATGCACTGAACAGTGGGCAAGTCTATTGGTATTTCTACCATAGATTAGTAAGAAAGAAATAACTTGTCATCTTAATGATCTAAATCCAAAAGCAGAGCCGTAGTATTTCGGTCAAATAAACCTTTATCGAACACAAACGCAAAACTCAAATGATAAAACATTTTGGCATTCAACTATTCATTTCATCTAGAATCTGTAATCAATGATATCGTATTTGTAGAAACTTTAAATAAGTAAACAATAAATAAAACAAGAAAACACTATACTAACTCACTAACAATTAACTAATTACGTTATTACAATGAATTTGAATGTGTAAAAACATAAATTTGCAACACAATAAACTTTATAATCTCGTTTAAAAGTATAATTCCGCATCGAGTTCCAAACTTGTGTGGCAGAGTACCTGAAAATCCTCTTCAATTGGTTATAGTTTTTGTTTAGGAAGAACGAAATCCTCTCCTCCTGCATGATATTGTAGCAATGAGTATCCAAGTGCCGCGCGAGATTGATACCAATCCCTCCTGTGTCATTGTACAAACATTAGAGAGCTTAAGCAAGTCACGTTCTAGAACCACGGACGCCATATTATTTCAATAGAATTATTTTCACGAAAAACAAAGAAAATGAATAATTTAAAATCGTACACGTAAACTCGGCGTCGTCTTTGTTCTACATGAATGCACAGACGTTACTGAGGGCGTTTTCACGTTCTGAAGATAACGTTGGTCAACTGCTAGAACGTCAGCAACAGTAAGGCCAGTTGGTAAAGTTAAACGTTGACTCGCTGATTAGACGGGTGTTTCAGAAACTTTGAAGCTTGTATGAACCAGCTAAAATTAATAACTTAAAAACTAGAAATCATAAGGAGACGAAAATACAACTGCAGTAGAATGGGAAACCAAGTAAAAGGCAAATTTTCAGGTGAAAATGTAAACAAGTAGCAGAGGAAATTGTGATAGTTCATATGAGGGAAGTAAGGAAAAACACCATGCCTCGAGTATAATGCTTGAAGTTTTTACCTTGTTAATTTCGCGGGAATTTTACAGTATCTATATATGGGAGAAATCAATAGAAACTCTCAGTTAAAGTGACAACAACTCTTTGTGAAAGACTGTAAACCATCCGATTGGTGGAAAGAAGTCAAGAAATTGAGCGGATGACTTCAGTTCCAGTGACGAAGTGTACAGATATTAGAAAATTCAGATGAAATTTCGTACGTGACTACCAAAGAACTAGCTGATGTTATCAATGAAGCCTTCCTCTCATCTATTAGAAGTTTCTCTCCATTACCAGAAGATATCCTCAATCGTGCCAATACCGCAATCTGTGCCGAACCAGCTTTCAGTTCACAGTTTCAATCAGTCCTAATGAAATTATTGAAGCTGAATCCCACAAAGCCTAAAGGCCCTGATGGTATACTCGACTGGCTTTTGAAAGAAAACGCTGACTTATAATTTGCTGACACTATTAAAGAAATATTCAGGGTTCGTGCTACTCCTTGAACTCCTTGAATACTACTTGAATTAATGTCTGACTTTCAAGGGCGCTTGAAAAGCCCTTGAAATTTACAGTTTTTAAGAAACTCCTTAAATACTCCTTGAATTTTTATCAAACATAACTTTATAATATATTTTCGTTATATAAAAGTAAAATCCTTAAATCCATAGTATAAAATTTTCTTACTTGTCATCACTCATCATTACCGGTAAGTCTCCGTAAGATGCTATAAACTCGAGAAACCTAGACAACTTGTAAAATGTTACATCAAGTAGAAGGTTAGGGAGCTACACTGGTCAATAAATTGCGGGCTCGGTTTTCCCGCCATTTTGTTATTTTTCGTTGTTCAGAACACCCCAAATACTCCTTGAAATCATGCTATTTGACTCCTTAAAAACTACTTAAATACTCCTTGAATTTAACTTTTCAACACCAGCACGAACCCTGAATATTGAACTCTTCCTTCAGAGGTCATGGAAGTTTGCAGATATTGTTCCTATACCAAAACAGAAACACGTAAGAAAGTAGAAACGTAAACAAACATCTACGTCCCATCTTCCAAACATCAAACTGTTCATTTCCGAGTCCAACTGCTTCACTTGAGCAGTCAATGGGAGAACCATGGGTTTCTTTGTAGCCTGTGTTCGGGGACCAGAACCAGTCTTTTAACATGTTCCATTATTTGCTCGCCAATTGTTCTAAGACAGGAGCGAGTAAAAAAGGCAAGAATCCATCTCCTTTTTGTAGAATAACTCTCCTTCTTTTCGTGAATACATGTCACTGTAAACACTTCTATGTATACCATTTTACAGAGCGTTTGTTGATTCGAGCATTTTGACGTAATGTAATTAGTTCTTTTAACAGAGCTTGCACATGTAGCGGAAACGTTTTCGCTTGCATTAAATAAGATTGTCTCTCTTTTGAGGATAACTGGTGAAAGTCAAATGATTTGCTAATCTTAATAAACCTCGCTTGCCGCAGATGGAACAGTCCTTACGCTTTCGTGGTTTGATGACAAATGATTGATTTCAAATAATGTTCGAAACTGAATACTTATTTACGAATGGCTCCAGTAGGGTCAGACCGTGGCCCGGAATGGCCTGTTTCAGAAATACACCACCTATGCCACACATCCTTCCCGCCTCCTTCCCCCATCAAACCCGCATTCACCAGAGACACTGGAAGGTGCAAGCGTCACAATACCCCATGACACCCTCATCCCCAAACGCTCCCAAAGCACCCCCAGACAAAGGTTAGGGTCAGAGACAGTAACTGTAGATATTCCGTATAAGATTGTACGCGCGAGATAGAAAGAAAAAGGACATTAACAAAGAGTGAGAGTAAGGGTTATCGTGTAGTGTATAATAAGCGTGTAATTGTAGATAATTTTAACACTTTACCTTATGGATTTTAACTTTGTATGTGTGTGTTTTTAAATATAGAGAGAAGACAATATTAGTTCGGTATTAACTTGGTGTGTAAATAGGAAATTGAAATTATATATTTTATAAGCACTATTCATTTCTGTCATTCTGGTGTGAGGGTGTGAAGAGGCAATGACGTAATACAATGTAGAGAGAAGACTAAGACCGAGTTAGTGTACATGTGCTTGAGATAGGTGAGTCGTATAGTAAGGTTTATCGAGATATGTTGTGAGAATAAATGAGTTTGATATTACATGAAATAGTTACATTTTGGAGGTCTCGCCGAGACAAATAAATAACTGAGGAGCGAGGTAAATCATGGTTGAAGAAGAAGAAGGAGCTGTTCAAGTTCCGAACGCCGAAATAAACAAGTTCTCATATTCATTGTTTAGAAGACCCGACAAGTTTAAGATCGGAGAAGACTTTGATATGTTTGTGAAAAAATCCGATTTGTTTTTCGAAGCAGTTGAGCTTAAAGATGAGAAGAAACAAAGGCTTGCGTTGTTGTTTAACCCATGAAGACGCCTTTCGACGTGTATATAAATTGGATTAAGAAGCTGAAGTCGTTATTTGAAAGAAATCAAACGTCGACCGAGAAGAGATATAATTTCCACCGCCGTGAGCAGGAGACAGGTGAGTCAGTTGACTCTTATGCTGTGTCGCTGAGAGAAGCTGGAGCTAAATGTGGTTTTCAAGGTGATGAATACTGTAGTAGATTAGTCGATCAATTTATTCTTGGACAAAGAGATCGTGCTACGCAAAATAAACTATTGCAAGAACCACCGACTAATTTGGACGAGGCTTTGTTGATTGCAAGAAAATTTGAAGCAGCGAACGCTACCATGCCCACATTGGCAGCAAAAACGTCGACACACAGATTGAGAAACAAACTAAAAGGATGACCATTGGAGCAGTAAATTCACTACCTACGGTGAAAACATGTTATTCGTGTAATGGATTTGCACATATTGCCAAACAATATGCCCAACGATCAGCAGTTTTAGACAAAGGAACACTTCGTCTAGAATGTGTTTCCAGTGCCACAAGCCAGGACATTTGGCTCGTAATTGCTTTTCATCGAATCCTAGACAAGGTTTTGATGTGCCAAAAGATCGAGGTAAAAATTGTTCGAGTAGACTCCGAATAAACAGCCTCCAGTTTGTTATCGTTGTGGTAAACAAGAACATATTTCAAAGTTTTCTCATGTTAAATTGGAAGACATCCCAAGAGAGACTGTGTATGGTCAGAGTCAAGGCATAAACAGTAACCAAAACAAAACCAATCCGAAGATTAGATCATCAACGATTTCACCAGCAAATAAAAGAAAAACGCTTATGGTCGAAGCTCAGATAAACGGGAAATCGAAACTGTGTATTGTTGACACAGGTGCGTCGATTTCACTAATCAGTAAAGACGAATGGCAATCATTGAAGCCAAGCAACGCCTCATTGTCAACGTCCGATATTGTCGCTGAGGCCGCCAACAATTCCCCAATCGGTATTTTGGGAAAAACTATACCTTAGTTGATGTTAACGATGGGAAGATGTGAGTAGTATAGAGGGTAGGGCTGCGAGCCCAATCGACGTCAACCGTAAATATAAACACCAAAACACCACCAAATTTGTGCCAAGTCACGACTCGACAAATTTGGCGATGTTTCGGTATTTACGTTTACGGTTAACATTGATTAGCTCGTAGCCCTACCCTCTATACTACTATGGCGATCGTTAATCAAGCTAGACACCCCTCCCACGTTTTCTACTCAATTGATGTCAAACACATGCGAGACTAACGAAACAATACCAAATTTATACCAAATCGCGATTTTCGCTAAATTTGGTGTTATTTCAGTCGTATTTTAAAAAATAGAAAGTGCCGTTTCAACATTTTCACATATTTAAAAAAATAGAATGTGTCGCTTCGTCGTTTTCGTGTATTTGAAAAATAGAAAGTGTCATTTCAACATTTTCACATTTTTGTTCAACAAACTATGACCACCGACACGTTCTGCTGTTGTCTCAACTCACGCGCGAAAAAAAAACCACTACATTTTGGTTCTAGTGGTGATGTTTATCCAAATGGATAGCGAAATGGCGCTCTTTTGATTGGCTAACAACATTGACTAACAAATAGCCAGTTGTTTCGCGAATTAGTCCGTTTGTTCACTATTTTCAGTGTTTATCACCTCACTTTTAAAATGGTGATCGTACACATATTTCGACGTTGTGATTCCTCCCGACAACAAGCCCAAGAAAGGCACATACGGCGTCACAATCGCGACAATGCTCTCAACGTCTTTCTTTAATAACGGATCTTTTTGTAACTCGTCGTTTAGTTCGTCAGGGTTCTCAATAGCGTTCAACCCATCCAGTAAGTTAGCGAATTTGCTGATTAACAAGTCGGTGAGAAAGGCGTTTGCGATTTCCATTCTCTTCAACTCATATTGGCGCCATATCTTGTCGATAACCTTTGCGGACGCTTTTTTAATGTACGCTTCAGATTGGCTTACCACACCATCACCAGACAGTCTAATTAGTTCGGCTCTCCTAGCGTCAATATTGTCTTCCACAGTCGAAGTACCATCAGTGTCCTCAACTAATTCCTCAATCGTGGGGTTTTCTTCACTTTTGCGTTTTACCATCGCGCTATTACTTATACCTATATTTTATTGCGGAATAACAACTTCGTGACTGTATGGATAGCGCAGTGAGATTTCAAGTCTAGCGTACTTATTATTTTTTAATGTGGTCACAATCGCCGACGCTTCCTCTTTGCTAATGTGTCCAAGGTAATCGTCAATAACAACCTTCATATCACTCTTACTCGGACAGTAAAAGCAAACAAGCTTACTAATGTTTTCTCTATACGGTTTTGCGATCGACGTCAGTTGTTGTGTGATGACAATAACGCTCAACGTAAAATGTCGCGCGCTAAAAGCTAAGTTAACCAATTGACTAGTCCTATTCTTGACGTCTTGAGAGCTCGCGCAATCGTCCAACACAATCAGAGTGTTAGTGCCTTTAAAAGTGTTTGTTACATGCTTGAGAACAGCGTCGACATTATCCTGTGCGCAGTCTATCGCTAACACGTCAGGGTCGCGCACATATTTCCAATCTTGATACGCTTTATTCCACTCGAAAGTAGGACAAATCAACACAATGTAGTCAAACTTACCACAATACTCAGATTCCAGTGTGTTGAGTAAATAATACGTCTTACCACAAGCTGTCATACCAACAATTAGCGCATTAAACGGAGTCTCCATTAAATTGCGTTTGATTTAATACTGGATTGATTGCAACCCATTGTTCATGAAGTTGACCAACCCATCACTCATCACAAACACCCTGCACATGACATTTGCAGTCGTCGCTTTCTTTGTGATTTCAAGAAGCACGCCGGATTGTGTGTTCACAATTTTTTTACCAGTGGCGACGTTGTAATTATCTTGAACGCTCCTCAAGTCAATGACTAACGCAAAACCATCTTTATAGAACTTCTGTATGGTCATGAACTGGGCGTGTTCTTCACCCAACCCAAACAACCGTTTCGCCTCTGCATAGAACTTCGACTTTGGAATGCCTTGTGAGTACACGCTATTTGGCACACCTTCAATTGTGACTCTAACACTCTCGATATTCGGGTAAAGAAACTCCTCACTGTCTGTTCGCACCTTATTCGTGAATAGCAACACAATTGCCTTCATGCTTTTTCTTGGTAGATTAACGTTCTCGTTCACAATGGTTGTGCCTTTGTCCCATTCAGTGGTTTTCATCAACGTGACGTGTTCGTATGACAAACTACGACCACTTGCGTAACCCGACGTTATTTCATCAGAGAGCTCCTGGTTATCAATCGTTTCATACTCAAGCTCGAGGTTCTCCAGAGTGTATCCACCTACACTCTCATTGGTTTGCGCCACCATGATGTCTGTAGCCTTTGGTAGTGTGATGACGTATTGCAAGTTGTTGTTCATGCTAAAAGGAGAGTTCATTCATGATTTTACCAAGCTTTATCCGCTGCTTTGTTCCAATCACACCAAACATTAACGCGTCACTAACCTTAGCGACGTTTCCACTTGTCGCGCCACTGTCGTCCTTAGAAATTAACTTTCTCATGTTCTCAGAGCCAACACCATAGTCAACCATTTGATCTCGCACAGTAACACTTTCCCAAAGGTCGCGATAAACACCAGTGTAATTTTCCCCACTATTGTCATACACAGTCTCCCCAGCTAGTCTCACAACAAGTTTCTCAACCAACAACTTGCTCACATTATTCAAGAACCAACTTTTGTCATTCGCATTCTTAAAGTCGAACACTAAACCCAACGATCCAGGCACCAAACAGCTACTAACCTTGAGCTTCGGTACATCAATGTAAAGTTCCTCACCAGGACTGACTTTATTAGGGTTCAACGTGATCACATGCTGCGTTCTCACCCCTCTTATGACACCCATGGTCGCTCGTCTAAAACCGGGACTCAACTCTGCCGATGTGATGTTCATATACTTTACGTGTGTTTTGTTACTACTGTTTTAGCTTGTAATAGACATAAGCGAACCACGCAAATATCACTGCGAGTACCCACAAATTTTGAGCCAACCAAGCGAGACCCTTTGCACCCAACGTCAACGCATTATAAACCAAGTTAGCCAACCCAACAGCCCATGGACCCATCTTCGTTATCGCGTTCTTAACAGCCTGCGCAAATGACCTCGTGGCCATAGCGCCTTTCACAACAGCAGACCTCCCAGCGATAATAATAGTTGTTATAACTCCAGCTACTGAAATTACCACAGCGCTCAACCCAACCATATTCTCTTTAGCCCATTCCTTGAGTTTCTGCAATCTGTCAATGTCAACCTTTTGCTGCTCTCCAACTTCTTCAAGCTCGTGCTGTCCTAGGGTTCTGTCTCTGGCTTGCTCGAGTCCTCCCACTCTTTCAAACAAAACGGCATACTCTCGCTCTTCGTCACTCGTGAGACCAATTTGGTCAGCTTTTCTATCAAGCTCCGCCAATCTCCCATTCGTTTCGTCTATCGCCTTTTGGAAATAGTCTGCTTGTATTTGCAACGCACCTATTCTTGATTCACGCAACACACTATCGCTTGGATTAAGCACACCATTCAGCTCGCGGTTTTCGTTTTGTGTTAGCCCAGGTCGACATAGTCCACTCTTGTCTCAATTACTGGAAAGTCGTCTGGAGTCACTTCTGTTGTGACGACTGTTGTTTCTGTGTTTTCAGGGATTTGGCTAACTAGCTGTTTGAACTGCTCGATCGCGTTTTTACTACCCTTGTCTTTACTGTAGATCAAACCATTTTTCCCAGGTATTAGAATTCGTTTGAGTGTCCCTCGTTCACCATCTTTGTTTATCGGTTTGAAAAGAATAGACCCTGAGTCCGTCACCTGCGACCTGTTGACTATTTCCCTTGACGTGTCATCACGACCGAGTTTTTTTTTATACAACTCACGTATTTTCTTATCTATTAGCCTGATTCTTTTTACTTGATTTTTTATCACCTCTTTGTTATGCACTTTTAGTTCACCAAGTCTCCTCTCGATTTCGTCCGACTTTCCAGTAGCTATATTGAAGCTTGTGTCATTGACGTCACCAAACGACTCCTGTTCGACAAACTCTACCGCGGGGACTTCTGTGTTGGTTCCCCTTATTGTCACCGTTTCACCATCGTCAGTGTTGATAAACGACGTCTCTTTTTCTTGAAACCTCCTCTCTTGCTCATCCTGAAATCTAGTCATTCTCCCAAACAATTTTTCATACTCAACGTGCTCAACGTCTGACATGTCATCGCTGGCGTACCTATCGTCAAGTAAATTGTAAGCTTTAGAGATACTCTCAAGTTCGACATCTATTTGATCATCAGTGTACCTATCAAGTCTATCTGAGTTCTCCATCTCAATCTCGTCATAACCTCCCCCACCTTCAGCCATATTACATTAGCTCACATTTTGGATATCGCTTTCTGGTATCCACGAGTTATGTTTGCTTTCATAACCCAACCATTTGACCAGCGCCATCTTCTTCCCTCTGACTTTCTTTCTTTTCAACACCTTTTCAACTCTGTACACATCGTCACCATGTTTCTTATTGACCAGCGATAATTCCTGTTCATAAAATTTACCAATAATCTGTTCACCACTTATGTCCTCAATTTCGTACACATTCGGATCACCACGAATAACCTTTACCACTTTAAACAGCTCCTCAGTGAAGTTGGCTTCATAGCCTTTTGTGAACACGCTCTTGTATTTACTAATTCTCACTGATTGACCAACTCTAAACTTCGGTAATGGATTGTCTGCAAATTGATAACCAAACAAAGTGGTCCACACTTCGCCTTCATTTGACTTATCGACATCCTTCGGCTTCATCATAATGCTTCGATTCACATTGCTATTGTAATTGTCCACAAACTGGTCAAGAACGTCAATCCACTTGTACGTTCCACGAGCGTAAAAGTACTTCCACATAATGCTCTTGAGACTTCTGTTAAAACGCTCAACAACAGCAGCCTTTTTATCGCTCTTAGTGCTGAAATATTCAACGTCGTGTTCTTTTAACAAACTTTTCACACCAACGTTGTAGAACTCAAGTCCATCATCAAATTGCGCTAACTTAGGCATGATTCCAAACCGATCTTTAAAATCACTCAATAGCTCTCCAACAGCCTTAGTCATGTTCTTAGTGTCTTTTCTATAAACTGCAATACCAAAAGCATATCTACTTAATATTTCAATGCCTGTCAATATCCAATAGTACCCTTTGTTCTGTTTTGAGTACTTACTCATGTCCACTAAGTCCATTTGGAGCTCTTCATCAAGAAATCCAACAAAGGTAGCACGGAACTTATGTCTTCTCACAATGGGTTTGTACCTAGTGTAAGTGTCCTGCGCTGTCAACCATTCTTTCACTGTTTTTCTAGTCACTTTCAATCCGTCTCCCAACGCACTTTGATACAACCTCTCTGCACCAGTGTACCCTGTCTTAGGATTGTAATAAATGTCTCTCAACCCTTGCTCTGTCTCCACACCAAGTTCCATATAATTCACACAATATACAGTTCCAATAGCACCGCGCCAACTTTGAGACCACCGTTGTTTGGTTTGACGCGAAACGTCATACTCGAGTAGACACCTTTTTTAATACCCACCTTAGACTCGATGTCCACATGACGTTGCACTGACCCCTTCAAAGACTGTTCGGTGGGTATTGGCAACGTTGTGATCACATCGCTGCGCTTCCCATCGATACCCACATTGCTCTCGGTTTCAACAACGTCACACGAAACTTCAATGTACTTCAGACCTCTATACATGTCGACCTCGTTTGGGCTAGTGTGCCACTGTAAGTCGTTCTGAATCACCTCACCTCTCGCGAAACCAAGTAGAGGCCCAAGGGTGTCTAGCACAGCTGAGCTACTAACCTTGATTCTACATTTACTCGTGGGCGTCAGTTTCTCTATCTCGAGATTCACCTTATGCTCGTTAGACTTATGTTTTAAGACTTTGACCAATGCGTCGAAGCTAAAGTACCCTTCACCCACTTTAATCTTTTTAAAAGAGCCAACCCTAGAGTCATCCAACGTAAAGACCTGAATGCTGTCGTCATTTGTCGTGTTATGATAGTCCCAAAACACAGTGGCTGTCTTGACCATAATGTATGGGTTATCGTGAATGACCATCATTGCGTTGTCAAAGGACACGACTTTTTCCGCTCCTTCAATGAATACCGTCAACTTTCGCATTATGTATAACATACGGTATATTATATGCAGAAAGCCCTTCATGACTACTATGGAAAGCATTACGAACGCGCGATGGCGAACACATCAAAGGCTACACACGACGCGAAGGCAGACCTCGTCAAAAAGTACCCTCACGCCACTTTAAGCAAATTCGAGTTCTATCCAAATATTTCACAAGATGGTAAAATCATGAGTGTCGACGTGTACTTCAGAAACAACGACATCCTCAGCACAGACATAACCAACACAACCTTCAAAAATGATAAGAACATGTGGAAGTGGCTGCACAATAGTAAGTTCCCAATAATATGGCAAGGCGGTGGAACTATCCAACCACTACCAAAAGGTCACAAGAACCACTGGGGGCTTTGGGATGGTTATCCAACGGAAAACGTGTTAAATTATCCAGTGAATAACTTCAAAGTTTTTGTTAACCAAAATAGCTACTTCGTGTCAAAGCTACCAACCTTACAAATCACCACGTCAAAGACTGTGTCGAAGTGGGACGACAACGAATCTTACTACCGTGTTGTGTTTGCGACGTATTGTGCAAGTTTCTGTTGTGGAGTGTCGTTGCAACATTTATCAGTGTCACAAGAAGTTCACCCCGTGGTCACAAGTGTGATGAGATTTCATTTGTACTTCACCATTAGGAGACTTCTCAGAAGAATGGAGGGTGGTGAGACCATGAAATCAATAAGTAGAGAATTCAGCGCTTCCGAATTGTATGGTAAGATTTCTAAGATTCCCAGAAAACATTACTACCAGAGTAAAGTCCTGAGCGATGGCACTCTAGGCGAATCCAGAGTCTACACACTCAACGACACCCATAACGATTATAAACGATACGTCGCGCGATTGTCAGACGGTTTCACCAACATTGGGCTACAATATCTAAATCAAAGCATAGAAGCCTTTGTGTACTCCACACTTGGTGCGCAAGCGAGAACACGTGTATCAGTCGTTGGTGGTTCTGCAGGGAGTTTAGAAACCCAACAAGAATTCCGCAAGTTGTTTTCTGACAGTGTTATCAACTATGACGTGTCGACATGGATTCTCAACATGAATAAATCGATTAGAGACACCAACGTTGTCCAAAATCTTGCAGTGTCGCCAAGTACATGGTTAATGCCAAGTAACCTAGTGATTCTCAAGAATAAAATCGCTGGGTACAACAACTTATTAAAGATTGCTACAGAGTCTATGAGATTTGGAGTGAACACTCGCTTGAATGCAACAACACCAACGATTGCGGCTAAAAAAGTCCACCAAGAAAATGTGGTGACTAACTTAGTAGCACCACCCGTGAAGAAAACAGTGACCAATCAAATAGCACGCACTACCAACACAAGTGAGTCAGACACGACAACGCTAGCGATAGTGTTAGGGTTCTCAGCAGTCTCTGGCTATCTACTAACCAAATACACCTTGAAGTAGTGATGAGTCTAAACTATGGGTATGAGTCTGACGACCCTCACGATAAAATACTAAAGAGAACGAAAAGACATCTGGACGAAGATCCCAAATTAAGTGTGACCGGTGGAAGGATGTCTGGACTAATAGACATGCAAGGCTCAGCGATAAAAAACGTAGCAGACCCAGTCGATGACTCAGACGCCGCAAACAAAAGAACTCTAGAGCAACTGCTATCAGGTTTCCTCAAGAGTCAGTCCTATAATGTTGTGCTCGACTTCAACGTTAGCACACACGCCTCGAAAAACGTGGAATTTCACACCAATGGTTCAAACAAAGTGAAAGCCATTGGTGAAACAAGTAAATTAGTGCAAAACAACCCAACCTATGGCCCTATTATTGGTGTTAACGGTGCAGGCCAAAGTTTCCTATCACCTGTGTTAACACCACTCCCACTTGAGTCAGGTCTTCATTTTAACTGCCCGAGTATGCAGTGGTGTGATCTCTCCATTTTTGTCGTAGCGCGGTTACCTATGAGAGCCACAGGGTCAAATTGGGAGACAATTATATCAAACGACGACGGTCAGTGGGACAAGTTCGTGGGGTACAAGACTGGTATGACTAATGGACTCGCGTATGGTGGCAGCAACCCAGCAATGGAGAGCATATGCACTATTCCAAGTGGTGTTGACATAAGTAAAATGCATATGATATCAATACACTGGCAAATGAGCAATTCACATGTCAGGGTCAACAACATCAAGTCAACCGATTCAGACTTCATAGCGAACATGAAAAAGATAGGCACACCCTATGGAACAATTTTTGGGATACATCGACCAAGAATACCACTCGCACCTTACGCATACCCATCGTTGATAGAATTCTACGGTGTGAAAATTGTGAGTGGTTACATGGCAAACCGAGACATCATAGTCATGGGTGGAAAAATGATGAAGGAATATGGTATAAAGTAAATGGGAGCGTGTTTTTCGAGACCCCATGAAATATACAAAATAAATAAAATGACTGACCACATGTTCAAAGCTGGTGGATCATTTGGCCGCGGTGACGTAACTCTCGAGCTTCACGCTGAGATTGGTATGAGGTCTAAAAAGACTTACGGCAAACCTATTATGTTACCAGAATCAGACACTGTGGGAGTGGTAGGAGACGTGACCTAAGTTAAAATGGGTTGGTCTCAGCTTCGAAGATCTCAGCTTCGAAGATTTAGAAAGCTGGTTCGTAACATTAGAAACTTTTTCAGACGAAGCAAACCGAAGACTAATAAAACACATCTGATGCGTTGGTACACAACAAACCAGATCTATAAAAAACCTAGCGCCCACATCGAGTAGTTTTTTTTTTGTGGGAGACTATATAGTGATGACTTCCGCAATACTCCAACTATTCGATTTCGACGGTCATCAAATCACGACGGTTAATCACAACGGTGACATATGGTTCAAAGCGAAAGAAGTCGCGAGCGCTCTAGGTTATGCTCGACCAAAAGATGCAGTGCACGACCACGTCGAACCTGACTGCAAAATGAAGATGGAACAAGCCTCGTTTATCAACGAACTTGGGGTCTACTCGTTGGTGTTCTCGAGTAAAATGGAGCGTGCGAAACAGTTCGGAAGGTGGGTGCACTCAGAAGTCTTGCCAAGCGTTAGAAAGGGTTTAGCTGACGTTGGTCTCAAACACAATCAGTTTAAAATGATCACCGAGTTCGATCTTCACACGAAAGTCGTTGGCTTTCTTAGGAAATATTATCCAGAAGCTATTTTGATAGCTGCTTGTGGTGAAAATCAAGACACCTCTGCGAAGAGAATAAATTCGTGGAAAAAAGGTTACCAACGTGGGACACCCGACTTGATTATTGCCAATGCAAACCGACAGCATAGCGGGCTTGTGATTGAGTTCAAGAACCCAGGTGGCACAGGTAAGACATCCAAAGATCAAGACTCTCTTCTACTCAGATATAAGTCCGCTGGTTATCTAACATTGTTGTGTGACTCGTACGACGACGCTATTACTGCGATAATAAAATATTTCTTTGACATTGGGTTTCAATGTTCCCAGTGTTTTCGTAAACTTAAAAATAAAGCAGCGTTAAGTAATCACGAGAGACACTATTGTAAAGAGACTTTTTTAGACAGTGAGTAATGAGTCGAATCAGCGACCACTCTTGTTGTTGAGACGATGTTTAAAGTGACAACTGTTCTAGCATTTTTAAAAGACGTTTTTAACTCAATAAAAATATCTGCGAAACTTTCTCTCAATGAAAATATTTGTGGAACCTTCTGACCACTGTGTGATGCGTGACTAATTTTACGTGTGTGTGAAAAAATGTTTCTATGAGACATTGGACGCTTCATGTGACCAATGTATAAATTTAATAAAGTGGGGTATCCGAGAACACCCTTAATTTTGTGTGGAAGGATGATGACGTCTGCACACTGCTCTGTATTGCTCAGCACCACCAACAAACGATGGTCCTGGATTATATCTCCAATTGAATGGCGCTTCAACAGTTGTTCCGCGAGTGTCGCGACAAACAGCGCAGTATGCTTTTAGAAATGTGATGTCGTCCGCTACTGAGAACAGTGTGTCGAGCTCACCAAGTCTTTTTAAGCGCTCTGTCGCTATGAGACCACAAATAATGACATGAATGCCAGCTTTGATGTACTCACGAATAACTGGGAGTAGATCAGAGTACCAATGGCCTTCATCAATACCAATGACGTCGTAGCCAGCTAGCTCGAAAGAACTTGGGAGGTTGGTGATTAACTTTGTGGGTAAACTGTCTGATCCAACAACAATGGTCTGACGATGTGTGGAGAACGTGTGGTCAGTTCGTCTGGTGTCGCCTGCGTTGTTCATGTAAAGGACTCTAAGCCCTGATTTACTTAACGCGACTAACCTGCGGAGTTTTTCCTGCAAACATGGGACCAATCACGATTTCTAGTTTACCAACTTTCTTCATGGTTACTATACCCCCAGAGAAATATTTTTTTTATTGTGGTGGTGGTGGAAACCGTCGTTCGTTGTTAAATATCCGCTGAAGCTCTAAGTTTTTAAGATGGGACCGCGAGCTCTCATGTCTCAAGTGATGCGTTGGGCTACCGATGTCCATACCACATGGGTAGCACGTGTACGACTCTACGCCACTCATAGAATACTGGTGGATAGATGACCTTATGTGGTCGTCGATGCCGTCCGCACTCACTATATCGTAACACCCCGCCACACAAGCGTTAACGTCGCGGTTTGCGGCGAGCTCTAACCACGCTTTGATTTTGGTTGGGCATGGTTTCCATAGAAAGGTCGCTACGAACACTTCGAGGAAATTACCGAGTAATGTAGCGGTGGACTCACGAGGGTTGTTCAAGTAGACACCACCCGCTAACATGAGGTACTTGAATGGTGAGTAACACCACACAGGGATTTTGCGAGCTAAGCTGTCAGCAAACTCGTTGGCTTCATCCTCTTCAAGATTGATCCAAGCGACGTGAAGACGCTTCGTAAAGGAAATCTTAGAACTATGTAGTATTAACAACCCTTCGTCTCTGGGGTCGAACAATGTGTAGATTGACAAGTACTCTTTTAAGACGTCGGGTCCAGAGGCGTCTTGTGGGATAGACCACGTTGATAAAGTCTTCTCTCCGCAAGTGGACAAGATCTGCTTCGCTAACCTCTCGGGCTTGAGTCATATACTATACTCCCAGAAAAAATCCTAATTTTTTTTAGTGCGTTTGGTTTGGAACTGTGAGATACCTGTGAGGTCAACTGTGAGACAACTGTGAGGTCAACTGTGAGTAAGATAACACGTGATAGTGTATTAGATGGCTGAGGACTCACAGACGGCTGTTGAAGCGAAGATCACGGCTGATGTGAAAAGTGTTAAGGTGAAGGACCCAAAGCGTGTCGCTGCTGGTAAAAAGTTGGCTGAGATATCGAAAGCTGCGAAAGAAAAGAAAATGCGTGAAATGATAGTCAACGAAGAACGGGGTAGTGAGTGGAGCTATGGTTATATTGTTGGAACACTTGGTGTTATCATTGCCGCTGCTTCGCTATGGTACACAATTAGTAGTGAAAAAGAAACACAATTAGAGTCTGTGAGTACTACAGCAGCACCCGCGTCAGAAAGTTATAGAACTCGTCGCCCAACACTCGACACATTTGATTCTTGAACAAAACACACGACAATGTATATGACTGCGATCGATCGAAAAGAACTCATGAACGAATTGTATGATGCGCTTCTTGTCACGACTGGTGCTGTGGTAGTGAGTATGATTTCGAAAAAGGCTTTGGGGGAACCATTGGGAACACCAGAGACTGTGAAAGGTACAGTGAAACTTGCTGCAGCTGTTGGTGCAGGAACGCTGTTAGTAAAATGGGCGCAATCAAAAAAGTGGATACCGACAGATCCATTCAAATCAATGTAAGTTAATGGTGAGTGTTGTGGCTGGAGGGATTTTTAATGCAGTGGCTTTTGCAGGCGCTGGCTTTATGTTTTCAAAGTTTAATCACACAGGCTATGAAGCTGAGATGAAAAGACACAACCATGCGCTGGAGCAGTTAGCCAGTGCGAAAGAAGTGTGGTATGAAAATGAAATCGCTAAGAAAGATCAGATCCAGCGTTTGCGACAACAGCTCTCTGATGCTAATGCTGACATCAATGACACAAACCACGCGTTGGAAGAACTTAGAAGCGTAATGACCATACGGTACAGCGGACGAGTGTTCACTGACCTCCCGAGGATTGCGGATTACTACCAACCGAGTGCGGAAATGAAAGAATACCAATTATTGTTTGTTGGTGCGTTAGGTTTGGGTAGTGGAATAGCGGTATGGGTACTCACTCAATAAAAAAATGTTGGAGTAGTATAAGTGATGGACAAACTTATGAGGCAGATGAGTTATGGTTTGACAATTGATGAGATCGTGAGTGAGACGCAAATTGAGTGTGGGGGCACCTCCAGGCTTTACTACTGCTCGGATTGTGACGTTGTGAAAAACATGACTGGTTGTGGTGGGTACGCGTGTCCAAAGTGTGGCGAAACCGAATGGGGTTACACTCAGAGTTATAGTGACATGAGACTCACACGACTAAAAAGCGTTCACAAGCGGTCTTGGTGGATGGGGAGGAGACTACGGAATGTTGTGAAGTCTGAGCACCTTGAGTTGATAAAAGAGGACTTCTTGAAAGTTGTTAATGTGTTGTACTCGTGTGGGTTGATAAAGGGTAGAAACGTCAGCAGATACGGATACTACATTATTAGGTTGTGTCATAGAAGACAACTCGAGACACTCGAAAGGGTGTCAGACCTTAAAGACGGAAAAGTGAAAGAGAAGTTTGACGATAATCTGTTTGGGGTGGTGTATCCAAAGTTGGGGTGGTGTGAAAGTAGCGATCGTTATTACAACGAGTGGGCTAAGAAAAAAAGTGTAGTATAAGTATAAGCCAATGAGTCGGACTGTGAAAACCCCGCTGACAAAAAGACAAGTTGAGGTTGGTGGGTGGACGCATAGTAAACTTGTTAGAACTGGCGCGACTCGAGGTAGCTACACAAATGCAGCCGCTGTGAACCTACTAACAGATAGAGCGACCAACGTTCACGGCTTTTTTGGAGACCAAGAAACACAACCCACAGTTGAAGACCATAGTGACGCATCGTCGACGCAGCTATTGGATCGAGCACTGAGAGGGTTCACGAGGTCCTATGGAGTTGAGGTAATTGACGCTAGAGACATCAATCAGGTAAATGGTAGTAGAAGCGCTGTCACTAGCCTTTTGAGACGCGAACTAGGTGAGACTAATGGGATGAAAGTGGTAGAGACAGTTAAGGTCACTTTTGAGAAAGTCCTAGAACTCGATAAGACCACATATAAAACTGCCTACTTTAACAGCGAGACGTTCGTCGTCATTAACGAGCATGATATTGAAGGTGTTGCCAGTCGTGGATCGGAACAGATTTTGACGCGGATAGCTGGGTGGTTATCTGAGGGGTCTGGATGGACTATCGACAAAATAGACGCACACTACGTTAATATCGCTATTTATAGACCTTTGAATGGGAGTAGCTACATTGCGTTGCCAAAGGAGCTGCGCAATAGTATGAAGGGCTTGATAAACGTAAATAATGGGGATGATAACGAGTGCTTTAGATGGTGTCACCTAGCACACAAGTTTCCTGTTGGAAAACACTCTGATAGAACGTCAAAGTACGTCAGACATGTCAGTGAGTTGAGTTACGATGGAATTGACTTCCCAGTCACACTCAAAGATTACAACAAGATCGAAAAGGCTAACGAAATTAGCATTAATGTTTTTGGGTATGAAAATAAGCAGCCATTCCCTGTGTACGTTTCTAAGGAGATGTACCCCGACCATATGGACCTACTGTTGATAACTACCGATAGCAACAAGCATTATGTGTATATTCGTGACTTCAACAAATTCATGTACCGTCAGACAAGGTACAAGGCGAGAAAGCACTTTTGTAGGTATTGTTTGCAGTGTTTTAGTCGCGAGGACGTGCTTGAACGCCATGTGGAAGTATGTTTGGTCATTAATGGGAAGCAAGCTATTAAAATGCCACAAAAAGGTACGAAAGTGAAATACGAGAATTTTAGTAGACAGCTAAACGTACCATTTGTGGTGTATGCAGACTTCGAGGCTATCACACAGAAGGTGCACGCAGCAACACCATCAAGCGAGTGTAGCTACACGAACGCCTACCAGAGACACGTTGACTGCGGTTATGGGTACAAATTAGTTTGTTGCTACGACAACGAGTACAGTAAGCCAGTAAAAGTGTATCGCGGTGAAAATGCAGTTAACAAGTTCATTGGGGAGATGTTAGAAATTGTTGAATATTGTAAAGAGACATCTGAGAGTCACTTTAACAAAGAAATGATACTGACTGATGCCGATAAGAAGAACTTTGACGAGGCTAAAAGTTGTCATATTTGCAGTGTTGAGTACATTAGCGCTGACGTTAGAGTGAGAGACCACTGTCACGTGTCAGGTAAGTACAGAGGGTCCGCACATCGCGATTGTAATGTGAACTTTAAGTTGACTGACAAAATCCCTGTGATCTTTCATAACTTGCGCGGCTACGATAGCCATTTCATCATGCAGGAGATTGGCAAGTTTGGCCAAGACATAAATGTGATACCAAACAACATGGAGAAGTACATGGCGTTCATGCTTGGAAAAAACTTGGTATTTTTGGACAGCTTTCAGTTCATGAGTAGTGGTCTAGACAACTTGGTGAGGAACCTACCAAGGGACGCTTTCAAATACACGTCAGAAGTGTTTCACGACGAGGGTTTGGCACTCATGACAAGAAAGGGAGTCTATCCCTACGATTATATGGACTCCTTTAATAAATTCGATGAACGCGAGCTACCCTCCAAAAAGGACTTCTACAGCGTTCTGAATGACGAGCACATTACGGAAGAAATGTACGAGCGCGCCATCGATGTGTGGGACTACTTCGACGTTGAAAGTATGGGTGGGTATCACGACCTGTATTTGAAAAGCGATGTGCTCTTGCTCGCCGACGTTTTTGAGAACTTTAGAAAGACATGCCATCGCGAGTATAAATTAGACCCGTGCCACTATTTCACATCGCCTGGATTGGCTTGGGATGCCATGCTAAAGATGACTGGAGTAGAACTCGAATTATTGTCCGACATTGACATGTTCCAGTTCGTAGAATTAGGTATGCGTGGTGGTGTGAGCTACATATGCAACAGACATGGCGTGGCGAATAATAAATACATGAAGGGGTACGATAAAACGCAAGAGTCGAAGTATTTGATGTACCTTGATGCCAACAATTTGTATGGATGGGCAATGAGTCAGAGTCTCCCCACAGGTGGCTTCAAGTGGTTGACTGAGAGAGAAATAGAAAAGGTTAATCTACGCGACTATCACAACGATAGTAAAAAGGGCTTACTGCTTGAAGTCGACTTGGAGTATCCAGCCCATTTGCATGACCTGCATAACGATTACCCGGTGGCTCCCGAGAAGATGGAGATAACTGTTGACATATTGTCGGAGTACTGCACAAAAATCAAAAATAAGTTTAATGTGAGTGTTGGCGGCGTGAAAAAGCTGGTGACTAATTTGATGGACAAAAAAAAGTACGTGTGTCACTATAGAAATC
This sequence comes from Chrysogorgia sp. JL179-B06, assembly GCA_035772405.1. Taxonomy (NCBI): domain Eukaryota; kingdom Metazoa; phylum Cnidaria; class Anthozoa; order Scleralcyonacea; family Chrysogorgiidae; genus Chrysogorgia; species Chrysogorgia sp. JL179-B06. The sequence goes on from JAYKKM010000228.1 coordinate 456,012, forward strand.
TGCAGTTGTACATGGATCTTGGGTTAAAAATCAAAAAGGTTCATAGGGTCCTACAGTTTGACCAGTCCAAGTGGTTGGGCAAGTACATCGACTTTAACACAGTCAAAAGAACCGCGGCTAAGAACGCTTTTGAGAAGGACTTCTTCAAGCTGATGAATAACAGTGTGTTCGGAAAAACGATGGAAAACTTGAGGAAGCGTGTGGATGTAAGATTAGTGACCACTGCGGAGAAATTTAAAAAGCTTGTCTCAAAGCCAACGTTTGTGTCTTGCAAGATATTTAGCGAGAACTTAGTCGCTGTCCACAAAGTTAAAGAAACGCTGACACTAAATAGACCCGCATATGTGGGTATGTGCATACTAGACTTGAGTAAAACGCTGATGTACAATTTTCACTATAACTATATTATGAGAAAGTACTCTAGCGACACCTGTAGACTACACTTCACCGACACTGACAGTCTGTTGTACTCAATCAAAACTGATGACGTTTATTCCGACTTTATGATGGAGTGCGAAAAGTTCGACAATAGCGACTACCCCGCAGATAGCCCATTCGCTTTTAAAGAGAATAAGAAAGTTATTGGGAAGATGAAGGACGAGTGCGCTGGAACGCCAATTATTGAGTTCGTTGGGTTGCGCAGTAAAATGTATAGCTATTTGAAAGAGGATGGAGGTGGTGGGAAAACCGCTAAAGGTATTAGAAAGAATATAATTAAAAAGGTAATCAGACACGAAGATTACAAAAGTGTGTTACTCGAGCAGAAACAGTTGCGACACACAATGAAGACCATAAGAAGTGTCAAACACCAGCTAGGTAGCTACGAAATTAATAAAGTGTCGCTATCCTGTTTTGATGACAAACGATACCTTTTAGAAAATGGTATTGACTCCTACGCATATGGTCACAAAAACATTGAAGCGAGAGACAACACTGAAAATAGTGAACAAACGGACTAATTCGCGAAACAACTGGCTATTTGTTAGTCAACGTTGTTAGCCAATCAAAAGAGCGCCATTTCGCTATCCATTTGGATAAACATCACCACTAGAACCAAAATCTAGTGGTTTTTTTTTCGCGCGTGAGTTGAGACAACAGCAGAACGTGTCGGTGGTCATAGTTTGTTGAACAAAAATGTGAAAATGTTGAAATGACACTTTCTATTTTTTAAATACATGTACACGAAAACGACGAAGCGACACATTCTATTTTTTTAAATATGTGAAAATGTTGAAACGGCACTTTCTATTTTTTAAAATACGACTGAAATAACACCAAATTTAGCGAAAATCGCGATTTGGTATAAATTTGGTATTGTTTCGTTAGTCTCGCATGTGTTTGACATCAATTGAGTAGAAAACGTGGGAGGGGTGTCTAGCTTGATTAACGATCGCCATAGTAGTATAGAGGGTAGGGCTACGAGCTAATCAATGTTAACCGTAAACGTAAATACCGAAACATCGCCAAATTTGTCGAGTCGTGACTTGGCACAAATTTGGTGGTGTTTTGGTGTTTATATTTACGGTTGACGTCGATTGGGCTCGCAGCCCTACCCTCTATACTACTGATGTCTAGTCAGGAATTTTACGTTGCCAACGAGATGATCTGTGAGATTATTTTACGCCTGGATTGGCTAATTAATAACAAAGTCATTGTTGACATTGCAAGAATGGTGTTAAAATTTCTAGATGCGACGACCAAATCCTTGTTTGTATTTTATTCAAGTGTCAGAGATCCCATGGCTGTTGTCTTGGACCGAGATGTAGAAGTTCCAGCAAAACCTGAAGTGTTTCGAATAGCCCGAATCAAAAACCCAATCATGTTATGGAACTTAATATGTGCTTGACCGGAAAAGGTGTCCTAGTTGCCCGAGTTTTTTGTTCGACCGAGAGAACAAACAGTGCCCATCCAGATAATAAATCCTGGAGTAGAGCCAGTTAAACTGTACAAAGGAATGAAGGTAGGCGACCTGAACAAGCTGATGTTGAGATGAAAGACCCAGTTTTCGAGCCGAAAGACAACCACTGCACCAGCCAAGATGAAATCAAGTTTGAACTTAGTAATCTGAAACCGGAAGAGAAAAGAAGAATGGAACATCTCTTGAAGAGTCACCAAGACACCTTTGCCACAAGTTCTGGAGAGTTTGGCCTAACATCCTTGGCAAAACACAAAATTGAAACAGGAGAAGCAACCCCAGTAAAACAGTTGCCCCGACGTTTACCAAATGCACTTTGACCTGTTGTAGAAGAACAAGTGAAGGAAATGCTAAAGAAGAAAGTGATCAAGCCAAGTAATTCACCCTGGTCAAGCCCCATAGTCTTGGTACGAAAAAAGATGGAACATGGCGATTTTGTATCGATTTTCGTAAACTGAATGAAGTCACAGTAAAAGATGCTTTCCCTTTGCCTCAAATTGCTGACTTATAATTTAGAGCTTTAATAATAATCCACCTTAGGTAAAAAAATACAGTGGACTTACAATATCAATATAAAATTATGAATTACATATATTACAATAAAAATTAATAAGTTTTTTGTTAAAAAGTTCAATTGCCCGAGGCATAAACGATGAATTATGTCTTTCGGTTCTAGATATAATGTTACCTACATTAGCACTATTTTCTTTAATTCTAGTAGAATAGTCATGTTTATGTGCGACAGGGACAAGGTAGTGACAGGGATGGTTTGTGTTACGAATAATTGCCTCTATTTCTCGAAGAGTTAGTTTCTCTCTTCTTTCACTAAGCGAAGGAAGTGCGTCGACAGGTAAACCAATAATGCGTAAACTTCTTCTTTGGATACGTTCAAGGTCGTTCACTAAGTAGAGAGGTAGGCCATCCCAAACTGGTGCAGCATATTCAAGCATGGGTCGAATTTTGGTGCAGTAGGTTGCAAGACCGACTTCCGTAGGAAGGTGAGCCTTCCTACACTGCCTTAGATGGTGTAATCTCCTATTTCCTTTACGGGTAATTTCTTTGATGTGAGAATTCCATTTCATGTTACTTTGACAGCCAACACCAAGTAACTTGAATGTATCTACTCTTTCGATCATATCATCCGCGGTGTAAAGATTAGGTGGCTGTGGGATAGATTTCCCAAAGCAAATCCACATGTCTTTCGTTTTCTTCGCGTTCAACTTCATTTTGTTGGTATCTGACCAGTTCTGGACAGAGTCTAAGACTTCCTGCATGTTGCTACGCTCTCCCTTCATGATACATGTGTTGATCGACACATCTGGATACCAATATTTTTCAACACTCGATTTAGTATCTGGTTAATGGCAGGTTCCTGTTGACGAGTCCAGTCAAGATAAAACCGCTTTTGTAATCCCAGGAGGTGGTCATTACGAATTCCTGCGTATGCCGTTTGGTTTGACTAATGCAGTTCCCACATTCCAAAGGTTAATGTCAGCAGTCCTAGAAGGTCTCCTGCCCCTCAAGTGTCTTGTATATCTAGATGATGTCCTCGTCGTTGGCCGATCTTTTGACCAGCATTTGGAGAATCTGAGAGAAGTTCTAGAAGCCATCAACAAAGCAGGACTGAAACTGAAACTGTCGAAATGCAATTTTGGACAATCAAAGGTAGATTTCCTTGGTTTTTCTATTTCAGCATCAGGTCTCACCCCAGACCCCAAGAAAGTGGAATCTATCAGCAGGTATCCAACACCAAAAGATCTTACAGAATTAAAGCGATTCTTAGGTATGACATCCTACTATCGACGTTTTATCTCTGGTTTCAGCGATATTGCCAGTCATTAAACCGTCTTACCCAGAAAGATGTGACATTTGCCTAGGACAAGAACTGTCAAAATGCATTTGAAACCCTGAAAGAGCAGCTTATTTCAACTCCAGTCGTAGGATTCTGTGATACAGAAGGAGACTACATTCTGTATACTGATGCAAGTGATGTGGGAGTGGGAGCAACCCAAAAGAATGTAAATGGAGAAGAGAAAGTTATTTCCTATGCATCTAAAGCATTCTCAGGTTCAGAAAAATTGGACGATAACCGAAAAGGAAGCATGCTATTGTCTACAGTATTTCCCTATTTCCCTACAGTATTGCCATCCATACGTTTATGGGAGGAAGGTAATCACAAAGCTCTGAAGTGGCTGAGGAACATAAAACATCCAAATGGCAAGCTGGCACGTTGTATTTTGAAGCTGGAAGAGTATGATTATTCTATAGAGCACATGCCAGGTAGTTTGATGCAACACGCAGATGCACTCTCTCGTGCTCCAGTTAACAGTATCCAGGTTTCGACGTTGTCGTGGAACGAGTTTGAATAGATCCAAAATCTTGATGAAGATATTCTACTAGTGTATTGAATGGTTTCCAACCAGATCAAAAGCCAAAGGATGCAAGTGAGATGTTAAAAGCATTGTACAATATCTTTGAGTCATTGTTGATTGAAAATAACGTTCTTTGCCGAAAGTGGAGTGACGAAACAAATAAAGCAAGATCGCAAATTGTTATATCTAAATTTGCATCAGCTACGATTTTGAAAGAAGCACATCAACAAGTTGGCCATCTCGGAGTAGCAAAAACGTTCGAAATGATCCAGAGAAGATTTTATTGGCCAGGATTTTTCAAAGCTACCGAAGAATTCTGCAAAAACTGTGAAGTTCGTGCCCGAAACAAAGCTGTGTCAAGACCTCGCGCCTTTTTACATGATAGGAGGAGATCTCATTGGTCCCTTAAGTCACGCAAATAAGTACATACTTTCCATTATTGACTACTACACAAAATATGCTGAAGCAGAAGCTCTTCCTAACCAAGAGGCCGAGACCAGTAGTTCGGGCACTTGAACGTCTTTGCTAGGCTTCTGTTTTGCTCACAGACCAAGGCCGAAATTTGGAGTCCCATTGATCTGGTTGCAAGTACAATATGTGTCAGTTGTTTGGAATAGAGAAGAGGAGAACGACAGCGTATCAACCACAAACGGACGGACTTTGTCAACGATTTAATGGAATTTTGAAGTCCTTTCTACGAATGAGAGTTAATAAAGACAAGGACGATTGGGACGAGCAATTCCCTCACGCGTTGTTACCCAACCGAGTAAGCAAGCAATCATCCACAGGAGTAACACCGTTTGAAATGTTATATGGGAGAGTCGTCAGATTACCCTTGGGCGTGGAAAAAGAAGAACTAGCCACTAAACCGACCCATGGACCAGCGAAGTACCTAGAGGATTTAAAGAAGAGACAGAACACCCTTCGAGAGATAGTAAAGACGAGAATCAAACAAGCCCAACAGAAACAGAAGCGTAGTTATGATTCAAGGTATCGCTCACAACGTAGCAAAAGCTTTAATGTTGGAGATACAGTACTTCTGAAGAATTTTAGAGCTAGACGACTGGATGAAAGGTATATTGGTCCGTACCAAGTCGTTGATGTTTGCGAAAGTAACTGCGAAATAGAGGAAAACAAAAAGAGAAAGATTGTACATTCAAACAACCTGAAACGCTTTACAATGAACAATGGTGACCTGGACAACGTTTGTGAAGATCTAGAAAGCGAGGACACGGACGGTTCTGGACCTGACCTCGATGAATCAATATTTAAACCAGAGATTCCTGAACAACGTCAACCAGTAGAAAGAAACAATGAGCACGCAGAGAATATAATACCATATAATCAGACGTAACAGACGACAGCCGATTCGTTATGGACAACCTGTCATGAATTACTGAACCTACTAAGTTTGGATTAAGACCGGGTTTGTGTACATGTGCTTGAGATAGGTGATTCGTATAGTAAGGTTTATCGAGATATGTTGTGAGAATAAAGGAGTTTGATATTACATGAAATAGTGTGTGCTTCGTTACAAGGGATATGAGGTGTAATGCGGGGGATTAACAGGGACAATCTCATGACAAGGAGGTCGATGGGGCGTTTTTGAGGTGTTGGGAATTGTTTGAGGTGTTGAGGAGAGGGAGGGGATAGGAGGCGCATCTCTGAAACGGGTCGAATTAAGCAATAAAAGTCCTTTATGGACGTTTATATGTCCCTTGAAAAGTAACTGTGCATCTCTGAACTGGACAAATTAATGAATATAAGTTCCCTAGCGACTAGTTTGTGCTTTGCAATTTCTTTATGACAATCCAAACGCGCTAAGAAAGGGGATGTCTTCGCAGAAGTCCGAAATGGAAACTGACCAATGAGATTACAGTTATTGCTGAGTTATCCGATCTTAGACAAGATGTATGTTTATAGTTTTATATATTTTTCGATCTCACTGATTCTTATGGACTTACAAATCTTCATGCCCACGTACGGTTCTTAAACAGTGAGGTTAAACTCCACGGCAAGGCATTACAATATTTTATCTAGTTTGTTTCATTAAATATTCCAAATAATTGTGAGTTGTGACATTAACGACCTCTTAATAACCGTTTTCTTTGTCTGTGACAGTCAAAATTATTCAAATGTATCAGTATTAGCAACATAACAAAATGCATGACAACATTAATAAACCAAATCGATATATAGTTTTTTATATATATTTTTCTATGTGTTTCAAATCTTCGATCGTTCTTCTTACGGTTTCTCGGACTATTTCTTAGGAATCGCGTTTTATTTCGTTTATATCTTGAACGATCTATACGTTTAAGATCCCTGATCGTTCTACTCACAGCTTCTCGAATGGTCTGACTCAGCCAAATAAACCTTAGCAACCATGTTAAAGTTTTATTTATGGGGCTTCGGTGGTCTAGTGGTCAGGGCCACTGCCTCCCACCTCTGAGGTCAAGAGTTCGAATCCTGTGTTCGGACATTTCACATTTGATCGCACGTGGAAAGAGTTGGTCAACACTGCCGAAAGTCGTGGGTTTTCTCCGCTTTCCTCCCACAGGGAAGTTGACAGGGCGGGTTAGGATAAATAGTTAGGAAAATTAATGATGATAAAAACTGTAAAAATAAATAGTTAAAGGTGCCGTCCAGTCCGTTCTGCGCATGTCCACATTTCTGTTCACATCGTTTGTTTACATTGCGTTACTAAACATTGAACATGAAGTATTGCGGATATTTTTCACACGCTTGAGCTTTTCCGCCTAAAAAGCGTGTTATAAGAAGCTGTTTGGTTCCTAAATGTGGATAATATTCGCCACATTTAACGAATACTCGCTTTCGAACTGTCGCAAATCTATTCCGTTAAAGTTTGTTGACATGGGGGTCCCCAACGTTTGAAATATCATACATGCGCAGAGCGGACTGGACTGTACCTTTAAGGTTAAATACTGCTAGACAGTATACTGCTAGTATGATTATAGTACTTTATATATTCATACATGAATTGTATTTAGAATTAGGGTCAGGGTCCTTTTTGATAACAGCATTTTGTGCTGATTAGGCTACCCTGGTAAAATATCAGTTTTATCATTATTATTATTTAATTTTTTTTTTAATTTCTAGCTAATTCACAGGTCCTTCATTGATAGCAGGTTTCTTGTACCTGACGAAGCAAACCTGTATAAAAATGTTGATTGATAATAATAATAACCCTACCCTAAATAAAATTTGTCACAACCAGATTTGGGTAGTAAAGTGATGTTAATAATATACCTCCAATTAAGTGTCCTTTCAAGTAGGACTGTTGCGATTGGGTTATCGAAAGTGTCGAGGTAACACATACACAAGTGGAAATTCTCACATAAGTCTACGTGACCTCGGTATAAGTCCCGTAAATTATTAACGTGAAACTATTTTGACTTATGTCAGCCAGTAAAGGCTTTAGGCAACGTGAACCCCTAAATGATCCCGCAACTCGTACACTTTCGAAAACGATAAGTATCTTTATGCAACACCTATAAATGTACACATATGTATATGTATGTATGTGTGTGTATGTATGTAGGTGGATAATAATGGACGAAGCACGAATGATAAAATTGTACACAAAGTTGAAAATAAATCGGTAAAATTGTAAACAAATTTGAAAAGAAATCGCTCGGGGAGCGATTTTAAAGTGCATATAACCCCCATTGTTTTATTATTTATAAACATTTTATATGAGGCAAATAGCTGAACACGGAAATATTTCTTTTATTCAATTCTTTACTTTATACAGATTTATATTTTTAAAATGCTAATGATGTGATGTCAACCCAGGAATTTGGCTTTCTTTCCTTCCTTTTGTATGAGAAGCTGGTTGTGCATTTGAGTGAAACGTTCACGACAAACCATCAACGTTTGAATTAGATCAATTGTTGTATTCAACCACACAAATCAACCAGGGATTTTCTGCGCGGGAACTGGGTAGCGAGCGAATAGAGCTTGGGAACGGTTGACACAAAAGTACTGCAGCTTGCTGCAACGTCTCCCATCAATATTGTTTGCCCAATTATTGATTTATTCACTAATTGCATTGGACATTGTTTAAAATAGTTAGATTTTCACATTTTACTACTCTGTCCATTTATTATTATTATTATTATTATTATTATTATTATTATTATTATTATTAGAATGATTATTAAAATTATTATTGTTATTATCTTATCATTATCATTATTGTTGCACACATATCCATTCATTATAATTATAACATACAACTGCATGAGAGGTTTACGACGGAGCTTGTGCGAGATGACATCAATCTATTATTATGTACATATTTCGACATAAAGCTACGTTTTGATATGTATAATGCCAACGCGAGATTTGAGTAACAGCCGTTATTCTCGGCTTAAGTGGGTCCTATACCAAAACTTTTTTCCTCTTTAATATGATTAAAATCTACTTTTACCTGCTTGTTCTGATTAAAAAAAGATGTTGCAAGATCATGACTAAAACAACACACAGGTACATACGAGTAACATACACATACGAGTAACATACGAGTACATATGGGTAACACAATACATACGAGTATATTTTCGCGAATTTTGCGTCAATTTCACGAGTGCGAAGCACGAGTGGTATTATGAATATTTCGCCAAACACGCGTGCGATTTTTCATTAATTCTCCTCGACCCATGTTATTTCCTATACTAAAAATTAGAAGGTTTAACTTTAAAGCTGTTTTTCACAATTTGACAAAAAGTCCGATTCCTGATATTGCGCGCAGGATATCTCAGGGCGAACAGTATATATATTTAATACCTTTTTATACCTTTTCAATCAATTTTACGTGTTCCTAATCCTAAGTACCCCTAAATTTTACTACGAAGCTGGAAAACTGATGTTTGTAAATACTAAAATCCAAACATCCCGGATGTGATTATTTACTAGGGGTATTTTTTTTACTAGGGTTATTTTTTTCTAGGGGTATTTTTTTTAAATACCCTTAGTAAAAAAATTTAAGTTTAATACTGATGTCATTAGCCAATCAGGAATGAGTAAAATTGATTGAAATGGTATTAACAAGATAATAGCCCCAAATTCCATTTCCCTGTTTACCACCCAAGAACCTTAAATCTTATAACCTTAGATCCAATAGTCTTTTTTCTATCCCTTTTAGTAAAACGAACCGTTTTATAAATTGTTTTATTAACGCTTCTATTAGTAACTTTTAGGATTATAGAACTCTAATTATTTTATATATAGAGTAAATTTGACTTTTTAGTATGAATAAGTTTGTGGTATTTGTTATATCACTGCTAGTCGATTTTATTAATTAAAGTTAAAGTTAAAACAACAATAGACAGTCCATATATAACTGTTTAAAAAGCTCCAGCCTTATAAGTTATGCCCTTCTTTTCTTTTTCTTAGTCTTAACCATGTCATTCGTTTGTGACTAGTTTCATTCGGACTTTCCCAATTTGAGCGCTAATTCTTATGTCGCTTCGACCTTCCTCTAATATAAAACAACAACATGACGATATCAACAAGAACGCTCGCAAAAACTATCAACAGTAACCTTATCAATTCGTGACGATCAGTCTAAAGATTTGAGGATGAAATAAAGATTTCACGAAACCGACCGTTTAATCGATCCGTTAAACTACAACCGTGTGAACAGTTTCGTCCCACCATATTAGACTTTCTTTTTATATCCAAAGCAAACAACTCTAAAGTATGCAGAATATACATTAAGTATCCACTGAGAAAAAGTGATAACGGCAATCCAATCCGAAGAAGAAATGGGTCCTTGTTCCCGCAGATAAATATACTCCACCGAAAATTGTAGAAATAGAGACAATACAATTGTCGTTAAACCGTCCACTTCGCAAAGCCCTACGGCATTTAAAAAACGTTGCTCGAATTAATTCTTGACTGTACGGACCGAGCTAGGCCGATTAAGGCCGAGGCCCGTGTAGTCAAGACTTACGACAACATTTTCCCAGTACGGACCGACTATGTTTGGTAAATAACGTATTTATTTTCCCCTGAAAAAGACTTTTGTGTATGAATTTAAATTGGAATAATTTCACTGCAATCAACATGTTAACATTTTATTTGCAAAAATGGGAGGGTCCTCAGTCAATCATGTTATTCAATTGAATAACATGATTGACTGATCTCAAAAATAGAACTGGATTGAGCTTTTGAAGCTTGCATATTTGAATAATTGAAATTGACGAGAGATCATTAGAGGCTCCAAATTTGCAAGCAAATCAAACTGTGACACTCGCGAAATAGGTTTAGTGTCTGGCCAATATAGTTTCTTTTTTAACATTAAATGCATAATATCTTGAACCTAATTTGACGTCTCATATTAGGCTTTTCTCACTTGATAATTAGAGCCAACGGCGGCCATTACTAAGGAACCAAAGTCGCAGTAAATCTGTAGGTAGGCCATGAATCGTTTTACCCAGTAATTTGAAAAATAGTCTTCTGGTTCTCTTTATAGTAAAATTATTTTATTTTGTTGATGGTAAGAGCACATAATCCAACAAAAAACCTCATAGGATCCTCAGTTGGTCCCTTAGCAATGGCGGACTTCCGGCTTCATTTTCTGAACAATAGTTGCTCGATCCAGTCTTTATTTAGAGATCAGTGAGGAGGACCATCCCATTTTCAAGAACTAGTCTAATCCCTGTAATCTAACCTTGATCCTAAACCTAACCGTAGTTAAAATCTAACCAAAAAAGACAAAAACAGAAAGGTCCTTGTTGTAGTATGGCTGTTGCTTGGCTAAGTTTGACTAATATTTAAAACTAAAGATTAAAGTCCAGCAAATGACTTTTAGACAAGACATGACAGAAATTTATTAGCTAACGTTTCGTTGCGACATGCAACATCTCCAGAACGATTTAATTATTTGATACAAGTATAGGTACAGTATACATATATACACAGTTCATTCAGTATTAGGTTACAAAACGGTCAAAAATTTAAAAAAGGATTACAAACAGTCAAGAGATTAAATTCAAATGTTGGCCAAGTTAATGAAACTTAGGTCAGGGTTAAGTGGGATTAAACAAAGTTAGAATAGGGAAAGTGGGACAGAACTTATGTTGGCGTTGAGACTTGGCTTAAGTTTTGAAATCATATAAGACTTTCCCTGAGTAACAGTTCAAATTTATAAGGAGAGGAGGTTACAATTTTAAAGTCTGAAAAAGTTATAGGATGACCAGTAGAATGATTGTGAGAGAGAACACTGGACATAGATGTTGCTGTCACGGAGCGTTCTTGTCTAAAAGCCATTTGCTGGGCTTTAATCTTTATTTTTAAATTACGGTTCCCTGGTGTTTCAATTGCCACAATTTTGTTCAATATTGTTTTAAAAAATTGTTGTGTCAATCGTCTCTTTTGAAAGAGTAAGGTGTTGACTTTTCCATGGCTGTTCTTCGCCTCTTCTCTTAGCCCGACAATAAAGAATCACGAATGTAACCGTGAGGATAAGAAAGAAACTGACCAGCACACCTAGAAGGACCTCCAGCCAAATGGAGTCTGCTCCAAATAGCCGCTTACCTTCCGACGTACTCGCCAAAAGTCTTTTTTCCTTTTTCAATCGTAGCACTTCGTCCGATCGATCTCGATTCTGTAAAGACAAGGCCTGGTTTTCGAGTTCCAAGAATGTTATGTTTTCCTTCATTTGGTCTCTTTCGTGTTGAAAAACATCCAGGGTTTGCTTTAAAATGTGGATTTCTTGTTGAGACATCTCTTCCACGGTGCGGTTGTAAGTCGTCGTATTTCCAATAACGTTATATTGCACACAATTCTCATTCTGAACATCTGCACAATGTAGTGTTGAGTAAAATACATGACGAGGAACATTTGTGATGTTTGTATTGAGGCGAATAATTTCGGATAATGTCAGATTCTCAATAAAATCGATTTCCTAAATAAGATGAAAGTTTAATTTGAATTTGAATTTATTAAAATACTTGAATTTTAAAAATCTTAATGATTAAATTACTAATACTGCTTGTACTATAAGTAAAATAACTCCAGCTTAAGAAAATAAATCGAAAAGGTCTCAATGGTGAAAACTATGTGCTATAGAATTGTTTTTAAACTTGTTCGTCCGATATTAGTTAGGGATAGGCCATTGTTCTAACATTCCTAAGAGGATAATGATGTTCCAAAGGAACTAGGAATGAGGTCGTATAGTTTCTACTGTCATATTCTAAAATATTGACCAATAGAAGGATTTTGTCAGTATTTCTCTTCTATCGTATATAAAATATCAAGATTGATTTATGCAAGGGTATTGTCATAGGATACATGTGGAATTTTTATCTTAACGGCTCTACGTTGAATGTCCTCAAGATGTTTTCTTTTGTTATTCCAATGTCAGAGAAGAGAGCCGGAGTAGACACGCGTATGCTAGGACCGTGCCAATAACAGTAGACAGAACGTTAGTCCTTTGTAGGTACATGTACTCCACTGCGCCTACGTCAAGGAGCGCTAATATTTAACAGTTTACCAGCTGAGATAAGAAACGAAGTATCACTTTTAAGATTTAAGAATAATATAAAAACTTGTACTTTTTGAATTTAACTAGTTTTTAGGTTTGGTTTGTTTCTATGCTATAATTAAGGTTTTTAGTTTTTAGTATACATTTTTATTTATTCATTATAAAACAGGTCCTTGGTTGATACCATTATGTGAATATGTAAATATTTATTTAAATACTGAACAAGTTTAACCTGTATAAAGATGAATAATAATTAACAATTATTCACCGAAGTGGAAGTGAATAGTGGTGGATAAGTGCATAGTGGTGGATATCCACCACTATTCACTGACACTGAGGTGAATAATTGTTTTAGCATATAGCAAAACAAATTGATAAAAATTTGGTAAATTTCGGTTAGTTTCATTATAATTTAGCCAGGAATTGTTGCGAAACGCAAGGCAAAACTAAATTCTCCCAAGGTGGCAACTCCATATATGGAGTTGTTTATCAGTTTTGACAAGCTGACAGCCCGGTCGTTTTGAAAACCTTTCGAAGCTCGTTTCGAAGTTGGATCACAGTAAGGATTTTAGCCCAAAGGAAATATTTTAATACTGTAAATGGGAAAACCTTAGGACAAAGGATAGCTAATGAATTCTGGGTGAGTAAACGAGTTGTTCTTTGCAAAAGATGAGTTATATAAGGGTCAGTTTTATTTCTGTCAGTGCAGTGTCAATGTTTCATGTGTTTAGTCGTTGAATTTCCTTTAATTTACAAAGAATTTCTGTGGGTGTTTACTGTTATAAAATCGGTAGTATGTTTCCCTGGTCATAACCGGCCAGGTCATTTGTTTAGTATTCAGTTCATTACTCGCCAGTTTCTTTGGCAGTGTATCGCGGTAATCTTTACGGCCGATACCGTACTTTTTAAGTTTTGCCCAATTTTGGTTGTAACTGAAATGATTTTTAATGTTTGTAAATGTTATTAAATTCTATATGAAAGGCAATTCAAATTGTCTCATAAACTATGTAAAGGAGAATATCGATATATGAACTATACGGAGTACACTTTTCTAAAGAAAACTAACAACAGTCAGTTCGTTCAATCGAGTTTGTTTTTGGAGCACATTTATTTCGTTGTTCTGCGGGTTTTTGAGCACTTTCTATTCTCTTTTTGCAACTTGTTTTTCATAAATATTACGTAAAATAATTTCCCTGCATACAGTAATTGTTTTCTACCTTCCTGCTTTTACCAATTTCTTGCATTACGTAAAAAGAAAAGTCGTTCAAGAGAAGGACACCATCTTGTTTTGCGAAACAGTGAATAGTGCAGGATATCCCGAGCTAGAGGAACCAATCAGATTGCACGAAAAGCACTATTCACTGTTTTGGTATATGCTAATAATAATAACCCGTAGAGACCTTCACTAGCTTTGTGGTAAGACCACATGACTAATAAACTCCCAAGAGTTTAGTGGTTTGCACAAAATCAATAAGTTAGTTGAGTCTTAAAATAGCATTAATTCATTAACAAAATCCAAAATAAAAGAAATTTAATCATAAAGCTGAGACGAATTCCTCCTGCTTTTCAAAACATTTTCCCTCAATTTCCTCAGCTAAAATGGCTTCTATCACCAAAATAGTCGATAATTAACAATTATTCACCGAAGTGGAAGTGAATAGTGGTGGATATACCAAAACAAATTGTTAAAAATTAAGAAAATTTCGGTTAGTTTCATTATAATTTAGCCAGGAATTGTTGCGAAACGCAAGGCAAAGTTAAATTCTCCAAAGGTGGTCTTTCCATATTTATCCGTTTTGACAAGCTGACAGCAGCCGGTCGTTTCGAAAACCTTTCGAAGTTGGATCAAAGTAAGGCAAAAGACCTGTGGATTTTAGCTCAAAGGAAATATTTGCTTGGTTTTTGTTGTAACTGAAATTATTTTTAATATTTGTAAATGCTATTAAATTCTATATGAAAGGCAATTAAAATTGTCTCACAAACTATATAAAGGCGAATATCGATACATGAACTACGGTGTACACTTTTCTTTCAAAATATTTGAAAATCGAGTTTGATTTTGGAGCACATCGTTCGTTGTTCTGCGGGTTTTTGAGCACTTTCTATTCTCTCTTTGCAACTTGTTTTTCATAAGTATTACCTAAGATAATTTCCCCTGCATATAGTAATTGTTTTCTACCTGCCTGCTTTTACCAATTTCTTCCATTTTGTAAAAAGAAAATCGTTCAAGAGAAGGACACCATCTTGTTTTGCGAAACAGTGAATAGTGCAGGATATCCCGAGCTACAGGAACCAATCAGATTGCACGAAAAGCACTATCCACTGTTGGTATAATGCTAAATATTATTTAGATGCTTTTGTATCATAAGTACTTTTCTTCGCGTACGTGTGTCCATTTCTTTTTTCGAATTAATAGTTTTTGTAGTTATACAGTGTGTATAAAAAAAATGAACCGGCATAAAATTAATTAATATTGGCTCAGAGGTGTCTAGGGCTTTCAAACTACTACAATACTGTAAGTTGTTTGAAAGGAATGCTAATTGTTAATTAATTTTATGCCGGTTCAGTTTTTTATACACACTATATAGTTTTATTGGTTATATATATATAGTAGTTTTGATTTTACAATAAATGTAATTAGTTTCATATATAACTTGAGTAACTTTAGAATGTATAATGTATATAATTAGAATGTATTGAGACTATTGTATAATTCTTCTAAAACGTATTTATTATTATTATAAATAATACCATGATATGAGGATAATTAGTGATTAAATGCCCCTCAAGCCTCGCCGAAGGGAAGGGCGAAGGGCGAAGCCGAAGGGAAGGGAAGGGCGAAGCCCGAGGGACTTCCACAAATCCTCCCGAGGCTTGAGGGCATTTAATCACTAATTTGTCGACATGTCATGGTATATTAGTTTGTAATACCATGATTATAACGAGGTAAATACATTTGTAATGCACTGTTAAAAGTGTATTCACAAGTCTTCACACGCAAGCAAACGAAGCACGCTATACGTATGCTGACGACAGTGCGCGTGCTTCGATTTGATCTGCGCGCGTGCGTGTAGTAATTAACTTGGAATAAAACTCATCGAACTGT
Organism: Chrysogorgia sp. JL179-B06; assembly: GCA_035772405.1. Taxonomy (NCBI): domain Eukaryota; kingdom Metazoa; phylum Cnidaria; class Anthozoa; order Scleralcyonacea; family Chrysogorgiidae; genus Chrysogorgia; species Chrysogorgia sp. JL179-B06. Next base: position 471,917 of record JAYKKM010000228.1, read on the forward strand.
ACTCGTTGTAGACACATGTGCCATGATTTTGCTCCGAACAATCCACGTTATCCTTTTTGTTTGGTTGGTTCTTCGCGGGATTCTTCATACTGAGGAAAACCTACTGGCCTTGTTACGTAATTAATAGTTTTGATTAATAGTTTCTGGTTCATAGTGGTAATATATGTAGTAGGCTTTATCTTATAATGAAACTGTAATTAGTTTTATAAGTAACATTAAGAATATATTGTTGTAAGAGCATTGAGACTATTGTATAATGCTCCTAATACGTCTTTTTTACTATTATAAAAATAAGGAATGCTTTTGAACTTTATAACTTTATTAAAAAATTAGTGTAACTCCAGAAAGGGATTTTTCATAGGGAAGACAAGGTAGAAACCATCACTTGTATACGTCTAGCCGTAAGTCTCTTTATCAGTCTGAAACGTCGAATTAAGGAATTAAGATTAAGAAATAAGGCCCAGACACCTGATGACACGTGATGACCTTGTCCTTACAAGGTATAGAAATCACAATAATAGCTGCTTTCCCTGCCGACTATCGCACGAACGTCTGGTAAATCCATAATCAAACTCTTGCCAAATCCCGATGGTAATACCATCAAAACATCTTTTCCTGCTAGCAGCTCCCTCGTTGCAACTTCTTGTTCTTGTTTTAATTTAAAGCTACGACCAGCAACGAACTGAAAATCGGTTAAAGCTTTCGAAAGAAAATTTCTGTTTTTGCTTTGGCCGCAGAAATCCGAAAACATGGGTCTTTCGTGCAGGCGTCCCCTCCCCCCCCCCCCTTCGCCTTTCCGGCTACGTCTAACCGCTGATCAGAAAGTTGCGGGTTCGATTCCCGTCTGGATCTCAGAAACATTTTTCTGAGTTTGCGTTAAAGCATGAATTGCAAATATTAACATTAATATTAAAAATATTAATATTAATATTTAAAAAAATTAATATTAAAAAACCTTAATTTAACCTTCACACTATAACCCTCCTGCTACTAATCCAACAGAAATTTGTTCTCAGTCTCCCCGCCGTGGAAACTTATTTTTGAAGTATATACTTTCTATATAGTGATTGCCTTCTCGGCGTTAGCCATGTGTAGCTAATGTTTGTGCCACTGCGTATTGAAGATTGCGATTGAGTTTAAAAAAATACGAATTACATTCAACAGAATACTGACCTTTCGAGTTAAAATATTTTCATACCAAAATCTGTCTCCATCGCGAATGCGCAGGAAGGAGTCTAGGATGATTCTTGAAGGAGAGAAAATACAACTTAGCTATATTAATAAATATTTTATTTAAACTATGAAGATCCGTTCAGCTGTAATAGCTGGTCTTATCCGGATGAACAGTAACTATAAAAACAGGGTTTCAAAATCTGACACATGGGGAGACGTTTGTTCATGGGGCGTCATTGGAGAAACGTTTGTTGGTTTATTATTTATTTATTATTTAATAGTATTTACCCAGGAAGCCTACTCGCGTGAAGCGATTTTCAGTAGGGTCCTGAAAAATTACAAATAAAAATATAGATTAATTAATAAAAACACTAAGTAAAAACTGTATAGAATCATTAAGCATCAAAATGTACGAAAACTATAACAAATCAATTTAAAATTTGTTTAAGTTTGGCCTTAAAACTGTAACTAACTTACTTTACTGTTTGTGGGCAAGAAAGATCTATTAACAATGAGAATATCTTACTTTTTAAATGTCGGACCAACTTCTGCTTTCTTGTGATCTTCGGCAAGGCCGCCAACCCAAAGATCAACGTTATTGATATCTTCGTAAAGTGTTTGAAGGTTCAATGCTACTTTCTCATTTTTGGTTATTTGATCAAACGATGAGTATTCTAGAATGAAAGTAAAAACAAAATTAAAATAAAATCATGATTAATGATAATAATATTTATTCACGGAATTGTAACAATTAACAGCTAATTTGTAGTGATATGTACAGTAAAGAACAGGATATAATACTATTGATAACCTAACCACCACTGATCTCCAAATAAAGACTGGATCGAGCAACTCCAATATGGTCGCCACGCGCTAATCCCGGCTTCATAGTTAATGTAATGGAGCCATAGTTTGTGCTCTAAATTACGGGGAAACCTTCGACAACTGATTCATTTAAGCATCTTAAAAGATCACAGACAGAGATACATAGTCTCTGTCGCCTACAGTAAAACTATATGGCGTTGTCCCTTCAAGATGGCCGCTGCGAAATATTTCCGGCTTCATTTTTTCGCAGCATCCAAACAATAGTTACTCGATCCAGTCTATATTTAAAGTTCTCAAACTCATTTATAATTCATAAAGATTGAACAAAGGAAATCAGTGGCATGGCAGAGGTTTGATGTATTGTTTAATAAACGAGCAGCAGTGTTTTATCAGATTTAAAACACGAGGGCGTAGCCCGAGTGTTTTAGATCTGATAAAACACGTGCTGCGAGTTTATTAAATGGCTTCAAACACGACCCATTTGATAAGTTCATTGGCGTAGTAATTTTGAAAATCGATGTTGTCTAAGCCGAGAAAATCAAAGATAAAGTTTATGTAAATCAGGACGAATCTTTATCACATTTAAAACAACGATACGGTAGTGATTTTCTTTTGTCTTTTCCTCATGAATTATTAATGAGTGTTTGAAATCGTGTTAAAGAACTTAAATTAAGCTAACTTTCAGCTCAATTTTCTCTTTAAATACTGATTCGTTTGAGAAGCTATATCAAGAACTCGAAATAGTTCTTTACCACGGTCTCAAAACACCTCGAAGTTGTTAAAAAAACTCGGCCGTATTTTTCAACACACTTCTAGGTGTTTTGATACCGTGGTAAAGAACGCTTTCTCGTTCTTGATATATTACTTCAATGCCTAACCATTAACTAACAAATTTGATCCCAGCCCAAGTGGGTGGGTAAGTTTGGATAAGTTGGCGCTGGTTTATTTTTATGATCGCCGCTTCGTTAGTTCTAGAGTTGAAATAAGCAAAGTTTCTTCAAAGCTAACTAAAAATACGTTAACGCATCACCCCCTCCCGCGTGCTCCTTGAATTTAATATACACTGAAGCCCGTTTCAAACGTAGAACTTTACCAAGCTTTCTACGCCCCTGAAAGGTGGGAATAGTGACGCTATTGTGCATTGTTGAAACGAGCTAATGTTTTAGTTGCTGGTAAAATACTCTTCTCCTGCATATTGCTGGCCTACTGTAACAGCATTTTTGTTTACTTGTTAATATGTTATGCCTTACCCTATTCTCCCGCATATAATATCTGGACATTGGCGCATGTACTTTTAAACGATCTAAATTTTCGCTGATAGGCGCATGCGCTTATATACGGGAGAATAGGGTAGTTATCCGTAATCAGGAAAAAAATTATTTGTCTTACTTGTTAAGCCCATGGTTGTTCGTACTGTGTTTAAATCAGGTAAACCATGATCCCTTCCTCGTTGAATGTTGATTGAAGACAAGTCTTGTCCACGACGGTTCAACGCGAACAGGAAATTTCGAACATCATCGACCATCTACGTAGGAATCAAAATAACATGGACTTAGGTTAAACTATACCACGCTGCACAATAACATACCTAGTACAGTACACCACAACACATGCACCACTGGACAACATTCCAACATGTGCCATGAGTTGTTGTTACTCATGTAACATGTGTCATGAGTTGTTATTCATGTTGTTACTCATCCCCCGATACCTTTGTATCAACCTCTTGAGCTGGCTGAGCGAACGCTCCACGCAATATCGGATCGATACCGCCTTCTTGAAGAATTCTTTCTGGGGAAAAATAGGCATCTCTCAGTGGCAAGTGACCTTCTTGAATAGGTGTGCCTTGCTCGTTCAAACGCCATAACACATTGTTTATTTGACTGTGACCAAATCTGGAATGAGAAACACAAAAATGTTTAATAAAAAAGGTCAATAATCGAAGATATATTAAAACGAACAGGATATTAGAATGAATAGCTTTTAAAGTGAATGGTTTCAGAATATAGGAGTACCAGTAGAAATAGATCGTTAGTGGAGGTGACGGTGGAGGAAGAGGAGGAGGAGGAGAAGAAGGCAGGAAATTTGTAAAAACGAGATCAGGTTAAACCAAAGAATCAGACTGTATTCTTGTATATCTACCTTAGTGCAGCAGTAGCCAAAAGATGATCTGCAGTTGCATCCACGCTGTTATTATAACCAAGATATGGTGGAATACCCTCTGAATCACCCAAGATCGAGGGTAAGTATTCCCGGAATGTTACCGCCTGAAGTTCTGAGGCCACGATTTTACGGGCATACTGAAATACTTCTTCGTCACTGGCCTTAAAGGGTATGTACAACAGAAATCATAATTACAAATTTTTGAATCTCTTAATAAAAAAGCTTACAAAGCTAATCCAAATAAACAAAACTAATTATAAGCTTGTGTAAAACAACAGCACTATAAATTTTGACCAAAGACAATCCTGTTATCCACTATCCTATTGTAATACTTCGCCTAATTAACTTGAAGGTTGGAGACGTCGCAAGCTGGATAAACCTAATTAAACTACTCAGTGGGAGGCCAAGCTTCAGTAGAATCATTTTACTGTGTCGTGGTTCAATTGAGAAAGTAAGATATTCACAAAAATCCACTTTCAGACATATACACATGAGGATGGCCAGATAAACATTTCGCTTTACCCAGCTTGTGACGTCACATACATATCCAAAATACATCCAAGGTGGTGGGCAATGATTCAGGTTAGTAACTTGGAAAGTACAATTAATTTGTTTTACTTTTAAATACTTTGGACCTAAATCTCATACCATGATCCCCTTTAAAAATAATTATAATGACAAAGCTTAAGCCTACCTGACTTAAGCGTACGATAACATTTTAAGGTTCATGAAATTTCGTTCGGGAAACAAAGATTTGGAAACTTTTCATAGTGTATCATGAACATGTTCTAAGATGAGTCAGAAGGATCGTGAGTGACATTCTAACTTTATCACGACCATGTTTTCACATGTCATATTGTTCTTGACAAAAAAACACATTGAGAGTTGTAAAATAATCCAAGTATGCAGAGCGACAACGAGCAAACTTAAACAACCCAAAAAAATAAAATGTTTATTCGATAAACTTGAGTGAGATATTAATATCTTGAAATGTCGCGGTACAGGTTATTTTGTTTGTACAACTTTCCGAAACTTTTCATGATACAACATGAAAAAGGTCCAAACCTCGCGATAATGTGGCGCTTAAATGAAACAATGCTGAAATTTGCATTCTTTTAAATTTCTGAATCATTCCTTGAGCCTGAAGGAAATGACTTTTCACATACATTTGGCTTTCTTTTGATATAAATGTCGCAGAGTCTGTTGTGCTCACGAAGAAATATGGTGTGTATTGCTGTAAGCCCAGGCTGTACATTGGCACGTGAATCTCCTGCAACAAACAGTCGCTTAGTCGCTCGTCCTACGTCATTTGCATTTGCCAAGCCGACCATGTTTAACTGTAAAAGAATAGAAAATATAGTCACGATACTGAAAAATGTTTAACAACTAATGGTGTCAATCTGTGCATTACAGCAATAGACGCCCTGCACTTATTTCCCTGGTAAAGGATAAACTATGGTAGTTTCGTTGATCGCTCCATTGAACATCGAAACTTTGAAGTTGTCGTTTGACGTCATGTGTGTTTCTATTCGTACGCCATATTTGAACAACAACGAAGATGCCTTTTAATTAATGCTAATTTATACCTACGTACATTCAATTGCGTAACATCTTCCCTTTCGTAAATCAAAGTATAAAATATAAGTTTATAATCAAAGAATAAAATTCTAGTTCTGAATTATTTCTTTTTGGCTAAATTTCAAGATTTCTTAAAGTCTCCAAAATTACATCTAATTTTAAACATTCTTAAACTATAAAGTCTCTAAAACGCTCCCGTAGCCTGATAGTCCGAGTCCTTGTCTGTCGCCTTGGCTCGTTTGTCGCATTTTCTTCCGAGATTACAGGTGGATGAGGGGTTATTGGTTTGGTTGTTGATTCTTGCGATATATCTAGTACACTCTGATGTGTCTGGTACTCTGGTGGTAGGTAGTCTGGTCCAGTACTGGGATCTTGTTCTGGTACACTCTGGTGTGTCTGGTAATCTGGAAAGTCTGATTCACTACTAGGTTCTTGTTCCTGGGTTTTTCTGATGAACTTTCTACGAATTCGTTCCAATGAACGTCCAAGGGGAGTCAATATAGACCACTTCCCTCGTATACAAAACGACCCATCTCGAGGACAACTTCAAAGATCCGAGGTTGAACAAAGAGAATAATTAATTGTAATTCCTTTGTTTTGTCCTCCAGATGGTCGCTTCGCTTATGATTGCAAGTGGCCTATAAAAATATGGCAACGTTACTAAAAGTAATTCCTTGAATGTTTGAATCATTGTGACAATAGTTATAGTAAGGTTTGACTTGTGGGTACAGCCAGGCCTTCTTCCAAGCAAATGCCAACATCGTGTTGGTTCACGTCATATCATAAAGAAAAACACGTTTATATATAAATTTAGGCCACACATTTTTTCCATTGGTTTACGGATCTGCCGACCGTAAAAATCACGAACGTGGAAAAATAATAAAATCTCGAAAATATATTCAGTCATGGCCATGGGTCACCGGGACAAAGACTTGTGGCTCTAACATATTAATAGCCAGAATAAATTATATAAAAAGCTCCAAATGTAGTTGTAACATACACATACTCATTTTTTTCAATGAAACTATTATTTATTGCCAATAAATATTATTTATTTCGTTCCCTATCCCGTGTCCAGTCCCAATTAACTATGATGTGCCAAGTTGTATGCATTCCACCACTCCATCGATTTATGCATCCATAACTTCCTAGGTGCATATTAAGGCCAAACCATGAAAGGAAGTTTACACAAAATAATAAAAACAAGGTTTTTCGCTGATTAAAAATAACTTTCTCCTTACGGAAGCTAAAAATTCAGAACGTTTCTGATTGGTCGCTTGAAATTCCAATTAGAAGCTGCGTTAAGTGTTAAGTATTAGGGTTCATATTAACCAAGGTTATTATGAGGGTTAGCTTTCACAGTTTATGAGCCATATTGAATGCCATTTAGTAATTGACGTTTTAAGATAAACATTTACACTAACCGGCAGCAATTCCTGTTCCGAAACTTTCATTTTCCCGCCGGTGAATGTACGTAGTCGTTTATTCCTCTTCTCGTTACTTCCGTAAACCATACCACCGTCAATATAGGATGAGATGGTGTTGATTTGTTGGCGTGGTGTCCCAGCCCTTCTTCCAGTACATCTAGAGTCGCAGAATACGAAAGGATCGGGCAGTCATTCACCTTATTTCAGAATCATCCGCAATAGGTTACCCTGATGCAGGCCATTTTGACATACAGATCACATTACACGAAAAAGAGTCTCAGATTAAAAAATACATTTGATTTATAGTCAATTGTTTACCTGTTGTATATTGATCTGATAAAAGGCAGGTACGACGAGTCCGAGTCGCCAAGGTCAAAATAAACATCGTCCTGTAAAACACCACACACATGCAAAACGTTACGAATGAAAAATGACTGAAACATTCAGTGATGGTGGTGACTCCTGGTGGTGGTTACGATGAAACAACAACAATGATGGTGGTGGTGGTGGTGATGTTGGTTTATGGTTATGGTTATTGTAGTGCTGATGTTGGATGGTGGTATTGATGGTGGTTATATAGTTGCAATGGTGACAGTGGTTCATGGTGTTAATGATGGTGACCGTTATTGTGGTGGTGGTTGAGCTATATAGGATGTGATAGATATGACAGTGCTGGAACGCATTGTATTACCTTTGGAACTGTAATTGGAAGCCATACATCATTTAGTTTCTCCTGAAATTCAAATCTAGGAAGCGTTGTTGTCAAATCTGTGTCATGGCTGATGAACTGAAAGCACACAATGTTAAGAGAGGAGAGTGTTTATAGCCGGATGAACCAAATACGTACTGTCGCACATCAGTATAATTTTGCTGTGGTCTATTGCAAGTCCTCCTCGTTGTCTATTAATTGCTGTGGTCTATTGCAAGTTGACTTGCAATCCAGCGTGAACATAAGTATTGGCTTAACAAAATTGATCCAATACTTATGTGATATATGAAAGATCTTGCTGACTTTTATTCCCAAAGTTTCAGCATTCCTATTAATTTAGTTAAGAATATATGTCTAGTTGAAGTTGAAAATTTGAGGATTTTGACGCCATATTTGTTTTGAAAATACGACGTCTTGAGTGCTTGCCAAGTGGAGTTGTTTTGATGGCGATCACACAGTGATAGCTGTTGTGAGTAATAACTGCAGGAGAATTATAGTCGAAATAAACTATTTAGTTCCTCATACGGAAAAGTAGAGGAGCTTCTTAGGCATAGTACGAGAATCACTCAGTTGTCATATTTGACAGACAAATATGGCGTCGAAATTGGACAAACTCTCCAACTTCAACTTGAGATATCTTCTTAACTTAATTGATTTGAATGCTGAAACTTTGGAAATAAACTAAAGTCAGTAAGACCTTTCATATGAACTGCACTTGTATTTTGATCACTGAGTACCACTTTAAAAACGTCAAATAAGTATTGGTTCAAAGTAATAGTGTACTATGCCCGCCTTATATAGTTTTGAATTAAGTCAGTGTTTTGAATTATTTCAGTTTTATATCAAGCGGTTATAATTTTTAGATTAAATTATGTTTGTCAACACTGTCCAAGAATGCGACTGTAGTGAAGTAATAAGTGACCGAGTGACTTAATAAAAACATGAGAAGCACGAGCCGCTGAGGCGAGTGCTTTTCCAACTTCTCTTCTTGGGGTTTGGGTTTAGGGCTTACGGTTTAGGGTTAGGATTAGGGTCATGTGGGTTTTAGGGTTAGTACCTATGTATTTGCTCGTCAAGGCAACAAAATTGCTGTTACTTATATCAGAAATGTACTTATAGTTCGTATTTCATCGAGACCGGCAAACTGATCAATTACAGCGTGCGCAGAATAAACATTATTTGATAATAATAAATGAACATTACATGCACAGTTGTTCAAAGATACTGGCGAGAACAATATCTCGTTCGCTGCGCTTTCTCGTGAAATACTGTTCTTGCCACTGGAACCGCAACCGTGTAATAATATCCTTTTTACGTTATAACCATCAGTGGCGTAACTATATGAGAAAGTGTGCAGGGAAAGACGCCACGAAAACAATATACTGGAATACTTTTTGTCTATCGGGGAAGTCGGATGAATCGGATAATACAGAGCAATTTTCTCTGGTGAGTACGTGTTGTCAATTAGAAGCTATAAGGAAGTTTGAAAGTGAACTAACCAAGAGACCATAAAGCGTACTGGTGAGAACACGGACACGATACTTTAGCATGAACAAAATGCTGAAACAGTAACATCAGTTCAACAGTAATTAACAAACTTGGCAACTTCATGCATGTTCATGGTCACATTCATATTGGCACGTCTACTTATCGAAAACTAGATTAAATCTCAGGAATTTAAACTACACTGCACTGGTACTATGGCTGTATTTAGGAACTATAGTTTAATATACGCTGACATTGAGGTCTTTCCTTTTTCTGGAAAATTCAAACGACCCTTCAAAATTGGTGCCGGTAGATTTGAGGTAGCCTCACTTACTTGTCCAAAGTGAACATGAAAATCATTTATTCTTCGTGCACTGATTATTGATTCTGTTTGACGAAACAATATGTTGCTTATATCACGTGGTGATGGCCTCGTCGAACCATAACCGCTGTACTCTTGACTGTATGCGCAGCTTTGGTTCCTCCGTCGCTCATCGTCGCAAACACTCGCAGGACTTGCTATTCCGTCTGAGTATGCCTGAGACGTAGTACGGCGAAGATCTTGCCCTCCTGCGCCCCACATTATATGTTGTTTGTTGTTTGATATCCCATCATATCTCCTAAAAACAACAAAATGTGTACTATATATAAAGGTATATCATTACGGAATCCTCGCCTCTTACACTTATTTGAGCAGGGAAGAGAAATACTGTTGAGACCTATGCACTGCTTTTCGAAGAGCTACACGAATATTGTCTCCGCAATGGGAGATCCACGACTTTCGAGTTGGAACAAAACACAAATTCAAGCTGTTATAAGCACACATTATATTTATGCGATGGACTTATGCATAAAGATCAATTAATGGAGACTTTTAATCAAACTCTTGTTCTGTTTGCAGTTAGCTTTCTAACTTACTGGTATAGAGCTATATATATAACATTAAGGTTATGTGGGTGCGCTAATGTAGCTTCGCACTGGGGTTTGAGTTAAGCGTTCGTGTTAGTGTCGATATTATTTAAATAGAAGTTTGAACTTGATCTTGTTGTAGTCTTGAGAATGACTGTTGTTGGTATAACTGACGTTTCGACGGCCTCAGCAGTGATCATCTTCAGAGTAAAGTGCAAAGAGCCGTTTAGTTTCCACTCAGGAAAATCTTCCGCTGGACCGGAACGGACAGGAAAGTTTCCTTTGCGTTAAAGTCGTTAGTTCCAACCGAGGGCTCACAAGACAAAGAAAACTTCCCTGTCCGTTCCGGTCTTGCGGAAGATTTTCCTGAGTGGAAACTAGCCTTTACTCACCCATTGTGCTATAGGTGTTCAGCATGGTTCAGCTTACTTTCCATTTCTCAAGGCTATTGGTCCTTTGTCAACATTACCTGTGGGAGAACATACACCGGCAAACCCAGAGAAAAACCACTATACTTACGTCGGAGAGATAACGAACTCTTTCCAATATCCGAATGCAGGATTAGAATTATTGGTATATACCAAATTGCAACAAAAACTACTTAACAAACAGCGACTTACCTAATTCGAAAGCTGGCTATATACCAACATACGATTACACCATGCACTTAACAGATCACAAGAATTTCCTACAAAATACTTACTCAAACGTACCATGCAACGAACAATCGACGGACGCTCACATAACCGAAATACCCAGCTGTGACACAAACAACCTATGATGTAACGAGGTTGATTTATAAGCGAATCGGACTAAAACTTTCCACCAGTGACTCTGAATATCCGCAGCTGAGACTTGGAAACGACAGTCCCCAACAACAGTCTTTTTCTCAATACCACAACAACCTCGACATGTACAATCAACTTCTAACTTCTGTTTAACAAATAGATTCCATTTTGCCGTTGTCTGTTCAGTTATAAATGCACAGATGGCGTCAGAACGTGGTAATAACAAAAAAGTGGCCCACGAGACGATAGTCGAGTGGGTCACTGATGTTCTTACCACGTTGAGGCGTCCTCTGTGCATCTGTAACTGAAAAGACAACGGCAAAATGGAATCTATTTGGTATATACAATAAAAATTTAAAACAAACCATTCAAAAGGCTTATTAGCTCTTTGCATGAAAAAAGATAAAAGCAGTCGGCTGACGTGGTATGGCGTGAGCTGACGTGTCCGTGCATCTGTCCTCTAATAGATCATGGCCAACAACCAATGAGAATGCGCGTAGTAAACAGGTTATTGTATAATGATACTTCTATAACAGACAACTGTTTTGCCTATAAGAGAGTGTCGCAGAGCCCAACTCCCTAATGATATTGACATTACCTGTTATTAATCTAAAATCAGACCATTACTCGAATATGGAGCGCCGATATGGGGTACACTACCACAATACTTAGAGGAGGAACTATAGAAAATATCTAGTCTCGCATTATAAAAATTTTGGGCCACTCCCGCGCGACTATCTATCGGTATTGAAGATACGGAGCAATATTAATACCTTATAGGGAGTATGAAAGAATTTACAGTAATCCAAATAATCCATGCAACAGGTTTATAACTCAACCCGTGTCCATTCTCACAACTTAAGATCTATGAAGTACAGATCCCCAGTCGTCTCTAAAACTAAACGACATAGCTTATCTTATACCTCGAGCAATATTCTTAGATTGTCAATATAAAATGTATGTTTTTATACTGGTCTCTCCGATTGTAATATTTTAGTTTATAATTATCTTAGTTTATTTCATCAATTTGTAAACCATTGTACTTTTTTACCTCATATGGATTTTTAAAGATTATTACTATTATTAAACTATTACATTATTATTTAAATAGTGAGTTTCAGGGTCATGCATTGCGCGCTCACATTCTTATGGCGGCCATTTTGTGGGCCGACTGGCAGTTGTTGAGTTCGCTTTCTAATCCGTCGATATATTTGCAATCCTTTCATTAAAGGTGTTAGTTTTTCGATAAATACACTAGATTGAATATTTTTCTTGCTATATGTTGTAAACTTCCGTATTGATCTATACGAAAACAACAACAAACACCCGCAATACATGACCCTGACACTCACTCTTTAAATAAATGATCAAGGTGCGAAAAGATTTTTCCCGTCGAAGACAAATTTTTACCAAATTACGACATTCGCATCCGATCCTGCGTACACACATGTAACTGTTTATGTTTTCCTATACCTTTCATCTGTTGGAGTTCTATTTTGGTGTGCAGTTAGTTTTCCATCACGACATTTTCCGTTGTCTGTTTGGATATCATCCATGTACACCACAACCGCTTTAGTCTCTGTGGTAACTGTAGTTGTGTTGGGGTATAACTGGATCTTGTAGGAGAATTCTTGTAATCTCATCTCCTCAAAGGTGTATTCTGGATGTTTCTTAAACTGAACTGTCTTTCCGTTTGCGTTTATTGTGACCACACCTTTCGTTGGCTAGATTTGAAAACAAGAACAGTGATAGCTAGTCTTTGTACGTTTATATACTTATTATATGCATGACAAAATTACTGCATTCTCAATGGTCGAGAGGAATGCAATTAAATCACTGGAGTGCAATAACATTAAATTCAAACTGGCGGCCTATTTTTTTTCCAACTACTTGTGCTACGATATCAATTGAAAATTTCGTGTAAATATTTTGGAAAAAAAGAGGAAACAAAGAGGGGAAATTTTCAATTGTTCTGTAATGAAACAAAATGTTTTAAGGCGTACGAGTCACATTCGCGCAGTTAAAATGTTTTAAGGCATACGAGTCACATTCGCGCAGTGCCACAGTATTCTGAAATACTAGTACTCTCAGTATATATTCTCAAATAAAGTCAATGTTTATGGTTGCTTTCAGTTAATTGCAAGTAGTTTTCTTATGAAAATATGAATTAGTCTCTATGATAGAGTATTCTAAAGATTTGGTTATGTTTGTACAGCTTACAAAACATTCAGAAAAACTAAAACATTTTGAAAATATTAAACAAGTAATCGTATGATTTTGCTCGTGCAATTAAGGATTTACATTATACTTGTGATATTTGAAAATTTTGCGACATATAAATTTTCAAATATCACTCGTAGTGTAAATCCTAAATTGCACTCGCTATCATATGATACCGATCCAGTGCAGGAAAATATTTTTATTTGCAGATTGTGCAGTGCAGATATGTTTCAGGACTTCACTGGTTACACAAATTCGTCATATATTTGTAAAGATTATTGTAAGATATTCACTAATGGCGTGATACTGAACTTTATCGGGTTCAACTACTGCAGACGCATGTAATATATATTGGGGCATACTTAACAATTATATTTAACAATTATACCATGAGCTCGAGTCGTATATGAGCTCATAGCCAACGAGGCGCGAAGCGCCGAGTTGGCTATTAGTTCATATGCTGCGAGAGCGAATGGTATAGTTTTATAATATAGCAAAACATTCAAGATAATAATCGGAAGTAAATAAATTATGAAATTATTGAAAGCAATGAACTTCCGCCACATATACTTCCGTCATGCGTAATGTTGTCACGTAAGAAAGGTTTCTCGCTGAGTTGAAAACAGCTTCAAAATTTCGAGAGCCAAAAATTCGTGGAGATGGTTTAATAAAGAAAAAAAGTTCCTTTGAAAAGCAAAATGGTGGGTCAGTTTTTAGTTATTGTATCACGGTTGTGACTATTTGGGCTTTTAAGAGGACAAAAATCTAAAAAACATTTGCGAAAATCACACTTCAGGTTGTTTTTCGATGTTTATCACCTAAAAATAACAAAGTTTTCATTCATAATGCTTTATTACTTCAAAAATTATCTTTACTGAATAATAATCATAATATTTGTAATATAAAATATATGTTGCTAGCTAACTTTTATCCTATTTATTTTGTCTGACAAAACATTATTATCAACTGTTGACAATTCAGTCGGGTTTTTCAAAGCCTTAAGACGATTTTTAAAGTGGATTTTGCATCATAACTTAGTAAATTTGGCATTTGGTTAATGTATTTTCTGTTGAGCATTAGCCTTATTCCTCAGTTCAGGTTTTTCTCTCCTGTGCGTTAAAGAAACAGCCAGTTTCATCTGCAGTAGGTTAAGAAAAACACGCCGCCATTTTGTTTTTTCATTACTAGTGATATATGAGCTGATAGCTTGCTAGTATAAGAACCAATCAGATTGCAGAATGGTTCATATACGGTGGATGGCTATATAAATATATATATATATATACATGTGATATATATATATATATATATATATATATATATATATATATATATATATATATATATATATATATATATATATATATATATATATATATATGTTATTTACCGGCTGGGAGGTCGTTTTTGAGACCGACGAATACAAACAATAAAATAGCTTATTTTTGGTTCATTCATAAATAGCCGATTGATAATTATTTTAATAATATTAATGATTTTGCCTGCTTGGTAATTTCAACAATTTTCAACGTTGGACACATTTCCAAGGACGAAAACTCCATTCTTTCGTTACCACTGGATAAACAAATGGAAGAAAATGAGAATTAAGATTCATTACTAATGATGTTGTGGTCGTGGTAAATCTGTCAAAAGTTAAATTCAAAATCTGACGTTAAGATATCTTTTCTCGTCGATTTTAAAGTATTTTCGCAAACTGGTTAATTATGCATGTTATAAATATTGTACATGAAAATGTTACAATTGCATATGTAAAACAATATGTAAAAAGTTTAAATAATTTATTGAGTGGTTTTAGAGAAGGGTGTGCTCTTTATCAGAAGCTTACCTCCAGGGCTCCACCATTCGTAGCTTGATATTGGGAGGAACATTGTAAACATAATGTTGTGATTTAGTAGCTGGCCATGTCACGTGAACAGTCAAGTTCGTGACACCTGAACCTAATCCAAAATGCGCTGTCGTTTCACTTTGTGCGAGGAAATGTGTGCTTGATCCGATTTCCTGGGTCTTGTCGAAAAGAAAGTTATTAGATGGAGAACTGAAATACTACAGCAGTTTATAAATCTACTGAACTAGGTTTTTCATCACCTGTGTGTGTCCATTGTCTTCGGTCTTAACTTGAACTCTTGCTCCAAGACTGGGGCATAAAAACTCTGGACGTTGCTTGCAGCTGAACCAAACAGTAAAGTTGGAAAAATATTACTTTCTCTTTTTACAATTAAAATTAGCTAGAGTCGATAGCTGACGATATATCTGATCATTTATAGTTGATAATCGATTACTGATAACACTTGATAACTGATAAATGATAACTGACGATTGGTAATTGATACAGTAAAAACCCGCGAGTAACAACCTGCATTTTTCCAAGTTAGCCTAAACAGGTTCTTATATAAATGGTACTTAGCACAAATTGAGGCTATTTAGGTTCTTAAATAGGTTCTTACTTTCAAAGAAAAAAATACATTGTAGCTAATAGAATTTAGTGGTATTCAGCCTGTATTCCTTATAATATAACATCTGCATACCATGTAAGTATTTATAAAGAAATTCATGAAAAAAACAGACTCTTCCATATGTTGATGTGTAGCCATGGAGATACTGTATAAACAATATATACATGTATACAGTTACAGTATTTATGTGTAATTACAACAATAACAATTCTATTTGATTTTCAACATTGGCATTTACATTGTATTAAATTGGAGTAATAAGGCACCTGTGTCTCCAAAAATGTTGATCTGTATCTTATTCACCCAAGTGTACACATCTTTTTATATAGATTTTAGAAAATAAGAACCTGTTTCAAATTTTAGGCTAAACAGGTTCTTAAAAACTAGGTTATTACTCGCGCGTTTTTACTGTAACTCCTGATTGACAATTTAATTTATTTACAATTTGATGCTTATAATATGCGAACGCTTTGACTTACTTTAACCTAAATTTGGAGGTTTACTCTGTTGTCATGAAGTTCCTGCCTTTTGTTCATCAGTTGTTGTCACCGTCTGGGTTTTTTTATTGTTATAAGCAAATCTTGTAAATAAATAAAAAATAAATCAACCTAGAACCGACCTGTGCATAACCACGACCGTTATCCAATTTTGTTTATTTCCTCCAACATTTTCATAAATTTCTGGGTTTCCAACATTGTTGCAAACAACCACGTCCACGTCACCGTCATCTAAAAAACCGGGAATTAAAAATGAACTAGTACTATGGTCGTCTAATGAAAAAAAGCATCCTGATTGACTAAGTTCTAAGTACTTTAAGTAGGTTCAATTCCTTCACTGCATCAGTGTATATATATAACACACCTATAGGTTACTGATATATAGTGACTGCTGCGTAGGCAGTACATTATCAATCTCGGCACAGTACCTCAATGGTTAGAGCGTCTCACCGACAATCAGAAGGTTACAGGTTTTATTCCTGCAGTCTGCGACTCAGAAACATTTTCTGAGGATTTGAGCTTAACCATCAAATGGTTCTATACCAGTATGTCAGTATTACTACTAGTACTAGTATATTAATATAGCTTGATGGTAGATAGTACTATATATATATATATATATATATATAATGGTCTACAACACAAGATAGGGATAGATTTTACCTGTCGTAATTATATAATACTAAATAAATAACAAGTTCTACTACAAAAATATTTTAATTCTTCACTATTACCTAACTTCAATGAGTAATGGTAATTCCTAGCAGATAATTCCGAGCTTCTCAATGTTTACCATTTCAGATCATGTGAGTATTGATATGTACAGTAGCTATTATTGTTCATTGTTAATGCTTGAGAAAACACAATGATGTGGTAATACATCAAACAAAGAATTATATTCCCAAAATGTACCTAAAATTGGTTAATTAAGACGATACATGGACGATCGTAACCTTCTGATTGCTAGTGAGACGTTCTAACGATTGAGCTACTGAGACTCAGATGGAAAGCAAGGTTACAATGATGTACTGGTTCAAGTTGATATATGTACTGCCTATGCGGCAGTCATATCAGTAATGCTTGGATGTGTTAATCAGTTAATATATACATTATACAGTGCTGTAGTGTATGTGAGAGAACATGGAGTAATAATAATAATAATAATAAAATACGTATTAGGAGCATTATACAATAGTCTCAATGCTCTTACAACAATATATTCTTAAAGTTACTTATAAAATAAATTACAGTTTCATTACAAGATAAAGCCTATACTACATATATTACCAACATGAACAAAAAACTATTAAATTTTAAAAAAGAAAAGTCTTAAGTGCTGACTTAAAACTACTTAACATTAGAGAGTAGACAGACGATACATGAATTCAAATTCAGAAAAAGTCCTGGACAGGAATCGAAAATGTAACCTTCTGTTTGCCGCTGAGACACTCTAACCATTGAGCTACCGAGACTCAGATGGAGAGCGAAGGTTACAATGATGTACTGGTTCGATTGGTTAATGGTTAGAGCATCTCACCGGAAATCAGAAGGTTACAGGTTCGATTCTTGTCCAGGACTCAGAATAATTTTTCTGAGGATATGAGCTTGACGATCGTCCATGTATCGTCTGTCTACTCCAAGCTCTCCAACATTCACTACAGCACTGTATATATTAACACATGAGTTAATAAACTTGCCAATTGTGGTGAAGTAAAAAGGTCCATTGTTAAATTATATCATTATTGCTTAGAAGCCTTTCCTGCTTAACTTCATGTCAATAGTGCTCTAACATGTGACCTGCATGTCGATTACTATATTCAGGTTGTTTGACTAGATGTATCGAAGCTCCTTACAAACAAGTATTTTTTTCCTGGTTGATGAAGATCTCCGAAACATTAAAGAATCGTAAACGTTTTGGAATTCCAGATGGAATCGAACCCAAATCTAATACCGGCAATTAAGAAGGTTGTGCATGGCTTTGATTCCTATTGAGGTCTCGGTCTTGAGTAATGTATAGTTGACAAATCTTCCTCAGTCATTAATTTAATAATAATCCAAGCCCACATAGCACATTTTCAAATATTCCAGATACATTTTAATAACTAATCTTCTTAGTCTGTTTAGTACTGTTTAGTACGTAGCAGTCATAAGTTTTAATCTCGTCAATGTACTTTGCAAAACAGAATCAAACTCTAGCTTCATTACCGTCAAAGTCCCACTTTAACAATCCTCTTCCTTGTTTTCTAGAGTTCATGCCAAGTTCACTGGAGACCTGATACGGTGATGGAAGAAAAACAGTTATATAAACAAACTTTATGACAAATAATCCAACATTGTAATACAACGCGGGCAAGGAAATAATTTGACTAAAACTGAATAACTTTTTTACAAACCGAGCAAACGTTGTCAATAACTAATATATTGTATGACTTTTGTTAGGAGTTTCCTTTTGTTTTTAACACTGTTTTCGTTTTGCGAGGTGGAGTGTACGTTATTTGCACATTTTAGCTATTACTTCATGTTTACCTATAGCATTCATTAGTCTAATTGTTTTTATTTGAAATGTTGGAGAGTACTATTTACATCCGTTCTATAAAGCACTTTGTTGTTATAAATCTTTTGTAAAACATTATTAACTCTATTTTGTTTGTCTTCAAACAGCTCAGAAATTTCCCCGCCATTTTTCCCGCCCACCGCTCGGTACGTAAAATGTATATAGACTCGGCTGGCCAGCCAATTTTCGATTGATCCGTACAGACCTGAATCCATTACATTTACTTTGCCAAATGTATTAAAAATTATCAAAAAGTTGCTTTTTGACACTGTGACGTCACTTTAACGTTTCGGTTTGTTTTGGCAGCATTAACAAAGTCTTTTTGTTGCTTTGCAGTTTGTCATGCAGGCTTGAGGTAAACGTACCGGCACACTATACATATTTTGCCTTTTCCTGTATTTTGAGGTCTATAGTAATGCATTGGAGTTGAAACGTGAGATAAAACATCCATCATTTGTCGCGCTGTTGCCCACGGTGAGTTATTAAAAAGATGGCCATCGAACGTTACGAGTGGTTATTTGGACCATACTGTTGACCTTTCTCACTGGTCATCGTATCGTTACCTCTTTCATCTGTCCGTGAAATCCTACTCCCAAGTTCTGCCAAAGGCGCATCTGTTGCTTCCCAAATTGATCGTCTGTAGTTGTCGTTGGAAAATCCACACCTAAATACAGGTAAGAGAGCTCTATTTTAATATACTCGATCCTTGCGGCTCCATGACGCAAGGCCGGTGCAACCCATACGACGGGTGGACCGTACCCACATCTTAAAGTTGCAAAACTCGCACACTACCATCACTCCGCGCGGGGTAAATTGAAATTTCACCCCGTGTATGTGATTACAGCATTACGTCACCCAGCAACTCGTATGAAATCTTCAGGTAAAAATTATATCCCAGCAAAAACACAAAAGGGTATCGTGGAATTAAACTTCATTAGAAAGTTTCGTTGCTTCATGCAACATTTTCAGAAAATGAAAGTGTCACACTAGATAAGGCCATAGAGTGGATGAAGTGTCAGTAACAATCATTGCAAGAGTCGTTTTTGCATAACAACTAAGGCAACGACTTTGTATACCGCCATATTTTACAGCTTTACTCTACATCTCATTCTCATACTAAACGCGTCTCCATTAAGTGTTCTATATAACAATTAGATTTTTAGCTCGAAATTTATATGAGGAAATCGAAATTCAGAGCGAATAATGCAATTGTTTTAGTAAAAACTAAACTCGTTGTTTCTTTAAAATTATTTCTAAAAACGAGATATAAGCATTATTGTTTAGCAAAATCTCGGTCTTAATACGTCATTCGCCGCAACTCGGCAACAACTAGACAATTAGTAAATATTCATATCGATCATCACCTATTGCCAATCCGAGATTTTCATTGTTTAGTTAGTTTGCAAATTTGCTGTATAGAGAAAACAAAAACAGCAAACCAATGAATGGGATGAAAATGTTGAATGGTAAGATGTTTTATATTGTTCGCGCGAAATAAGACAAAAAAGCATTTCAAAATCTCCCTCGCTTGACTTCTTTATGAGTGAAGTTAACTACCTCAATCTAAGGCAAAAAACCTATTGTTTTAATACTACACAAGAAAATTTCTATAAATTTGTCAAATGTTTTATTTGTTTTATGTCTCTATTGTTACTGTAAGTCAGTAAGTGCAAGGAAAATGGCTGGCCGACATTCGTTGTTGGCGATCGAAAATGCGTTTAGAATAGTTTTTATGTGGCAAGGACGTTTGTAGTTAAAAAAACTGTAGTAAAAATATTTGCTAAAACAATTAGACAACTCGCCAACGTTTTCTATGAGCGATAGTTAACGTGGGCTTCGCCCTCGAGCACTATTAGTTCATAGAAAACTCAGGCTGATACCCGAGTAGCGTATCCAATCAGATTGCAGCATTGGCATTATGCTATTAATACAGGGTATGTTTTACTAAACCGAGTTAAAACGTCTCTGAACTCAAAGAAAGAATCTTAGATAGAACTCTTGTCAGAATTACAATTACCATTGGTCATAACCATATCTTGGTAGCCATCGTTATTAAAATCCAAGAAAGCTGCTCCCCAACCCCAGCCACCATCCTGGACACCAGCCTGGAAATTGACATAAATATATTTAAACGTAATATCATGTCAAGGACAGACAGACAGACAGACAGACAGACAGACAGACAGACAGACAGACAGACAGACAGACAGACAGACAGACAGACAGACAGACAGACAGACAGACAGACAGACAGACAGACAGACAGACAGACAGACGTAGAAAATAATAGACGAACAGACAGACAACTTGAGATTTATACCTGGTCAGTGACATCAGCAAAGTTTCTGTTGCCAAGGTTTCTGTAGAGTCTGTTTCCTTCGTCGTCAAAGGTACACCCAACGATTTCACAATCTGTATTGTTATCCATAATGGCAGTCGAAAACCAGTCCATCAGACCATCATTGTCCCAGTCTCCAATGGCATGACCCATTGCATCCTGTGGTATTAGAATATATGTATAATACTTCTCGTATTACTCGATGAATATTAATAGTGATTAATATTCATTACTATACAGCGTTACATGTATTCGTAGCTATTTCCCTTAATTACTAAAATGATTATTGATGATTACGTCACCAATCTAAATAGTAAGCTCGCAATATCACCACACATTACATCACCAATCTAAATCTAAATCATACATCACCATACATTACATCACCAATCTAAATCGTAAGCTCGCAATATCAATTGTCATTCTGATACATCACCATACATTACATCGCCAATCTAAATCTAAATCATACATCACCATACATTACATCACCAATCTAAATCTAAATGATACATCACCATACATTACATCACCATTCTAAATCTAAATCATTCATCAGCATACATTAAATTACATCACCAACCTAAATCTAAATCATACATCACCATACATTACATCACCAATCTAAATCTAAATCATACATCACCATACATTACATCACCAATCTAAATCGAAATCATACATCACCATACATTACATCACCAATCTAAATCTAAATCATACATCACCATACATTACATCACCAATCTAAATCTAAATCATACGTCACCATACATTACATCACCAATCTAAATCTAAATCATACATCACCATACATTTCATCACCAATCGAAATCTAAATCATACATCACCATACATTACCTCACCAATCGAAATCGTAAGCTCGCAATATCTTGTCATTCTGGATACTCATATTAATGAGTATCCAAATATACGCCGATCACTCAGTTTCATTTATTTTCTAATCAGAATATATAGTTACGTTGATAGCTGAAGAAGAAGCAGAACAGCAATACGTATGAATCCAAAAGTTTAAATATATATAACTGGTCCTGACATGTTCCGCGAATAATACCCTTGTATCTTTTGTGCAGGATGTGATACTTTGAAATATATTCGGATGCTTTATTGTTTTAATATTACAATAGACCTTACCCATTATGACGTATGAATCTATTAGTGACTACTACTACCATAATTCCTTGCGAGATTTCCTTTCTCATGTTAATCTCTGGGAGACGGAAAACAATTGCTCAACTTAACATCACAAAAGGATATACCGAAAAGGATTCTGGTAGTAGTAGTCACTAATAGATTCATGCGTCATAATGGGTAAGGTCTATTGCTTACCTGTTCTCCTTCCAAACCACAGCGATGCGTACATTCCCAGAAGGACTTGTTTTTTCCCATGTTCCAGAACATTCGACTTTCGCCAAAGTCAGCCGTTACAAGTAAATCGGCCAGCCCGTCATTATCAAAATCCTAGAACAAAATTTATGTAGTATATATCGGTTTTTTTAGTTTATACTAAAAACATGTTTATACAAAGCCATCGTCAATCATTCGAGAAGAGGGAAAAATAAATTAATGCACACAATAGTATAGCAATATCGCGGTAAGAGATTTTCCTGATACATCAATAAAAAAAACACGGAGGAAAATGGGAACCCCCGTGAAATATATTGAACTGGTTTGAAACACCCCAGTGACATGTATTGAAGTACGTTTTAAAACATCGGGCGAGTTAATTAACGGTAAACATGACTCAAACTATGCCCTTGATTCAAACTTCTCACACATCATTAGATATTCATAGTACTTAAACGGCCTGCAATCCGCTGCCTTCATTTACGTCACATGTACCTACCTAGAAACCGTCTAAACCAGCAACTTAATTAATTCAAGGGGGCAGGGCTTTGTAGATGAGGGGAAAACAATGTATATATCAATTAAAAATGTAAATACTGTATTCAGAAATATGTTCTAAATACAGTTTACTGTATTTAGAAATGATTTCCAAATACAGGAAACAAATTTAACCATAAGACAAGTATTCACTATAACAGTACGACCACGATAGTTTTTTTAATTTAAACACTCAACAGACAATTTATTTACTACGGTTATACCGTATTACAAACAAGCACTCTCTTATAACCTTAAGTTAGCTTTAAACTTCCACTCTCCCCTTTTCTTCTACGTATCGCCTCAACGAACACACAACTTTGATAAAGCGTTTTCTCAGGATACGGGTCACCATCCTTGTCGGCAATTTCTCGCACAAATTTAATCATGCAAAAGTTCATGCTTTTCATAGACATTTCACACAAGCTAGAATCTAAATTTTTAATCTGGGTCAAATCTAAGCCAAACGGATTGCTCTCTGACATGACTGATTTGTTTGCACGTTCAGCTTGCCACTCTTCAAAAATCCGAACACCCAGCGATTTTTGTACATTGTACTCGTTTCTCGAGAGTTTTTGGTTCTTGAAATCGTTTCTTCTTCGCCTCCGACGCCATCACCTACGCCTTTACAAACTGCAGGTTTGTTCACAATCACGCGGTACCCCATAGCTTCACATATCATTATTTGTCATTATCCTCGGTGCTATGAATATCTAATGATGTGTGAGAAGCTATTTCAAATCCTCGTTAGTGTTCTAGACTTGGTTCCCAAATCCCATGTGCCGTTAACAGTTAACGGCACATGGGATTTAGAAACTACGTCTACAAAGTATTGTTTCCTCATGAGTATTATTTTGAGCGGGCTGTCCAAATTTGCTAAAAGTAGTTCTTAAGTTAAAAGAGTAATATAAAGTCAGCTTCTCGAAGAAATTGAGGGAAAACGAACTGTTATTATATTATATAATTCATACCAGATATACAGAGCATAGCGAGCAACAAAACATAATTTTTGAATATAAACATCAAAAATTGTTTTAGAGTATTACATAAAATAATCGATTATCAAACTTTATTGAGACTGGAGTGCAAAAATTAAATAACTTTCGTAAATCCTAAATGGTCTACCACCACAAATCCTGGTTTCAAACAACTACATGCTGAGTCGACCAATAACATGCTGCTGTGGTTTTAATTTTATATTTCTGAGCTATACTAAGCCCTTACTTAGATGTGCTCACAGCTCACTCCGTATTCAAGAAAGTTGTCACTATCATGATCTTTATCATTCAGCATCATTGTCATCATTGCAACGACATCAGATCATTACCATCATTACCATCGTTATCATTGCATGCCATTCTTCATCAACATCATCATCGTCTTCATAATGTCCATCGTCGTTATTATTATTAAAATCTTATTAATTTTAAAAGAGCAGCTAGATTAATTTTAGATAAAGACTATATACCGCTCCTTCTTTTGAGTTATTTCGCCAGCTAGATGGATTCCAGTTCATTTCATGATATTATTAAAATGAGGAAATTATATTTGAACCTTAACTCTCTTTACTTACTGCTGGGCGACGTCCAATGTTAATACAATATCTTCTCAATTCTCAAACTGATTTGAGGCTAATTCCTTCTGTCAAAACTGAGTTTGCTAAGTCTAAACTATCTTATTGTGGTACTAAGTCTTTTCAACTCACTACCTAATCATATGATATGACTAGGATATTGCTATCCACTCTGTTTCTTTATTTATAAATTAATTTAAATTTAATTATATGTATTTTATTTTGTTTTATTAAGTAAGGGTTAGAACATGGTCACGTGTGCTCTATTGGATATAGAGTCCCGAGAATTAGATAAAAGGTCACGAGGGGCCTACGGCCTTTTATCTAATTCGAGGGACTCTATATCCAATAGAGCACAAGTGACCATGCTCTAACAGTCTTAGAGAATGACTGCATCCACGAAGTAATTTTAACTTTCACTATAAAATTGTTTTTTACCTCGCACATTTACCGGAGACATTAACTTTATTGAATTCATTAGTGGCTTTATTGGATTCATTAGTGACTCTATATAGAGTCCACTGCGCTAAGACAAAGAAAACAAAAGATCTTTCAGTGGACTCTATATAGAGTTCACTAATCTGTCTAATCTTGATGAATTAAAAACACTATGGAATATAGACAGTGAAATACTCGACGTGGATAGGCTGAGTGGTTGCAGTCGTTCTCTAAGGGGCATTAGGTAGAATACCTTACGGTAATAATGTATAAATAACCCTCTTGAAATAAAGGTTTATTATTATCATCATCACCAACACTATATTATTATAAATATCAACAGTCGTTCTTACACGATATTAAACAATGTGAATATAAGACGTTAATCCATGCAGGAATAAGCCAGAACTTCAGTAATTATTTTCCAACACTTACAGTAAACGAGGAAGCAAATGAATATGTCCCGGAGCTTAAGTTATAGTACTCTGCTTGAAACCTATCCATATCCACGCCGTATTGCTCTGTCACATCTTCAAAATATCTGCCACAAAATAAAAAATTAAGTTGATGATAGTTAGAAAGTGAATATAAAGTAATATGAAAAATATATATAATGCTGCGTAATTAAGTAGTGTGAAACGTACGTAAATACGTTCTCATAATATAATAGACACGTATGTTATGTATTTAAACTCGGTGAATCCAAAACTGTTTTCATAATTAAAATCGAGTAAATATTGGCGGCCGAGATAACGTTCAAAATCTACGTACGACGAACCGGCCTTGGGAACGCGGTCTGGGCGCTGGGGAGGGGTGGGGTAGTGGTAGAAAAGGCGACGAGGGAATTATTGCGGATACGTATTGGCTAGTAGAAACATGAAAATGGACACTTGTTTTCAAAAGTTCGGTGCAGGGCACATGTCCATTGACCCCATAGATGTTTCGCGCCCAATCCGTCCATGTCGATAACCGAAGTATAAGTCAAATTAGATTCAACATTTTCTTGTTCTAACATTGTATGGGATATCATAAACATTCATCTCCGTATTATTCTTATCCTTTTAATTTCTTACCCTGGAGCGATGTCGCCTTTGTTTCTAAGTAAGCGAGAAGCGGATGGCTATAAAAGTATAAAAAAAACTGAGTGTATTAAGTTTGTTTTTAACTAGATAAAATTGAAACTTCGTAACAATTTCATGTCTTGATAACCTTAACAACATTCCTATTCAGTAAAAGTTAAGTTATCACACCGGGTTAAAAGCCGCAAAGTAAACAAAGTAAATTTACAGTTATAACTTATATAGTCAAACTTGCAAAATGCATGAATAGCTATAAATGTTCTTTCTTTGTTCGAATTATTAGAGAATGGAACAATTTACCAGATACAACAGTTGAAGCTGGAACTTTAACTTACAGTTAAAGTCCTGTATTGAAGTCCTGATTGAAATCTTTATGAATATTTAGTTGAGTATTCTACTTAGTTTTATTTTAATTTTATTTTGCGATGGAATTGTTAAACAGGGCGGCTAACCTCTCGATTTCGTTCAGGTGCACTCAACAACATTTTGGTGTTGCAAGTTGAAGCAACACATTGGCAACATTGCTGCAACTCGCAATTACGCATCATTGATCAGTGACAAGTTGTAGTAATTTGTATCCGACTTCACCTTAATAACAGTAAGTTTTAATACAACCGTGCACTGAACACGAGATCTTACAACAATCCTGTGAGATCTTGTTTTCTCGAATCATGAATGGCGGCGAAGATTATTAAAAATGTAAACTACCTTTCCTAAAGTGTGTGGTATCCATTCCGTAACGTACAAATCAGGATAACCATCACCATCAAAATCTCCAAAATTTGCTGACATTCCTGCAAGTTTTCGTTTATTAGAGAATTGCAACGAACAGTTTCTTATCAACGCTTCTTCCGTGAATCTTCCGCCATCGTTGATAAATAAATAATGACGATTGTCACCCACTGTCGTTACATACAGGTCCTGGTCGCCATCTTGATCAACATCCGCCCAACTGGCGCCATTGCCATATCGGTCTGGACCAATGCCTGTTTCTCCCGTTACATCGGCATATGTGTTGTCACCTATACAGAAGTAGAATAATCGTGATTTGTCGGGGAGATTTATTGAGCGGGGTCGCCACCTATCTATATGAACAGGTTTTGTGATTGGTTGATTAAAACAATAGAATCAACCACAAATGGGGCAAAGGTTACATGTGTACGGCTGGGCTGTGACTTGTTATGGCCGGTGTTTTCTGTATTTTGGTAGAAGTTCAACCCCTCCTGTATTTCCTGTGCCCTGTTCGTCGACATATATTATCGTTAAGCAAACAATGGGACTATTTTCATGACTGAATGTGAATTAATCGTCGGTTTCCGTTCGTCAGTTTACTCGTCGGTTCGTTCGTTTATTTATTCGATTGGAATTCACTTCTTTTGGTCCATTTGGTTAGTTCGTTCCATTTAATTTGTTCATGCATTTATTCATTCATTATACAATTCACATTTATGCAATATGTTATTTACACAAAGTTCAGGAACGATTAACAATTATATGATGAGGTTGAGCATGATAATGAAAATTCGAAAAACATAAATTCATAGGCGTACGAGACGGGGGGCTGCAGCGCCCCCAGTTGTCCGAAAAATTAGCTCTATTCGGGCAAAAATGGTCTTGTCATTCGGGCAAAAAGGGTCCTGTATTAAGGACCCTTTTTTGTGGTCTAGTGGTTACCACACATGTCTATGAGCTGGGAGACCCGGGTTCATATCCTGGGTCGGACCACTCAGAGTCTTAAAATAATTGAGGAGAAGGTGCTGCCTTTGCAACAACACCAGCAAATCATGGTAAGACTTTCGGGTCTTCTCGGAAAACGACCTTAAATCGTAGGCCCTCGGAATCCCTAGTTAGGTTTTCCGTTCACCTATGAGTGATAAACTGAATAGTCGGACGCTTAAAACATGAGCCTCTGGCTTGGATAAATAGGGCAACCCTATCCTGCGTGTAAATCATACTCATACTCATTCTAATATTTGAATGCAACTTAATGACATTATAACGGATTCTCATTGAGGGAAATCTGGGATTTCATTGTTGTTCGTCGTTTAGCAATGGTTAAAAGTGGCATAATATAGCCAGGCCTTGGTCCGGGCGTTGTCTAAACGTAATCTCGTATATTCAACTTGAATATACCTAATACATTTGGTTTTGTGGCTAATTGCTTTCCCTTCCTTCTCTTCTGCCGTCGTACAACGCATTCCCCATGCGCGGGAGAGATATCCACGTGGTCTAAATTTGGGTTATCTGTAATCTGCGTTACTTTGGTAATTTAATACTTAGAATCCCGCACACTGCCGCGGCTTAAAAAGGAGAAAAGTACCCTCAAATTGCAGGAAATACACATTCAGGGAATCAAAAATTAAAAAATTCTCGGGCGAGCATGCCTCCGGACCCCCCTAATGTACATGTTTCTAATGCATGTTCATATACATTAATGAAAAACGTGCATGTGTAATAACGTTTAGGCTAAACGATGGCAATGTGTTCTTCAGTAATATTGACATCATCATTTATTTGGGCAAGTTATGCTCAGCCCCACTACAAAATTTTTCCCGTACGCCTATGATGCATAAATTGGCGATAAATCGTGGAACTTCTAAAGACCTGCATGTAAAAGAGTTTGCTTATCATATTTCTTCCATTGCCATGTCTATTTTCAGGCGACCTTCCCACATGACTAAACGCTGGTAAAGAACGTACAAAATAACGTTTTACAATGTCAAAAACGTTTCAGTGCAAAAAATAAACAAGGTGGCGGAGCAGCAATTTTCCGTTTCGTAAACGATCGTTGCCACCGCGTCACATCACGCGTTTGAAAATTTCACGCAACGCCACGCGCAACGACGAATACACGGAAACATATCGCTTGTATTTAATAAATAAAGAAAGAATGGTTATGTCTTTAACTCATATGTTATAAATATTTTCGCACGATTTATATTACCGGGATATTGAAGACGTATGAATGAAAGACGTATGTATGAACGATCGAGAATCAGAAATATACTTTAATGCCACAAACAACAAGAATGTATGCTTAAAGCTATTCCGTACTTACATGATGAGTGCTGAATAAACTTTTACTTTCAAAAAGGTTCGAAGAACACTAAACACTAACCTTAAAACTAACCCTGCTTTAGAACGGAATAGCTTTAAGCATACATTCTTGTTGTTTGTGGCGTTGAATTCATACGTCTTATCTCCCGGTAATATAAATCGTGCGAAAATATTTATAACATGAGTTCAACTGTTCAAGACATAACCATTCTTTCTTTATTTGTTAAATACAATCGATAGGTTTCCGAGTTTTAATTTTCCATGTATTAACCGCCATTGTTGGTGTATGAAAATCAGTGATGAAAATGCGGTTTGCGTGGCGTGAAATTTTCATACGCGTGTGCTATCACTATCGTGTTTGTGATGCGTTAACGCCAGTGAAATGGTGGCATCGACCGTAACTGGTAGCAACGACCGTTTACGAAACGGAAAATTGCGGCGGAGCAGAGGGGGGCAGATGGCCGTCGTCCAATGTCAATTGGGGGGCACCGCACCCGCAATAAAACAGAAGTGACATCTCAAATGTAGCATACAAGCCAAAACGTCCAACTGCTGCTCCACACAATTACTATGATGTATTGTACATATAGTATCATACACATGGCCTGATATTTACATTTTGAAACATAATCAGAGACCACCTATCCGAAACGAGACGTTCAGCTAAGTTAAAGGACATTGGCAACAAAAATTAAGTTTCTCTAATATGAAAGAACTCGTAAAATGATAGAGTAACACCTTTTCCGTAGTTTACTTCGTTTTTGAAATATTTCAGTTTGTTTGATATGTATTATGAGATGGTCTCTGACGTCAGGTAGAGAATTTTCACACATTAGAATATTAGTTCCATCTTCAAGTTTGTTCCACAAATTTACTTGAAAATGTGCGTATAATATCTCCTCATGATAATGAACGTTATAAACTTAGCAATCACTGAGATATAAGACATTTTTCAATGAGTGAAAATTCTCTACCCAGAGAATTTCAGAGAATGTCAGAGACAATCTCATTAACATATCAAACAAACTAAAATATTTCAAAAACGAAAAAGTTGTAAATGGTGTTACTCTATCATTTTACGAGTTCTTTCAGATTAGACACACTTAATTTTTGTTGCCAATGTCCTTTAAATGAAAGTAAAATGTCTGTCGACTAGGTCGCCGACTTATGAAAACGATCGTGTAATCATAACTATGCAGCAGATTGTGTGATTTATAACCGTTAGATTCCTCTTAAAACTCATTTCAAAAAGCAGGAAACGGCATTTCCGAGACTTACAAATTCAAAAACTATTCAAACTGAATAAAACTGAAAAAGTCTTGTAAAAGCAATCTTTATAAATTGTATTTGGGTAAAACATCGAGTAAAAATT
The DNA here is from genome assembly GCA_035772405.1 of Chrysogorgia sp. JL179-B06. Classification (NCBI taxonomy): domain Eukaryota; kingdom Metazoa; phylum Cnidaria; class Anthozoa; order Scleralcyonacea; family Chrysogorgiidae; genus Chrysogorgia; species Chrysogorgia sp. JL179-B06. The sequence goes on from JAYKKM010000228.1 coordinate 502,481, forward strand.
GCATAATAAAATAAGTTTCGTCGTTATAACATATTACACCAACCATTATTTTTGTATAATATACTCCTACTGTGAAAAACAGTAAAATAGATATCCTGCAGTCCATCGTTGTTGTAATCACCAACCGCTGCTCCACCTGTGATGTGCTCAGGGACGCAGAACTCTCCTTTGAGTTTCGCCGCCATTCTAGAAGAGTTCAAGTTTGGTATGATGAAATCCATCACGCATCTTGGTCGGGTGGCCATGCTTTTTCTGTGAACATGACGAATTCCAAGAGACTATAGCAAAGAATTATGAAGCATAAAAAGACGTCGATTTATTAAAAAACAATTTTGAGTTAAAAAGTGGAAGTTAATTTACGCCAAACAGATATTTGCAAACGTGATCTCCCCCCTCGGTAAATTTACATACTAATTATTTTATCCCGTTCGTACCGCTGTTCATTCGTATATCTGTTTGTACGTTCTGTTTCTCGTTTGCAACTTTTTTAATTAAATTAATTCTACTGTATGTTGTCAACCTGTCTATTTTGCAAATTTGTATCAGCTTCATTGCTAATTTTGCATCACTTTTTAATTAGAAAACTTTTTCATGTGCTTCCACGCGGTTATAGAAATATTTGGGAAAGTTTGGGAGAACTCGATTCCATGGCAATTTCTCGTTCTCCTTAATAATAATAATAATAATAATAATGTAAACTTTATTTATTCATAATTGATATATACTACAATGATAAACCTCTCTTTTACAGGTAGTTCACCAATGTCTACTTGAATTAACGATATATATGATATATAATATTAGTTTTGCATTAGTGTTGGGTTGTCCCAGGTTTTGTTACGTTTACAGAAAATATAGTATGAGGTTCTTATACAAATGTTAATTATTCTTTTCATGAAGTACTTTCGGCAACGTTCGTCAAATTTGAGATCTTTCAGCATTTCAATAAATTCTAATGATGGTTGACTGAAGACTCCGAGTGAGCTGATGGACAGATTCACAAATTTAACTTGTTCATAATTGTTGTTCTGTTCCGTAATTAGTTCCTGATACTTCTGTCTCTTACGGGTGGCATTATTGAGTAGATTGGATTCAAATCCGACTGTGAGTTCGAGAATATATATACATTTGTTTTCGATTGTTACCAAAAGATCGGGGCGTAATCTATCTCCGGTGAGAACAGATGGGCTGATGTAGCCAGGTATGTCAGCGTAGAGGCTATAATTTTGTACGGAGTTGAGTGAGGAGGCAATAAAATTTAAAACAGAGTCATGTCGCCAAGTAAACCGCCCTTCGTTTAGGTATGTTTGGCAACCAGCAATGACGTGAAGTAGGGTCTCAGGTTGCAAGCAGAATGAACAGTCAGATGTAGGTGATATTCCCCATTTCACAAGGTTTTTGCGAGTCGGAAGCGTGTTGTTGATGTATCGGATGGTGAAGTTAAATATGTTCTTAGGGAGTTTGCTTTGGACTGAGGACCATGTGGAGTTGAACGAGAGAGTCGAATATTTAATGATGTTGGAAAAGAATGAACCTTGTGAAATAAGGTGATGTTGAAGCCTTTCTTCGTGTTCTTTTCTGAAAGTGTTTAGTACGTCCTTTGTGTTTTTGTACTTGTCGTATTGCACATTCTTGTGGTTACTTGTGACAGTCCATAGGTTTCTAATTTCTTCATTTGGTGATAATTTTAAAGCTTTTCGCGAAACAGTTTGGCATTGAAGAAATTTCGTTGAAGGGAGAACGATATTTAGACCGTACTTACTGCGAGGAAGTAGTATAAATAATAATAATAATAATAATAATAATAATAATAATAATAATAATAATAATAATAATAATAATAATCCTCCCCTAGACTACTTACTACCTTGATGTGGTAGGGAGGCTTGAGTACCTCAATGAACCTGAGAGCTATACTGGCGGGAGCTTAAGCTCCTGGTAGGGTCACCCTTGTCAGGCAGGTCAAAGGATAGAGGTCAGACTAAAAGTAGTTCACTTCTAATGGGGAGAAAGTCCTTGTTAGCCTTGGAACAAAAAGGGTAACCTAGGAGATGGGAACTCAAAAAAAAAATTCTGCTTTCTGGTGATGCTAAACCTTCTCAAGTTTGATGAAAATGGAAACAAATAATATTAGAGAAAACGGCGTAAATGGAACTGGAACTTCAAGTGAAAGTGCCTCGCCCGGCAGGGAAGTGGGGGGACAGCAGCCCACTCCAGGTCGTCATCAAGCTACTGCTAGATCAAAATGGAACAAGTAAGTGAACAAGATTGTAATGAAGTGTTTCTTCAAGAGTGAACCATCAAAGAGGGGATACAGGAAAAGGATGATTGGAATTTGGAAAGAGATAGGACTGTTCGTAAGTTCCGAGCAGAGGTTAGCCGATCAGGCTAGAGCGATCCGGACAAATGGCTGTCTGTCTCAGGTGGAGCTGGAGGAGATAAAGAGAGAGCTAAGTCACGATGTACATCGTGGAGAGACTTCGGATGATGAGGAAAACCTATCAGACCAGAGAGAAGAGGGGCACACAGAAAACGGGAATGATCATCCACATGAATACTCAGAGCTAAATGTTGAGGACGTGGTAAACAGGATGAAAGAGAAGGGTGTAATGCAGACCAGATTCAGTTGGCAAAAGAAGTCTTAAATAGTATGAAGAATGAGTCTGACCCTCCTCCAAACATGAGAAACATCGAAAGGCGCAGGTTGAAGGAAAAAGTTAATGAAGTGAACAAAATCCTCACTTTCATAGAAACCAAAGATATAACCCAAACTAATGAGTTGTTACTTGCGGCGGGACGAGTGGTTGCAAAGAGGCTTGGGGTTAAACAGTGTGAAAGGAGACCTAAGGTGGAACCATGGTGGAAAAGAAGGATTAACAATCAGATCGCGCAGCTAAGGAAAGATGTCAGCACAACACAGGTGCTGAATGGCTAAGAGATGTAGAGGACGAGCTTGAGGAAGTACAGAAACAGAACGATATTACGATAACAGTAGCCCAAGTGACAAAACAACTAAAGAAAATGGCTATAACTGGAAAGCTCCGGACCAGATGGACTGCAAGGTTTCTGGCTTAAGAATCTTACGTCATCTAGAGAAAGAATCGCCGCTCAATCACATGACTGTCTTACTATCAACCAAACACCAGAATGATTTACCAAAGGTCGTGCTTATCCTTAAAGTGCCTATGCGGGGTTGGGGGATTTTACATATTCGTGATCTTTCGGTTCTACCAAAAAGAAATGTAATATATCTTGTCGTTCGAAAATTTCATCTTCATGCCTATTTTCCCTGCTAAAGTTGATTTACTATTCACAGGAAATGACGTCATTGCACACGCGAAGTCATTGCACACCAATTCAACAGTGAAATACAAAGAAAGTTTGGCTCTGAACTTTAAACACACCTGTTTAGACAAAATTCGCTCAATTCCCAAACTTTCTTTCTATTTCACTGCTGAATCGATGTGCAATGTTTTTTTGCGCGTCCCTGCTTTGACGTCATTTCCTGTGAATAGTAAATCACTTTAGCAGGGGTAAAAGGTATGAAGATGAAATTTTCGCACGACAAGATATGTTACAATTCTTCTCAAGAGATTCCAAAGATCACAAATATGTAAAATCCCCAAACCCCGGATACGCACTTTAATGATAAGGAGAAGGAGAATGTAGCAACAAATTTTAGACCTATAACTTGCCTGTCCCTAATGTGGAAACTGTTTACAGGGATAATTGGAGATGAACTCTACAAACACCTAGAGGAAGATAATTTATTGCCAGACGAACAGAAGGGATGTAGAAGGAAATCAAGGGGAACCAAAGATCAACTGTTAATTGACAAGATGGTTATCAGGAATTGCAAAAGGAGACAAACTGGTCTTGGGATGGCTTGAGTGGATTACAAAAAGGCGTATGATATGATCCCGCACTCATGGATCGTCAAGTGTTTACGAATGTTTGGAGCTGCGGAAAATATGGTCCTGTTGTTGGAAAGAAGTATGAATCGATGGCAAGTGGAATTAACTGTAGGAGGGCGCACCCTTGGGTCAATAAATGTAAGGAGAGGCATTTTCCAAGGAGATTGTCTGTCTCCACTGTTATTTGTGTTAGCTCTTATCCCTTTGTCGATGGTACTAAGGAAGGTTAAAGCTGGTTATGACTTGGCAAGTAGAAAGGGATTTTTAAATCATCTTTTATTTATGGGTGATTTGAAACTTTACGGAAAGAACGAGAAACAAGTAGATACCCTTATAAACACCGTTCGCGTTTTCAGCAGTGACATTGGAATGGAGTTTGAAATTAGCAAATGTGCAGTCCTGATTATGAAAAGGGGAAAGGTGTCCAAGTGTGAAGGGATTACAATGCCAGACACCCAAGTTATCAGGGGAGTAGAAGAAGGAGATGGATATAAATATATTTTAGAGGCAGGTGATTTAAAACACGGTGACATGAAAGAGGAAATATCAAAAGAGTACTTGAGAAGGATACGAAAGTTACTTAAGTCAAAACGTAGTGAGTGCAATCAATTCAAGAGCAGTCTCAATAATACGTTATGGTGCAGGGATTATCAAGTGGACCAAAGAAGAACTCAGGAAGCTGGATAGGAAACCGAGAAAGCTGCTAACCATTAACAGAGCACTTCACCAACCTCGTACCCAGGCTTTTCCCACGCTCGGCGGACTCGCTGAGCGAAAACCCTGGTGGACGCTGGTCACGTGAACTGCTAAAATCTAGCAGATTTTTAATTAGCGTTGCTATGTTAGTTTAGGGAGGGCTGACAAAGGGTTTGTTGACATTAGTCAAGATATGACTGACAGGTCACTTCTTTGGTCATTTATTTCTTTCGAACGCGCGTCTCTGCGATTACATGTATTGCCAGCAAGGGCGTCAATCTTGGGGGGGACGGGGGGGATGTATCCCCCACTTTTTGACCAATGTATGATTATCCCCTTCTGACTTTCCGCAAACGATGCAGTCATCCCCCCCACTTTCAGACACGGATTTTCGCGCTTGTGTATTGGAATATGTCGATAATAACGATACATCATTATTCTCCTAAAAAATTATTCTCCTACAAGTCTTCTGGCGGCTTTTCCAACGCTGTCGCCTTTGTCGCAGCGTTGAAGATGTAAAGTTTATAGAATACCCGTCCACTTTTGAATCCGCATTTAAAGGCAGAAATACAAACCAGGTTTATTTCGTGTATACTTGTTGATAGTTATCAAATTAAATAAGGTTTTAAATAGAACGATCGGAAACAATTGCCTATGATGAACTTTCCGTAATTACAGATACAAAGAGCGAAAGTGGACGGGTATTCTATAATTTAGCGATGACACACACTCTTTCTTGATACAGCTTGCTGTCAGTGTAATAATTATCGACCAAATTTGCAAGACAAGAATGATTCCGTGTGAGTAAATACAAAGTTGTATTGAGCGTCCATAAGTTTATGCTTTGATAATATCAAAAATCACATTGAAGCTCTTCAACTTCGTTGGCTTTTTGCGTTGAAAATTGATGATCTTAAAATCCCGCCGACGATAACCGTCTGATCTGGTCATGGATTAAAGAAATAACAGCAGAAAACGAATTGCATTGCATTCTTTGGCGAACAACAACATTGGCAACAGATGGAAAATATTTAGGGAAAACTGCAACAACATCTTTACAATACACGGTTACTCCGCTATTTCTTTTAGAATTTGTTGGCTTCGTCAACTCAACGTGTTTAAGACCACCCCTCCCCTAACACAAAATCGTTTAGCAGATCACGTGACCAGCGTCCACCAAGGGTTTTCGCTCAGCGAGTCCGCCGAGCGTGGGAAAAGCCTGGGTACGAGGTTGAGCACTTCACCCGCAGACCGATGTCGACAGGCTCTATGTGAGAAGATCAGAGGGTGGGCGAGGTTTGATAAGTGTAGAGGACTGTGTGAATATTGAAGTGCGCAAGACCAGGCATTACGAACTAACAGTATCAAGAATCGGATCGATAAAGAGGATGTGTCACCCATGTGTCGGTTATGTGGAGAAAGAGAAGAGACTATTAGTCATATAACAGCGGAATGTAAGAAATTAGCGCAAAAAGAATATAAAATGTGGAGACATGACAAGGTCGGACAAGTCATCCATTGGAAGCTTTGCCAGCCCACTTTGTTCAGCCTACCGTGTAAGGATAAGTGGTATGACCACGCTCCGGAAGGTGTAATGGAAAACGATCGGGTGAAGATTCTATGGGACTTTAAGATCCAAACAGATCATCACCTTGAACACAATAGACCCGATATTGTAGTCTTGGAGAAGGAGAGAACATGTAGTGTAATAGATGTCGCTTGCCCCTTCGACATACGAGTACTCGAAAAGGAACAGGAACAAATTGAAAAATATCAAGACCTTAAAAGGGAGATAAAGAAGATCTGGAACTGTAGAAGAGTAACGGTCGTACCAATTGTCATTGGCACTCGGGACTATTAGTAGGAACTTTAAGACATTTGCGAAGAAAATTGGTTTGATGATAGCACTTATTGCTTCAAACCAGTTAATCGAAAGCTATCCACACTTGCGTGATATCGAGTTGATCGACGTGGCTACGAAGGCGAAATTACCGGTTTACATGATTTTGGTTGTAAATGAATATGCTAAAATTCGCACGTCTGTTCAGGCTCGCATTGGTAGACGCTGAACATATCCGTTTTGGTTGGGCAATAATGCCCCCGGTTTGGACAGCGAGGAAGTATCGAGTTTCTTGGCTGTAAATTCTTCGGCAGACTACGAGCGTTTGTGTGCCTTGGACGTGCTCGGGTTAGCGCACTGACCGTCAGGTGATCAAGAAGTCGTGTACCAAGAATTTCGCGAGCAGCTGACCCGTGACCTGGTCTGCATTACACCCTTCTCTTTCATCCTGTTTACCACGTCCTCAACATTTAGCTCTGAGTATTCATGTGGATGATCATTCCCGTTTTCTGTGTGCCCCTCTTCTCTCTGGTCTGATAGGTTTTCCTCATCATCCGAAGGGGGTGGTGCGAAACGAGTTTTCCGTGGAGGGGAAACCATGCCCCTTTGCCAAATAATCGTAGTGCTAGTCTTCGCCGACTTTAGACCCTTGTCAAGAGGCTGCGAAGCGTCGGGAGACTTGAAGAGTACAACGACATTATTAACGAGCAGCTGGACTACATGGCATTGTAGAAAAGGCACCTTCGGAAGTTCTCGGACGGGAGTACTATTGTACATGCCTCATATCGCGCCGTGATAAGAGCTGGCGAAAGCACTAAAATGCGTATCGTATACGATTGTTCGGCCCGTACTGAAAAGAACAGTCCTTCGTTAAACGAATGTCTCGAGACGGGCCCCGTCCTCCAAAACAAGATGTGGGATGTCCTTGTCCGTGGCAAGTTCCGTACCGTGATCGAAGAAAGCGTTCTTGCAGGTGCGCATTCGAGAGGAAGACCGTGACGCCCTACGATTCCACTGGCTACAAAGCGCGGATTCCAACAAAGTCGTACAGCTTCGGTTTGGCGAGAGCTCTGTTTGGTTTGGTGTCTTCTCCGTTTCTCTTGCAGGGAGTGATCGAGCAGCATTTGTCCAGTTGGGCGCCAAAACTACCAAACAGAGTTGACAAGATTACGCCAGATATCTACGTTGACGATCTTATTTTCGGTGCTTCAACGGTCTCTTCAGCGAGCGAGCTCAAGCAGGATGCTATCAACATCTTCGAAGATGCCTCATTCCAACTCCTCAAGTGGAATTCGAACGTGCCTGAGCTGGAATCTGACCTTCCTCCACCTGATAGCGAGTCTGAGCTGACCAATAGCTACGCCAAACAACAGTTCTATCCCGGGAGTAACGTGGGACAGGAGTGCAAGGATACTCTGACCGTGGTTTTTCTTAAAGATCGAAGTGAATCCACAAAGAGAGGAATTCTAGCCAGCATTTACGATCCCCTCGGTTTTGTGTCGCCATTGCTGCTGCACTCTGCCAGACCACTTAGTCGATCGCTGGAAGAAGTGGGACCTTGGTTTACCTTTCCAGATCTCAGCATAACGCAGTTTGGCACCTCACCGTGAACCTATTGAAGCCGTATATCTTCATTCGTTTGGCGATGTGAGCGGTCATGGAGTGGGCAACGCGGTGTATGCCGTAGTTCGTCAAGCCTCTGGAATTATAACCAAGGTCTAGTTACAGCTAAAGCTAGATTGGAAAAACAAGGTCTTACCATGCCTCGACTGTAATTGATTGGCGCGCACATGACAGCAAACACCGTAGATAACTTACGTCGTGCCCTGGCAAGGTTCGCTGTCTCCTTGGTGCAGTGCTGGATCGATAACACTGTGGCGCTGCATTGGATTGGTGGAAGTGGAGAATATCACCAGTTCGTAGCAAACCGGGTCAGAAAAATTGCCGAGCACAACATCAACGTGTGGAGGCATGTCACTTCATCGGACAACCCTGCAGACTTGGGAAGTCGTGGTGGGTCGGTGGTCGATTGTGATTTGTGATGGAACGGTCCACCATGGTTGTCCCAACCTGAGATGTTGCTACCCAATCTGGTTAGCAGGGCCAACGCAGAGTCGGCAGCAGAGAGTTAACTCATTCGTGAGGTGATTGCCTCAGTGACAGTGAGTGAAAGGGATAAAGAATCGGTTAGGTCGTCTAGCAGAGAAAACTGAATCGATTCTTTAATATACGTGCACACACCACCGTGTACACTCGACTGCCTATCCAACCGAACCAAGGTAAAACCGCCAATGGAGACTACGTTGTTATCGTGGATGCGTTCTTTAAGCCGAGTCTCGCAATAGGTAAACAAGATCTAAATTTGCATACGTGGCACAATGCCGAACTTCATCAATTTTTGGCGCCAACGACATCACGTTGGAAAGCAAAACACCAGGTACAAACACCGTTTCTGAAACATTTGTCGATGGTGTCAGACACGGAGTAATATGTACACAATTTGCTGGATTATGGGTCTTTAACAGCCTTGAAATTGACGATGGTAATTCTTTAACATGGTTGACTTCTCTCGATTGCACAATGTCGATTTTATGGCGACGAAACGCTTCCCTTGATTTCACTAGTTTTCCTGCTCGTTTTCCTCGATAAAGTGACCAGACCTACTTTCGAAGTCCATTACTAAGATGATATTTATTTTATTTTATTTATTTTATTTTATTATCTTCACCATTGTGCAAAAAAAACACAGTAATAAAGCAATGGCAGGGTGACCGCAACAGCATAGCCAATTACTGCGGCCCAGAATTTAAAAGTATATTTACAAATAATAAATAATTACTGTTAATTTAATAATACACAACTGTAACTCAGGAGGGCCGCAATACTCCATTCCTACACCACGCCAAGATTATTTATGATCAATATTTCATCATCAGATGGTATAAGGATCAAGGATATGTGCTATACCAAGGCCATGATTAAAGTTTAAAAGGATAAATTATCAAAATAAAACAGAACTCATAAAAGTGCAGCCATTCATGCGGCGCATACAATAATATTAAAATATTTCTCCATACAGACCTCTCAGCCGGTGAATAACATATACTTGTTGACCGAGTGGGAGGTGTACAGTGAAATATCGTACCGATGTTTTTAAAGTGCCTTTCCGGGGCTTGGGGATTTACATATTCGTAATCTTTGGGTTCTACTAAGGCCAGGTTTACACTAGTACAGTACGGTAAGTGATCCGTTAAAAAATCAATACGTTTCTTTGTTGTGTTTACACTGTACCTGCCTAATCCGGAGTGGTTTGCCGTAGCGTAGTCACCACGCCAAGATGTAAATCACTACGCTACGGCAAATTTAACGTAGCGTAGTAGTGTAAACATATGCATACGCGTTTAAAATGTTAGCGGGAAAAATGGCGCCAGGTGTGTGCAATGACTCGCGTGTCCCTGCTTTGACGTCTTTCCTGTGAATAGTAAATCAACTTTAGCAGCGAAAAAGGCGTGATGATGAAATTTTCGAACGACAAGATATATCTTCTTAGGCCAGGTTTACACTAGTACGGTACGGAAAGTGATCCGGATTAGGTTGGCGTACCGTTGTGAAATTTACGTCTGTTTACACTACAAAGGACAAAGCGAGGTTTTTCGTTGACATGATCAGCAGTTTTTTTACTTCGCACATACGTATTGCCCGACATATTTTACAAAATGGCGATTTTTTCGGCTGCCGGAAACGTTTAAAAACAGCATGTTTACAAAAAAAACAGCATGTTTCCTTTTTCGCCGGAAGCTCTCCGACAAACAACCAAAATAAAATTCAACAATGAAATACAAAGAAAGTTTGGCTCTGAACTTTAAACACGCCTGTTTAGACAAAATCAGCTCAATTCCCGAACTTTCGTTGTATTTCGCTGCTGAATCAGTGTTGTCGTGAATAGTAAATCACTTTAGCAGGGGAAAAGTTATGAAGATGAAATTTTCGCACGACAAGATATTTTACAATTCTTCTTACGAGATTCCAAAGATCACAAATATGTAAAATCCCCAAACCCCTGATTGGCACTATACGGACCGAGCGAACGAACGCAGCGAGCCTAGGCTGTTGACGGAGGTCCAATATTTATCTGTACAGACCAAACAAGCGAGGTCAATAAAAGCTGTTTATAATTACGAAAAGATTTCAGCGGTCATGTGTATGGCTTCACTAGCATGTATTTATTACATTCGCATTCTTGTTTAGTTTTCAAGTAAAGTGATACAGAACTCACGGCGGTGTTCGTACAATTTGTTGTTCCTTTAACTGAGAGATAAAATAACAATGAGTAAACAAGTTGCTATCCGATATTTTGAAGAGTTTTGTTGCGGACTTTTTGTGCCTTTGAATTTCTAGGGCATTAACCTTCGCAATTCCTGTGCAGGTCATTACGACCATAGTTACGACGAAACCCGTACCTGACGTTGACCAATCATAACAATTATAGAATCAGTGAGTACAATAGCCACAGTGGACTTCAATGTATACAAAGGTTGAGAACAAGCTGGCGTCTTTTAATTAGACATAATAAGCTAACTGTCTCGTCTAATCTTAGGGTTATTGTAGTTAGCTTGCACCATGGGTTATGTAAAATCTACTATACAGTATATTTGTAATAGTTATATTCGAATCGAGTGCTTAATTGATTGATCTATTAAAAACTACGAGTAAGATTGATAAATTAAATATTCAACTACGATTTTCTATATACTAAAGCATTACTACATTAATGTGTCAATGATATAACGTAAATAGGATATATACTTGTGGTAGTTTACAAACTTTATGAATATAAAAGCGTGCTGTAGTAATCGCTGTTAAAATTTAAAGTGCGTTTCATCTGCATCCGTCTGTGAGTTAGTATTATTAAGGACTTATCTTACGACGCGTCATCTAAGACGTATAGTAACCTAAACAAACTAAATTTTAGCATTTATAGGAAATCGCAATTAATATCTTAATCAACAACTTCTGTTCGTCTTGAGTTGACGTCTTCGTAGACCTCTTTCATAATGGCGGCCAGTCTAAATATTCTTTTATATACATGAAAATTAGCCTTTCTGGCCTCGTTACAAAGCAAAGATTCTTTGGAATTACAGACACGCGAAAAGAATATTTAATTTGGGTACCATTATGAAAGAGGTCTATGAAGACGTGGAATGCTTTGAATTTGAGTGCGTACAGAGAACAAGGACGACGTTGAGATTACTCTCGGGACTAAATATTATTCATTCTCTTTGTTTTTTATAAAGAATTATTTTGTTTGAAGGACGTCATCGTAGATGAGCGCATCGTAAAATGTTAAGGCTCCTAGTATTATCAGCACGAGGCATGCTGAAGTTTCACTTTTTGAACTCTCTGATTATAATTTTCAAAACACTTCCTGATTCCAATTTTCAATAGCTTTTAAGACACGACTGTTTATGTTTGCCAAGTAATATTTGGCATTTCACTTGATTAAACTACGTGTTCTAAGGATTTGTGGTGAAGGAAAAGTTCGAGTGTTGAAATATATACATTTTAAGACCAAACCGGGACCAGTTGCGAAAAATGCAATATCAATTGCCTTCCGGCTGGAATTGAACCCGCGACCCTGCGAAGCTAGTGCAGACTACAATGCTCTGACCTAGTCACGAGTTCTGTAAAAATAGTCGGGAGAAGGTTTGGGTATACTACAAGTAATATTTGGCATTTCACTCGATTAAACTACATGTTCTAAGGTCTAAGGATTTGTGGTGAAATTTTCCTTCACCACAAATCCTTAGAACATGTTTATGTTTAATAATAATAATAATAATAAAAGACGTATTAGGAGCATTATACAATAGTCTCAATGTTTTGTTTATTAACAATTTTAAAAAAGAAAAGTCTTAACTGCAGACTTAACATTTCAAAGCTTCTAATTTCCTGTGGTAATGAATTCCACAGTTTTGGTGCTGCAACCGAGAATGTTCTGTCTCCATATGTCACCGTTTTGGATTTTGGCTCAAGTAGCAGATTTCGGTCAGATGATCTCAAAGCATGAGTAGGTTTATATTTAGTTAGCAATATTAAAGTTAGCAGTAATATAAACAGGTGCCTGGCCATGCAAAGCCTTGAAAGTAATTATTTAGTATCTTAAAAACAATCATTGATCTCACCGGCAACCATTGAAGATTACGAAGCACAGGGGAGATATACTCAGTTTTAAGCCCTGCGGCTGCAGCTGCTATTTTGAATTCGCTGTAACTTGCTCAATTCAGTTTCTGATAAGCCATATAGGATGCTAATTTGCCTTTTGCGGGCGGTTGCCGTATACCGTGACGACCAAGCAAACATATATATCAAACTATCGTCTTATCACGTTATCACGCCACTAATTTTTCCCAATATAAACTTAGCAAAAATTGTAGATTTTTCGCTCGTCGACGTGTCTTTTACTACGCCAGATAAAGGCATGAGACATTTGTTACACTAATTTTCATTCCGAAATACATAACGATGTAGTCACGATATTTGTATTTATGGCTGCAGGGTTGCCGCAACAGTGTACGCCAATTACTGCGGTCCATTAAAGATTTAAGGGGAGGTGAGTTATCACCTAATCAGGTATTACCAAAAACCCATTAATGTGACTTAGGATAATAAATGTGAAACAAAATTGCAGAACGCAACTGTCAAAACAGAACGCTATTAACTACAATTGCATGATTCAATATTGGAATTTGGCGGTAATCCCCCTTCAAGCCATTATTAATGTCAATTCAAGCAGTCATGTTTCTTAGGTTCGGCACATAAGAAGAGCGACGTATTGAAGTGATTGAGTGTGTTATCTGCACCTAGCTTTCGCTCCAACATGCACACGCCATTACTACTAGTTTCTCTATATTGCCGAACGCTTAGCTAACTAGTAATTTTCACTAAGAAATTCTCAACATTTTTTTACCTTCGCCACGTCGGTAAATGAAATATTTTGAATTGAGCTACTGTTTCCAAGTACTGCACTGTTGGTAGGCGATAGTCCTTGCCAGTCACCCACGAGGATACAGGATGTTCGGTTATACAGATAAAAGACATCCACGTTTCGCAGTAAATCCATATTTGCAAGGTCTGTACGATATGTCCATGGAACCGGATTTTCCGAATTGAATATTTTCTGTATCGTGCTTCCTGAACGATAAACTTCAAAATAATGCCGATTGTTATTCGATATTATTTGACTTAAAGTCACATAGGTTAGCATCAGTAATGCGGCGATTTGAGAGAATGTAAACATTATATATCCACGATAAGCCATCAGTGACGATAAAAGTCCGTGTTGTTCGAGTTATGTGTGACTTTCCTTATCACTTCTACCTCATAATGGCAGTGAAGTACGTGTAATTGCCTATTCCGCAAACTATAGCTTCCTGTTGTTCCAAAACACACCCCCCGTTCATAATATCTTCTTTTTTTCCCCTTTTTTTTATCGAGTTTATTTGGATCAAATAATTATTTACATTTCAAGGCCTTCCGGCTGGAATTGAACCCGCGACCCTGCGATACCAGTGCAGTGCTCTGACCACCGCGCCAATATATATTTTATATATATATATGCGCAATAACCCTTCGCCCGCCTGACCAATCATAAAAAAAACGTTTATATTAATTATTTCAAACAAAATATTACATGTTTCGTAATAGATAAGAAGCTTATCGACGTCACACAACTCTTCACAATGTCCGATTTTCAGAACATTTTCATAACAGTCTAAGAACGGTCTCCGAAACTGTCTTTAATACATGGAACACTTGTCAAATTGTACTATATAGCAGAGAGACATTCACGGTTTAACAAGGTTTGTTTACTTTGATTCACCCTAAGTGAACACCTTCAACCAAGAGGCAGCACTCCCCTTACAATTGTAACTCATAGTTTATAAAATAATCCAAAAACAATTGCTTATATTTTTATAATTACGCAAAGTTGATTCAATAGACTTCTTTCATAATGGCACCCAAATTAAATATTCTTTTATATTCATTTAAATTAGCCTTTCTGACCTCGTTCGTGTCTGTAATTCCAAAGAATCTTTGTTTTGTAACGAGGCCAGAAAGGCTAATGCATATAAAAGAATATTTAGACTGTCCGCCATTATGAAAGAGGTCTATACAAATTATCATTAGTTATTGACGTCACTCTGTTGGACAGGCAAGCTGACCAATCACAGCGTGCGTTGAGTAAACATTATTATATAAAACTGTATGGAAACACGGAAAACATTTTCTATTTCTTTCCCAACAAGATTAGCGGCCATTTATATGACCGTGTACAATATAGTATATAATTGATAACATAAAAATTTTAATCATTGGATCAACAAAGATAATCATTTTACATAAAATGAATATATAAATATGAACAATTACGAATAATTTACACTCTCTCTCAGTCAATGAACAGTTACAAAAATTAATTTATATTAGAATTCCATTCAGATAATGGAATGTCACTAGTCGACGGAATGGAAATGTTTCTCCAGGTGCGGCTGCCACGGACGCACACAACTTGACTTCGAAGCAAAGCGAAGGCAATCTTCCTCCTTAGCTAGCTTAGGACAATGGAGGGCGCAAACTTCTTCTTGGTGGCGAGCTTCTCAGCAAGGAACGAGAGGAAGTGATGGGTCTCCCTTCCACATCCACCAAAAGCGCTGAAAACGACCGGTGTGAAGGAGCCATGCTCAACTTCAACAATTCGTTGGTTGTACTATCGCTTCTTCTCCCGTTCGTTGGCGTTGAACGAGCTGCTCAGGGTCTGACGTCGATGTGTCGAGGCGTAAGGGTTAAAAACCCGGACATCAAAAAATGCCTTTTCACATCTCTGCCAGAAGCCCCTCGCAGCTATGTCCACTCTGGCGTCATCAGCCGAGTTCGCACTGGGTGGAAGTACTTCACCAGTAAGTGGAGCAAGGGCGGGCTCAATTGACACGTCGTATGCAACATCGTTTATGGCAGCTGCAAGTAGATCACGGATCTCATCATGTCTACGGTGGATAAAACCTCCTTTCAGACACGACAAGGCGTGGTCTACAGTGAAAGATTTACCACAAGCGCAATAGGATGGAAGGCGCTTCGTACGTAATTTATTCGTACATAATAAGGTGATTGAACGTAATTTATTCTAATAAATTTATTCTATTTATTTATTCTAATAAATTACGTTCAATTTTAAACCTGTTTACGTGGGCATGGTCCCAAACAGTGCAGACCTCATGGAACAGAATACGGTTCGGTTCTGCCATCCGAACCAGCTCAGGCCGCTTACGATAGTAATCCTGTTTGTATCCGGTCGCATTTTGAAACCGCGGTGCACGTGTAAAATAAACCTTTCTCGAATTAGCATCGACTTTGATTCATTACGATGCCATAACCAACCTCAACTTGACGTGATCATGACGGATAGATTTTTAAGAAGTCATAAAAAGGCTTTATTTTTCATGTTTTCATGAAACTGTGCTGCTCGGCACTGCATTGTATTATTATTACGACCACATTTGAAACCAAAGTAAAGAATGAAACATAATTAAAATAATGAGATACAGAAATTAAAAACTTAAAACATTAAAAACTAAAGTTTTGCTGAACCAAGATTTAGAATAGCGACATCGGTTTCCTCATCCGTCTTGTAGGGCTGCAATAAAATTCCTCCAGGTAACTCGGTCGTTGGCCAGACTTGATATTTGACTTGGTTGTAGAAGGTGATCATAGTCACCTAAAAGGTCCTGTATACACATTAGATAGGGTGTACGCGGTCTTCCTCTCTTTCTTCTGCCATGTGATGGCGAATACAGGGCGTATGTTTTCACCAGCTCCTCATCGTGCAAGCGAAGAATATGTCCAAGAAATCGGAGTTGATGTGCTTGAACACGATTAATCAGAGGCGATGTGTCTGTCATCTGGTAGATAATGGCATTTGGTACTCGATCCGTTCTCTTGATATTGAACATAATCCTATAGCAAGACGTTGCGAAGGAGTTGATTTTATTATTCATGTCCTGGTTAATGATTCATGACTCGTAGCCATACATAAGGACTGTCACACAAGTTGTTTGGAAAAGTTTTAATCTTAGTAGTTGTAGGTAAGCTTCACTTTTCCAAATTCTCTCTAACTTCCAGAAGGCTGACCAAGCCAGTGCTCTGCGTATTTTAAAATCACATACACTTGAAGCCATCATGGATCCCAGATATCTAGTAGTCATTCACATGTTTGACAGGCTCATTGTAGACTAGGAGAGGATGTCCAGCACTAATGTTAATGGTCATGTATTCTGTTTTAAAATAACTTTTTTAAAAATAAGTAAAACAGCTAAACACAGCTAAAAATAACAGCTATAACACAGCTTTATAAAATAATTTTACTCTACGCACGCTGTGATTGGTCAGCTTGTTGGTCTCGATCACGCTACGGAGACCGGAATGACGTCGGTAACTAATGAGAACTTGCATTAAATCAAAATCAAAAGCGTTATATATTGTAATTATCCAAAGTATAAGAAATTGTTTCTAAATTATTTTATAAAAATAATAGAATACGTTTGCTTGGGTCTCTATAAATGTGATCGAAACCCTCGTGAAGTAATAAAAACACTCGAGAAGTTGGGAACACTTCTCTCGTGTTTTTATTACGTCACTCGGGTTTCGATAACGTTATAGAGACCCGGACAAACGTATTCTATTGTTTAAATTAAACAGCTATAGACCTTATTCATAAATGGCCGCCAAATTAATATTCTTTTATATACGTATAAATTGGCCCTTACCAACTCGTTTTCATGTACGAAATTGAAAAGGATTCTTACTTTAAAACGAGGTCATAAGGGCCAATTTATATGCATATAAAAGAATTTTAAAGTGCATATAACGTCTGTGGGGATTTAACATATTTGTAATCTATCGATTCTCCTGAGATAAATTGTAATATATCTTGTCAGCTGAAAATTTCATCTTCATAGACTTTTTTGGTGTTAAAGTTGACGCAAATGATGTCATAGCGGGCATCTGTCTATACGAAAACCTCTTTACAGATTCCCGCTATGACGTCATTTCCGTCAACTTTAACAGCACAAAAGTCTATGAAGATGAAATTTTCAGCTGACAAGATATATTACAATTTTTCTCAGGAAAATCGATAGATTACATTTTTGTTAAATTCCCACAGACGTTATATGCACTTTAAATTGTCGGCCATTTATGAATAAGGTCTATGACACAGCTAAAAATCGCACAAGTTAATGTTTCAGGTTGTTGGCTGATCACGAAATAATGTAACAACACGTGGCTCTCATGGTTCATGAACAATATTGTTGAATGAACAATGTTGTTAAGCGGTGATGAACCAACAACGGTTCATCAATGCTCAACGAACAGGAAAAAATAATATTCACAGAAAAAGTATGTTCGCCATTGAATCATAGTCAATGGAGGTATGGTCTAGAAACTGAACGAAAGTCTTTGTTCTATCTTTTTGTTCGCCTTTATGTAAATTTGTGCACGATGACGTAATATTTCAAAGCCGACAATGCGAAGAATTACAGAGAAATTAGAGGTTGAGCACTTCCTGCAGTTTTCTTATCAAATCTGCGTGGTGGGGATGAAAGTGGAAGCCGTCGACGGACATGTCAATTTTCCCAGTCAACCCATCGCGAACTCCCTCATTCATTAGCATCCTTAAAATTTCTTCCTCCTGAAAAGGCAAGGTTTAGAAAACTTTGAAACTCGTGCTTCTCTTTCAAAGTGTGGAAAAAATAGCTCCCAGCTTAACAAAAGTTATATACCTCTTTCAATATTCCTTTATGTGCATCTAAATTAGCCTTTATGCAACCTCGTTCCCAGGGCATTTTGCCTCCACGGTCGAAGGTCGGCGAAAATGGCCCTGGGATCGGCTGGTCACATGGCACCCAGAATTTCTGGGTGTTTAGATATGATGTTTGTGGTCTTTGTTCCATTTCCTTTGTCTACTTTGTTGACCTGAATAATTGAGAAATGTTCAATGCTCTTCAGAGTTGTTCATGTCCGCATTCGTAGGCATAAAAGCAGCTAACAAGCTTAATAATCCACCATACATCCATGGTTATCTCTTACAAAAGGTATGAAGAAGCATATATATAATTTAGCGAAAGCTATCGCTTCTAATTTGCTGTAAAATTTGAAGACAGCATTCAGATTTAGATGAATAAATTATACTCGGCAGAATTAATTGAGTTTTATGACAAGCCAATCGGATTATAGAATGGACCAGCCGATCCCAGGGCCATTTTCGCCGACCTTCCGCCGTGGAGGAAAAATGCCCTGGGTACGAGGTTGTTAACGTACTCAAGTTAGTAATAGGGTTAGTATATTAAAGGTGCCGTCCAGTCCGTTCTCCGTTCTGTTCCTAAATGTGGATAATATATCAAACAACCACTCGCGCCTTCGCCACCTTTGACGAATACTCGCTTTCGAACTGTCGCAAATCTATTCCGTTGAAGTTTGTTGACATGTGGAGTCCCGCACGTTTGAAATATCACACATGCGCAGAACGGACTGGGCGGCACCTTCAATAGTCTATTTGCTTTTTTCAAGAATTTTTTGAGGGCTTCTTTCGTCATTTTGTGTTAATTCTGCAATTTGTTTCTATACAAAATGTGCCATTTTGACTCGGCTTGACTTTGATATTATAATTTGAAATTAATTAATTTCTGTATGTGTTAATATACACACTGCCATAGTGAATGCGTGAGTGCTTGGAGACAGACGATACATGGACGATCGTCAAGCTCGTATCTTCAGAAAAATTATTCTGAGTCCCGGACAGGAATCAAACCTGTAACCTTCTGATTGCCGGTGAGACGCTCTAACTATTGAGCCACCGAGACTCAGATCGAGAGCGAAGGTTACAATGATGTACTGGTTCGATTGATATATGTACTGCCTATGCGGAAGTCAGTATATATCGGTAAGGTTTGGATGTGTTAACACACTGCTATTGTCAATGTGGGAGTGTATACGTCTTCAAAATGAACATAGTTAAGAAAAATTGCACGAGAGATTAAAACTGACGTACAAGACCGCGTAGGGGACTGAAACTGACGTACAAAATCACCTCCATGTCCGCCATTTTTGGCTTCACATTTTGCCCGACCAAAGACCACAACACATAGTCCTCCAGTTATAAACATACTTCACTGGTATAGACCACTGGTATACAGCAGTGAGCTCTATACATGGCCGTACTGTAGGAAGCAGGTGAGGCGCGGCTTCCCCCTATTCTCCGGAAGCAGGGGCCGAGCCCCCTAAAAAATCGACGTCAAAGCACGAGATTTCTGCTACCAGGACAGACGTATGGCGCAGAGGAATATCCGATCTTTACATCCGACCTGGTATTTTCTTCACTACAATTCTAGCTAGAGAATCAAATAAGCAATTACTGCTGATGCCTCAGATTGCACCAGAATTAACATCGAAGCATAAAACACATGGCCTTACGAAAAACAATCTTTTAATTTCCTTTTCTTTCTTTTTTAAAAACTGTATGGTTGATAAGCTACCGTGTATAAATATTATTAAATACAAAATAAATACAAAAACAAATACAAATATAGATTTCAAAAAAATTGAGGGCGGTGGGTGGCACTTGCTCGTACACAAGTTTCAAACACAGACCAGTTGAACCATGTGCAACTAGTTTCCAGAAACTAGTCAGGAAGTAAAGGTGGACTAACATTATGCTGTTTATGATCAAAATATGTTGTTGTAAAACTGACCTCGAAATGCAGGAAATCGCGTTTCAGAGAGTGAGAAAATCCCCTTGAGGGTTCTCGCGCCTTGGGTGCGCGACAAGCCCCCATAAACTAAAATATCTTCGTACGACCTTGGCTCTATATATAACTGGAGGACTATATGTTCTGGGAGAAATCTTTCAGAGCTTTCCATATGGACTTATAGTACGTATTCCATAAAAGGTCATATCGGACGGGACTGGGAAGAGCAAGTACGTTGCCCTAACGAGCATTGTATATGCTGTACGTTGCCCTCGTAGCAGCCCACTGGATGCGGATAGTTACTAGTTAACACGTTACGATATGTTCGATTATCCGCTCTTTTTAAGAAAACTACGTTCGCTAGCCGGATAAGCTGTACGCATATTGTAAACAGATAATTTACCTTTGTTTTAATATATATTGTAGCTTTGGGAGTTGATTATTTCTCAAGAAAACGTTCGTCGAAGACAGCCGCAAGTTCGTTTACAAGATGGTATCCGTAATACGAAAATTATATTTTTGGGCATGTTCGATTATCCGCTTTCAAAGAGAGTTAAGTTTGCTACCAGGATAAGCTGTATGTATGTTGTAAATAGATAATTTAACTTTAAAAGAATATATTCTATAGCTTTGTGGGAGGGTTAGGACCTTTGTTGTTTTGGGGTCGGTTACAATCCAATTAATTTGGAGGCTGGCACGAGGGCAATGTATTTGCTCGTCAGGGCAACACATATGCTCGTTAGGGCAATGTATGTGCTCTTCCCAGTCCCGTCCGATATGACCTTATAGGGAATACGTACTATAAGTACCTATCGAGCTTTCTGACAGTACACGGGCGCAACTAGAGGGGGGGGGGGGGGGGGGGGGGGGGGGGGGGGGGGGGGGGGGGGGGGGGGGGGGGGGGGGGGGGGGGGGGGTCGCGACCCCTGCCCTTTTCCTAAAGACAATCTCTTTGCCGTCATTTCTACGCCGAAAAAAAAAGCCGAAAATTCGGACGCTAAAGTAACTTTGCCCTAATAGCAATCATGGACCCCTGTCCTCGAAAATTCCTAGTTGCACCCCTGCAGTATCACAATGGATAGGAAACTAGCTGACGTCAGCGTGAAAACCTAGTTGAAAATCGTGATATCACGAAAATGTCACGAGCATGCAGATTTTGCTGAGTTTCCATATTTTCGTATTCAGGTAGCTATATCGAGATTCCAAAACGTTTCATCGTCTCACAAACCTGCCTAATCCACGACTAAGTGTTCGAGATAAATGTTGTTCGAAAAACAAACGTAAACGTTCGTTTACGTTTTGAAAACGTTCGTCTTTGTTTCAGCTGTTTTCTTTTTGTTGTGAAGAAACTGGCGTCACAAAAACTACCGTTGTTTTATTTGACGCGTTCTTCACCGTCTAAAGTTGGAACATTTCGCCTAAAATGAGTAATGGTAGTCGGATATTCCATCGAAAAGTGGCATTGTTATATTTTTGGTAGTTAAGACTATCATTTTTAGCTGTATTATTGCTAAAAGTTGCGATTTATGGAGATTTTATGACATCACGATTTTCAACATATGGTTTAGGTTTCAACATATGGATAGGTTTCCATGCGATCTACTGGTGCATTAAGGGTGTTCAGACGTATTTCAATTTGCAGACCTTATATCCGTTGCTAAGGAAGCTTAGAATTGACAAAATTTGCCATAGAATTTCACAGTTCGTCTGTATGTACTATATGTGGACAAAACTCTTTCGCTTGGTAATGTCATATGATGACGTCATCGAAATATGAGAATTCCTATAATCTTCGAAGGTTTTTAAGAAAAATTATTTTTTTACATGTGATTAGAATCTGGACGGTTACCTTCATAAAAGTACGCATGGATTTTAAGAATTTTTAAAAATTAGCCGATATCGGATTTTTAAGGTCAATAAACACAATAAAAGTTTCATAACTTTTTTATTTAATTTATCAATGAAACCATACGTACTTTTCTGCAGGAAGTAATTTAGGTTTATATGACACCAAAAAATATAGCACACTGTCAAAAATGACGAAAATTATAGAGTTTTTGTGTTTATTGAGACGTCACCATGACGTCATCAAACACGTCACCAGACGAAAGAAGTTTGCCAACATATTCCACACATAAAATATCTTGGTTATACCACTCGTGAAGTATATTGGGCGCTAAATGACCTGTCCTTAGCAACCGGTTGTTTAGCAACGGAATACGTCCGAACACCCTTAACCAATCAGCACGATGGAAACATTTTGAAATATTTTCTGAGAATTTGAGCTTGACAATCGTCTATGTATCGTCTGTCTACTCCAAGCTCTTCCACATTCTAGTGAATGTGAACCTTGGAGTAATCATCAGTATATATATATACAACAAACCGTACCTGTTCAACGCTGTTTAAAAAGTCCTCTTTTCCTCTTGCTTCCTCGTTTGGTTGCGTCAGGCCACGACGAATGTATCTCAAATGGATAGGACACGTGGACAACACGTACAAAGCCACTGCAAGGGCATGGCCTCCCCAGTTCGACACACCAGCCGCAATTAAATAATCTGCAGATACGCTGGATGCGATACATTCACCATTCTTGACATATTTTACAACATTTTCCATTGCTTTACCCATTCCCAATTCATTTCCACCATCACCTATTCCTGACGTCGATATACGTTGGTCCTTCGTAGCTAAAATGCAAAAATAGCAACCTCAAGCAGTCAAGCTTATATAGATATAAATATTCATGAGAATATTAAAGACTTATTAACCGAGTGCGAGGTCTGTACGGTAAAGTATTTGCCGGAAAAAACCGAAGGCAAATAAATACTTTACCGTACAGACCAAGCAAACGAGGTTAATAAGACATTTATTATATGGCTTTTGGTTCATTTTGTTCTCTGTTTTTAACGTTGTGTTTGTCTTCAGATGTTGCCGTTTACCTTTACCTCTGAGCTTGTTGATTTCGCTTCATGTTTACACGCGTTACTGGTCGTTAGGCATTCATTTTCTTCACTTATAGATAAACAGCTTTCAAGAAAAGCAGCACTAATGTTCCAGGACGTGTTATTGTTCGAACTTTTTCAACGAACATACTTAAATCCTCTTGTATTTTCATCTAAATCAACTCAGAAATTTTCCCGCCAAACTACCGGTCTGGAAAAAGGCGTATTGCCCTCTCACAGCGCCGGGAGGGCAATACGCTTTTTTCCGGACCTCTCACGAACCAATCAGCGTGCGCCATCTTTCTTAGCCATATAATATGTGTTCATAGTTTCCTCTACGTCTAAGGGAATTGAGTGATTTTTTCTTAACAGGTCTGTTTCAAGTTCAGAACTCTCTTTACTATTGAATCACTGTATAACTGTTTCGTTGACTTCAGTCAGTTTGTCTCTCCTTTGTCGATGGTAAAAAGCTTTTTTAAACACTGGCCTAGCGAGTTTATAGATGCCTTTGGAAGACGTGTTAGCACATAAAATTTGCCAAATACAACGATTGTGGATATAAAGAAGTGCAGGATACAGTTCTGAATGTTTGGAGTATTTGCTTCGTCTTCTTGATGTTCATGAAGAACTCGCAAAGGAGATAATCGAGAGCCGGGGAAAGTAGGTCATGTATTTTAGTTCCACCTTGATTGAAACTCTCTAGGTATTTTGAAGGATGTTTAAGTGCGACCTCGTTTTTTTAGTGCTTTTTGCCTTCTGACTTGTCAAAAAGGCCTCTATTTCTTCTCGACTGTCTTGTTTTGTTACTGTCTCTTCGTAACGAAAAGTCGCATTTCCATCTGTTTCTTCGTCAAGATAGTAAAAATCACTTGGAGAATGCTCCTCTTTATCCATATTAACTGAATGGCTTCGCTGGGCTTCAGTAAACGAAATGTTAAGTTATATTTTGTAATAAATTTCAATGGTAGTACGCATTTTTTCGCTGTAAAAATCATTGAAATTTCCGCTGGCAAGAACATCCGGGACAGCGCCGGATACGCATTTCGACAGACCGGGCATTAACCAATCAGAATTCATGATATGAGAAAGCCATATAATGACGTTATCATATTACCTTGCTTAAAGAGATCCTCAATGGGCGCAATGATCTCCTTGGGCAATGCATCACCTCTTGCGTTTCTGTACGTGCCATCTTTGGCCGGGCTTGTTCGTTCAATGGAAACAAGGTGTTCAAAACGAGGTGTTCCTTCGATGCCATTAGGGTATAAAAACGAAATGGCAGCTTTCTCCGGTTGTAAATCACGTTCATACGCCAAAACAGAGATTGTTTTCTTCAAAATACCCAATTCTACACAACGTTCATTGATGGTATTCAGGAGTTCTTTATTACGGCCGTCCACGATGAAACTGACCTCCTTGCCAAGGGCACATAGAGCTTTGGCAATAGATATCGCTCCAGGGATACCATCGGTTTCTTCCTTGACGGGATCGTTGGGGAAACACGGGAAGCCAGTGGTAATACCTACGGACGAGGCTTGGTACAGTCGAAGAGCAGATTTCAGAAAATCGTCTTTGATGTATATGTCATTGACTCCCCGCTTCCCAATGTCACGAAGAAGCAATCCTTCCAATAATTCGATTTTTTTCATTGCGTGATCAGAGAGGACGGAGAATAATGTTGGATCCTCAGAAATTTGGATAACCGATGGCGACAGACCTGCATATGCTGAAGGACGTGACAATTGGAAGGACTCCGTTTTCACGTCACAAATAAACATACTTCCGGGGGCGTGTGAAAAGCACTGGGGAAAAGCTACAGTAAAAACAGAACATAGGTAATATTAACAACGCCTATTAAAGTGCCCCTGCGACGAAATATCACACGTTTCTTGGCATTTTTTGTTACAGAACATCATTTTAAGTTAATAAATGTTCGCATTTGCCAAAAAGATGAACAACAAACATTCTATCGCAAGAAATTCAACCTCCAAAGTCTCCCAAATTTTGTCCGCCATCTCTCAAAACTTGTTCCAGACGAGCCCGCGATTCCACAGCAGAGTATGTGATTGTGACGTCAGAGACTCAACACGCGACAAGCTAGCTTTATGGAAATTTACGACAAGTTACAATAGAAAGTTTTCCCCAAGTAGCTTTATATTCATACACAACTAGCCACGTGTTGAGTCTTTGACGTCACTTCCTCTAATCGCAACCTAAGCGTCCGGGTGGAGGCTATTTCAGATACGGTAGAGTACCTAGTCACCAGGACTTTGGTGATTGTTTATACTTTATATAACATATATGCTTCGTTCTTTAAAAACCCCACTTTAAATTTCTGTTTCGATTCAGAAAAGCAGGGTTGTTAAAAGCAGGGTTGTTACGGGATAGAAAAAGAAATTTAAAGCGGGGTTTTTAAAGAACGAAGCACACCTGGTCACCAGATTGTTTATATAACATATGCTCTACCGTATCTGAAATAGCCTCCGCCAAGCGTCCGGAACATGTTCGAGTAAACATTCTGAAAAGGCGACTTGCTCGCAATTGCTTGAAATTTGGCAAGTTAAGTAAGAACACCATGCTCTTTACAAATATGTAAAAATTCAGGATACCAAAAATTTGATCACAGGGGCACTTTAAGGATCATACTAGCATATGCAATTTTATTTTACTTTACTATATAAAGCAGATACTATACACGGTGGCGAGAAGATATCAGGGCTTAAAATAACGGCCGGTCAACGGACATTGTCCGGTCAGAATTGAGTATTGACCGAACAAATCCTTGGATTCCCAGTCATGTTGTCCGGTCAATTCGTGTGACGTGACTTAGATGGAGTTGTTTTTTGTCAAAGGATTTTACTGGTGTATGTAACTTGTCTTATATTTAAGCATCATGCAACACGAAGAGCTTTTTGTACCGTGGAGCTGTATCCCGGAATAATCTTCCTATTCAAATTGTCCATAAGTATCATCAACTCTCCACTCCTTCCTTCAACACTCTAATTAATATTATTACTGTAACTTGGAGAGAAGCGATGTAAGTAACCTACACTTAATGCGTATATTCAATATTAGTTTTTATTGTTAATTTTACAAATTGTAATATGTAAATAAATTTAGTAGAGATTTTGTGTATATACACAAACCACCCCTTGAAAGGGCTACCGTTTTTAAATAAGTTTAAATAGATGAATAAATAAAAGTGACTATTACAAGTGTTCGTTTATGGCAATATATTTGACCAGCCAAAAACGGGTCGTGGCTTTGACCGGACAACGTGACCGCGGCGCCTGTCTGGCCGTTATTTCAAGCACTGGATATGTATTTTATGTACGAGTGGCATGCAGAGATATTCTTGAGATATTGTCCTTGGCTGCACGAGAACGTAAAAAATTCATATATTTGAGCAACCATATAATGTTCTATTTATTAAAGACAGATTTAGCAAAAAGGACGCGGACGTTGAACATTGTTCCTTTCTTGTTTTAATCGGATTTCGTACTTCCATCACGAATCATGACAAAGCATGTGAACAGCCACTTTATGACAGAGCTAAAACGGTATCTTATAGTGTCTAAAACCAGTATGTTCAATTGTAGGTTAAATTATGTTGTTTGTTTATCTGAGATCCATAGCATTTTGTCAACTTCATTATAGTCCTACTCTAAATAAGCAATTGATCCCAATCAAAATGATGATTTGTCCAGAAAGTCCAAGAAAAATACTGACTAACATGCAAGTTCAACCTTGAAAAACAACGCGGGCAAACACTTTGCATTCAAGAATACTTTACAGATATTTTCTTTAATAGTCTCAGTTAATCATATCGTGTCCATACTCCATAGGAAACAAAGGACGCCGTTGTTGGTTTTCCTTGGCTAAATCTGAATTTTCTCACAACATCCCTTTCGTAAACGGTCGTTACCATCCCGAAGCGTCGTATACCATCCCAGCTCTCATAGAATGTTGGGTAAGCAGAGTGAAATTCCACGTGGTCCCAAGGTTCCCGCATACTTTGTTTGGTGCGGTGACATGTTCGTCGTGAAATTCAAAATATGTTAATATTTATAGTATTTAGTATACAGGAGAAGAGCGTTCATGCAGAAGAAATTGTACATGGCAAACTCTCAATCCTGTACCAGTAAATTCGATTTTGTGATCGATAGTCACAATGTATATGTAGATACTTTCCTAAAGGCAAACGACGTTATTCGGGATTTCGAAATATCAATCGCAACAACGTATGCTGCGAGGTTTCAAAATATATTTGTCGACTGACAAAATATATTTGTCGACAGACAAAATATATTTGTCGACTGAAACTATTAAATATACTGTATGCAGTTAAGCATTTCTGCATTTGCCATAGAACATTCGTAAGTCACTTACTAGTAATAGATGCTTTTAAATAAGTGATAAAACGTGTTGTGCTGTGTAGGCAGTGTAGAAATACAAATCAAAATGTATAAAAAGGTTGGTGTACTGCCGAAATAGCGTGTAAGTTGTCTAACGTTTCGAGCGTGAAACATAAAGTGAAATAATCACTGTTATTATTCTTGTTCGCTTTTTAATTAGAAATATTACGAAAGAACACGAGAAGCCGCGAAATAAAGTGTGCGCGAACCTTGGGACCACCAGGAATTTCACTCCGCTTACCCAGCATTCTATGAGAGCTGGGATGGTAACGACGCTTTGCGATGGTAACGACCGTTTACGAAAGGGAAAATTGTGTACTGCCGAAATAGCGTGTAAGTTGTCTAACGTTTCGAGCGAAGGCCCTTCGTCAGAGTGAAAATAATCACTCAGTTATTATTTCACTTTACGTTTCACTCTCTGACGAAGGGCCGCTCGAAACGTTAGACAACTTACACACTATTTCATAGACTTGCTCCAAATCTGCCTCTTGATTGTTTCGGGTTTGTTTAAATTTATTTTTTTCAAAGAACTCGCCATATAGATGCTTGTTCGCTTTTTAGATAGCAATATTATGAAAGAACACGAGGAGCCGCGAAATAAAGTGTGCGGGAACCCAACATTCTATGAAAGCTGGGATGGTAACGACGCTTTGCGATGGTGACGACCGTTTACGAAAGGGAAAATTGCCACGGCGTCCTCCGTCAAATTGGTATCCTCTTGACTCCTCCGCGTCCTCTTTGCTAAATCTGTCTATTATATGAACAATGAATGTGGTGTTCACAAACGGGGTTTAATAAAAAAATTACAGCCGCTTGACCTAAAACTTTCAGAAAATATAAATGAACTATAAGTATAATACAACATGTCAATATAATGGTTTCCAAATAGGTGATTTAAAGGACAAGATGGCGGATGACAGGATTGTCTTTGGTCAAAATTAGTGCTGTTGTTTTGTACAAGAGTAGTTTTGTTTACTTGGATTACCTTCGTAAGCCTGTTTGTTAATCAGAAAGTCATTTATATAAATCACAATTTCAAATTTTTAACTTTCTGATTAACAAACAGGCTTACGAAGGTAATCCAAGTAAACAAAACTACTCTTGTACAAAACAACAACACTAATTTTGACCAAAGACAATCCTGTCATCCGTCATCTTGTTGTAATACTTTGACTAATTAACTGGGAAGTTGGTGACGTCACACCAGGCCGAGTTTCCGCGGAATGCTTTTTAGAATAGTGTAATTCAATTGAAAAAGTGAGAAGTTCGTCGTTTATGCCACATGAGGGAGTTCTAACTCGGTCTAATTAATACCTGTTAATTTCTCTTCCCAACACAGCCTACATGTTTATCAGTAATAACTAGCGACGGAAGTTCCGGAACATCTATACAAAACAGCTACACATTTGTAGTTCGTATAAAAAGGCTGTGTAACCACGGCTTACCTTACTCGGCCTCAGATCCCGCGCGGGCTGGCCGAGCGGAGGATGCGTACGAGAAAATCAATTTTTATCTTGAATCCTTCCTTCATTCAATCAATTTTACGTGTTCCTAAATACCCCTAAATTTACTACGAAGCGGGAAAACTGATGTTTGTAAATATTAATACCCAAACATGCCGGATGCGATTTTTTACAAGGGGTATTTTTTTTAAATACCCAGTAAAAAAAATTTAAATTTAATGCTGATGTCATTTGCCAATAAGGAATGAGTAAAATTGATTGAAATTGTATTACAACAATAATACAACAAAATTACTACAACAACGTTAATTATATCACGATTGAGTCGGTTTTCTTGATATACCGCGGGTTGTATATAGCATACAGCCCTATGAATACTAATTGATAAGAAATGAAGAAAAAACTAGGAAAATCTTTGTCCAAGGTGGAAAAGTGGACAAAACTTTGGAAAATGGACAAAACCTCCTTAATCATGAATTAAATAAGAAAGTTATTGAACCGACCTTGGTCAATTAGTTGTTTAAAATAAAATACGAAAATACGAAAAAGCGGTTCAACATTATGCATGGCATTTCCACTCATCACCTTCGCCCCACGATCCACCCCTCTCGATCAGTCACATGAGCCCCCAGCCGGAACGGATTTAGTCAGCGAGAGCTCATGAGACAAAGGAAAGCGACCGAAGTGAGCAGATCACAAGTTAAAAGTAGAGAGCGGAAATCCAGTTCTGGAAGGAGTCTAAAAACAACAAGTAGGAGTAACATTCAGACTACGGACAGAGTTACATTTAGTACAAATGGTTTTCCAGGTATGTGGGTCTTACCACATGATTTCAACTTCGAGAACGTTAAAATTATTGACCGTTCTACGAATTGGTATCAACGATCTTTCCTTGGAGCTTGGCATTCCATCCTTAAACCAAACTCGATCAATGAACATACGCGTGTGCCTGATGTTTATAGACTTCTAAAACACTCGTAATCCCTTTTGTTTTAATTTTTAGTATTTCAAATTTACATATTTTACATATTTTTACATATTTTATTCTTGTTTATTATATAAGGTTTCAACTTTTTAGGACGCCATTCGCTGATGAAGGCTATAGTATTTTAGCCGAAACGTCTATTTTCAAAAACTTTAAGCCTGTGTCAAACTATTTTATATTTTTAATAAAGTTTTTAACAAAATGCCAGGCTGCAATTATAACATTTTTAAAATCTATATAAATATATAATAATAATAATAATAATCAATGTTTAATAACATATCTTCGCATTTACAAAATGAAATGAATTATGATATCTGTACAATATACAATGACAAGCAACAATAAAAGACTATGTACAAGAATATAAAATGTTATAAAAAATACAATATATCGGCGTTTACAAAAGTTATTAATATATATACAAGGTAAAATTATCGCTTGGACATTGCGTAATAAGACATGGCGGGGATAAAACTACGTTTATATTGATCAGTCCGACACTTTGGAAGAGAAACACAGTCTTTGTTGCGCAGGGCACGTCCGTGAGCAGCTACACGGGTCGGAGGCAGCAGGTGGTGCAATCGGCTACTAGGATCGCTTATCTTTTTGAAGGACTTCAAACACAGATCTTGTCTCCTAATGTCTAGACGGGGGCATTGAGCGATCTGAAGGGCATCAGCGTAATGTGTTCCTGGATATAATATACGTAGGGCGTATATACGTATATATATATATATATATATATATATATATATATATATATTCAACACTCGAAATTTTCCTTCACCATAAATCCTTTCAACATGTAGTTTGATCGAGTGAAATGCCAAATATTACCTATATATATATATATATATATATATTGAAAGGATTTATGGTGAAGGAAAATTTCGAGTGTTGGAATACATACATTTTAAGACCAAACCGGGACCAGTTGCGAAAAATGCAACTTTAAGGCCTTCCGGCTGGGAATTGAACCCGCGACCCTGCGATGCTAGTGCAGTGCTCTGACCACTGAGCTACGGAAGCCGTTGCCGAGAGCCTATAGTCATATATACAGAACTCGTGACTAGGCTCTCGGCAACGGCTTCCGTAGCTCAGTGGTCAGAGCACTGCACTAGCATCGCAGGGTCGCGGGTTCAATTCCCAGCCGGAAGGCCTTAAAGTTGCATTTTTCGCAACTGGTCCCGGTTTGGTCTTAAAATGTATGTATTCCAACACTCGAAATTTTCCTTCATCATAAATCCTTTCTATATATATATATATATATATATATATATATATGCTGAAAGGACCCATGGTGAAAGAAAATTTCGAGTGTTGGAATACATACATTTTAAGACCAAACCGGGACCAGTTGCGAAAAATGCAACTTTAAGGCCTTCCGGTTGGGAATTGAACCCGCGACTCTGCGATGCTAGTGCAGTGCTCTAGCACGAGTTCGGCACGAGTTACGGCACGAGTTCTGTATATATGGTGGTGGTAATGCCGGGATAAGATTCTGGGTATATTATAGGTAATATTTGGCATTTCACTCGATCAAACCACGCGCTGAAAGGACCCATGGTGAAGGAAAATTTCGAGTGTTGGAATACATACATTTTAAGACCAAACCGGTCTTAAATATATATATATAATCAAGATGGGGAACCTGAGAGAAACGTGGTTGTGGATAACACCACCTATGATGGCAATTCGCTTGATGTACCACGTGGACCTCGGCTTATTAGGTTTGGATCATGGAATGTAGGAAGCATGACTGGAAGATCGAGTGAGGTAGCGGAGGTGTTAGAGAGGCGGAGAGTTGATGTGTGTTGTGTCCAAGAGACAAGATGGAAAGGTGGAAGCACTAGAATGGTGAGAGGGAAGAGTGGACGGTACAAGTTTTTATGGCAAGGATGTCCGGAAGGGATCCATGGAGTGGGTGTGCTGATATCGGAAGAATTTATAGACAAGGTAGTTGAGGTGAGCGGCGTATGAGTGAACGTCTGATGATGGTGAAGCTGGTAATTGGGGAATGTCTGGTGAATGTGATCTCGGGTTATGCGCCTCATGCAGGTTGGAAGAAGTCAGGTCGAGAAGGATGAATTCTGGAATGCAGTGTATGACCTAGTGGGAAGGCTGAAGAATGAGGAGATGGTGGTTCTTGGTGGAGATTTGAATGGGCACGTTGGCCAGGAAAGTGATGGGTATGAAGGAGTGCATGGAGGGTTTGGCTATGGTGTGAGAAATGTAGAGGGTGAACATATATTGGAGTTTGGAGATGCAATGGAGATGATTGTGTGTGGAACCCAGTTTAAGAAGGATGACAATAAGTTGATTACGTATTCATCAGGTGGATCGACTACCACGGTTGACTACCTGATGACACGTAAACGGGACAGGAAATGTCTCCAGAATGCGAAAGCAATCCCTGGAGAGGAGGCAGTATCACAACACCATCTGATATTGGTCGACATGAAAGTGAAGGGTATAGCGAAAGCTCACCGGAAGAAATTCTGCCCGAGGAGAAGGGTGTGGAGGCTGAAAGATGAAAATGTGCGATTGCAGTTCCAAGCTAAACTGGTTCTGGAAGAGGTTGGAGAAGGTGATGTGAATGAGGTATGGGAGAAGGCGAGAGATGGGTTATTGAAGGCAGCAAGTGAGGCATGTGGATGGACAAAAGGCCCACCAAGGCATGTGCAAACATGGTGGTGGAATGAAGAGGTTGGGAAGAAGGTGGGTGAGAAGAAGTTTAAAGTAGTAATGATAGGCACTTTGGCTCAAAATTCGTGAAAATGGTGGCACTATGGCTCAAAATCTCAAATCCAAGATGGCCGCCGTTCCCTGGCTCAAAATCTCAAATCCAAGATGGCCGCCGTTTTCCAAGACGTTTCTAAAAATTTCAAATTCGTGTTTCGAAAAATGTCAAATTCAAAAAATGTCAAATTCATATTTCGAAAAATGTCAAATTCAAAAAATGTCAAATTCATATTTCGAAAAATTTCAAATTCAAATTTCCAAAAAAATTCATATTTCAAAAAATGTCAAATTCATATTTCGAAAAATGTCAAATTCATATTTCCAAAAAAATCCACTTTCTAAAAAAAATTCATGTTTCAAAAAATTTCAAATTTCAAAAAATTTCAAATTCATATTTCAAAAAATTTCATATTTCCAAAAAATGTCAAATTCATATTTCAAAAAATTTCAAATTCATATTTCCAAAAAAATTCATATTTCAAAAAATGTCAAATTCATATTTCAAAAAATTTCAAATTCATATTTCCAAAAAAATCCACTTTCTAAAAAAAATTCATGTTTCAAAAAATTTCAAATTTCAAAAAATTTCAAATTCATATTTCCAAAAAATGTCAAATTCATATTTCAAAAAAATTCATATTTCAAAAAATTTCAAATTCATATTTCAAAAAATTTCAAATTCATGTTTTCAGCCTCGTTCTCATGTACACCAAAAATGCTTCAAAAAAAAGTGTTTTCAAAACATGAATTTCATGTGTTTTCCCTATGTAACGTAGTTAATTTTTTCTTCAAAATGACCCAAAAACGTCAAAAAGCAATGAGCTAATGTATGTCATCGAAAATAGCGTGTTTTGATATAATACAGTTTAATTTCCATTTTGGAAACTGAACTCGAAAAAAGAGAGAATGTCTAATCAAAAGCGAAGAGTTGTCAGGAGTCCACTCCTTTATTATAACGATTTTATATTAGTACCAACTTGGGATTTCTAGATGAAACTCAAAGTCATCAGGGATCTTCCCAACGCCACCTAGCCTGTGCACATCCGGTAACTCTCCGTAATCCGGGAGGTTCGCGGCTGTGCACAGGCTAAACGCCACCCGACTCTTTGAAAGCAATGTGTTTATGAACAACACGCCAAATGACAGCCAACTCCTCTCGTGTTAAGTTTTCAGTAATTAAACTTTTCAAACTATCGACTAACATCTTTACTTATATTTTTTCATCTCTTTAAATCACACACTTATCGATTTTGTAATCAAAAAATGAGCAAATGTGTCGTAACATTTATCTTAAAGAATCGTTACCTTATAGAGTTGTAAACACACACTAATAAAGATATGAATTATTACTCATTCATTGAATTACGAAAAATAGCGAAAGAACGTAAATTGAAAGGATGGAGATTGATGTCCAAAGACGAGCTGTGCGAACTTGTTGGTGTTATACGTGTTGAACATCAACCAAAGTACATCTTAAAAAACGTGGAGACACAAACACAAACAAAATGGCGAAGTGTAAATCTGATGGGAAAGATGTTAGGTGTCAACTCTGGAAACATTTTTTATGCAATCAAAAAAGGAAAGTTGTTGAAAGTGAATGGAGTTGATCACGAAATCGAACAAATTAGGTTTTAGAATTGAGGTGTATTTATAAGAGAGTGTAAATCGTAGTATAATAAATGAAGAGACATACACTTATCGAACTTAAAAAGATCGCTTTGGAACGGGGCATAAAAAGACCTTCTTATATGAACAAAGACCAGTTGTGTAAGATTTTGGGGTTAGTCAGGATTGAACATGAACCCAAATATGTCTTGACAAATATCGAGACATATGAGACGTCTAAGTGGTACAGTGTTAGTCAAATAGGTAAGACACTTGACACTAACCCGGGAAACATTTTCTATGCTTTGAAAAAGAATCGTTTCTTACGCGTGGGAAACGTGAAATATAACATTAGTGTGGTGTAGTTACGTTATATATCATAACAGTTGTTGTTATGAAATATTGACCTTATAGAGAAATCGTTAGAAAAATCGTTAGAAAAATCACACTATAATAAAGAGAGACATGTCTAATCAAAAGTTAAAATTAGAAGAACGTCTTTTTTCGTCTGACCCAAATGTGGTGAGACGTGAAAAAGCACGACAAAGGAAACAAAAACAACGGGGTGTTGAAAAAATGGAAACATTGGAACAAACTCTACGACGTCGTCAAGACAAACAAGTGGTGGACCATCAAAAGATTTTCAACAAACTCATCACAAGACAAAGAACTGTTCGTAGTAACATTGATCGTAAACACGAAGACAAACTATTAAAAGTTTCAAAGGACAAGATTTCGACCGTTAAAGCTAGTCATTTGAAAACACTTCAAAAAAGACAAAAGATTATTAATGCACAGATCAAAACTCTAGAGAAAAGGCAACGAACTCAAAAAGACAAACTGGTAGTACAACAAATTAAACAACGTATAAAAAACAAAAAACCATCAAGTCTTCCCTTTGAACTGACACGTGTTAGTACAAGACATGTTAACAAATATAACACTTTCTTTGACGAGTATAGAGTGAAGGTTAACAACGCAGAGTTAACTAGTGTTGTTGACGTGTTCGTAACTGCCTTGACAGAGTCTGTCGTGGACCGTAATTTAGTTTCTGGTGATAGATTACGTCTTGGAACTAACCACGAACTATGGAGGAAACCGTTCAGTACAAAATTTGCAAGAATTCCACATGGAGACCTTAAAGAGTTCTATTATTTCCTTATCAAAAAACTATTGGAGTTTGCCGAATATAAAAGTGTAGATTTGAATGAACTTATTATCACTGTCCATAGCATGAAAATGCCACATGGAAGTGGTCGTCTTGTCGCTAACAAACATAATATTATCAAAAAGAAAAGTGTGATAACCATCAGAAACACAGATACGATATGTATGGCACGCGCAATCGTCACTGCGATGGCAAATTTGAACAAAGACAAGTGGACAGCGACACAAATTAAAAACGGTTTTAACGCATCCCGTAAACTTCAAACCGAGATGGCAATGAAACTTCATAAAGACGCCAATGTTGATATTAACGAACACGGCTGTGATCTGGATGACGCTATACAATTTGCAGAACATCTTAAGATTCAAATTAATATTATTGATGGAGACATGTTTGACACACTCATCTTTTCAGGCGGTCCAAAAACAGGTGAAATGGTCTATTTATACAAAACAGGAAACCATTTTGATGTGATCAAAAGCATGCCTGGTTTCATGTGCAAAGATTATTATTGCCATGACTGTAAAAAATCGTACACACATCGCGACAAACATCGTTGCCCCACAAAATGTCTAGCGTGTTTCAAAAGTAACAGTAAGTGTCGCGATAGTGAAGAACCTAATATAGCGTGTGAAAATTGTAATAGAACATTTTTTGGAAAGAAATGTTTTGCAGAACACGTCAGGAACAGGTCTTTGAAAGCAGGCGTGATTGATATAGTCTGTGCAACTGTTCAAAAATGTTCAGAATGTAAACGTGTTGTAAAAGACTGAGACTCACATATGTGGATTTTCGACATGCAGTAATTGTAATGAATATTGTATTCGTTCAGAACATCACTGTTATATGAAACCAAAAGAGTGTAAAGGTGGGAAATGTACAAAAAAGGTGGATTGTGTCGAAAGCAATGTTAAACGTAGCGAGCAGTGTGAGTGCTGTAAAACAAGATCAACAAAGTACATGTTTTACGATTTTGAAACAACTCAAGACACTGGTGTTCATATTGTAAATCATGCGTGTGTTCAGGATTTTGAAGGGAACAAATACGAGTTTAAAAATATAGAAGATTTTTGTGATTTCGCGCTCACACAACATGGAACAACATTCGTAGCACATAACGCAAAAAGTTTTGATGCTCAGTTTGTGTTAGGATATTGTGTGAGAAACAGCGTTAAACCATATTGCATTTTTAATGGTTCGAAAATAATGTACATGCCGGTTGGTGAACGTGGAAACAGGATAAGATTCATCGACAGCTTAAATTTTGTCAACGCGAAGTTATCAGACTTTCCCAAGACGTTTGGACTTCATGAGTTGAAAAAAGGCTTCTTTCCCCATTATTTCAACGTTCCAAGTAATCAAAACTATATTGGTCCTATACCGAGCGAGAAATATTATAGTCCTGACCAAATGAGTTCTGAGACACGTGAAGTGTTTTTGAAATGGTACAGTGATCGTGTTAATGAGAACTATATCTTTGACTTTGAAAAAGAGTTACATGAGTACTGTGAATCTGACGTGGACATTTTAAGACGTTCGATGATAAGTTTTCGAGAGGATTTTCTGAAAATAGGGAACATCGATCCATTACAGTACATTACAATAGCAAGTGTATGCATGGCAATATATCGAAGTGAGTACATGCCGAAAGATTCGATAGCCGTTGTGAAAGACGTCGTGTGTTCAGAGAATTACAGTGAGATTAGCATTAATTGGCTAAGATATTTGTCTGAAACAAATAACGTTAACATTTGTCACGCGTTGAACGGTGGTGAACATAAAATTAAAGACGTTGGCAAAGTGGACGGATATTGTTCTGAAACAAACACGGTCTATGAATTTCACGGGTGCTTTTGGCACGGTTGTGTGTCATGTTACTCACCAGATACAATTAACAACAAAAACCAAGTGGATATGAAAGAACTTCAAACACGTACATTGACTAAGAGTAACAATATTAGAGAATTAGGATATGAACTTGTTGAGGTTTACGTGTGTAAACTCAAAGGAGACAATGCATTCAAAAAGTGGTTTAAAAATAACGACACGAACGTTGTTACACCATTGAATCCAAGAGACGCGTTTTTTGGTGGCAGAACAAATGTAACGAAGTTGAAATATGATTTTCAAGAAGGAGAAAAAGGTCAATACGTAGACTTCGTAAGTCTATATCCTACAGTCCAGTATTTCAAAGAATATCCGATCGGTCATCCTGTGACATTTTATAACCCCGAGAAATTTGATAAAAGTTGGTTTGGTTTCGTTAAATGTAAAATAGAACCACCAAGAGAGTTATATCATCCCGTGTTACCAGTGAAAGTGAATTGTGGCGGAGATATGAAACTTGTCTTTTCACTGTGTCGAACATGTGCAGAGACACAAACTCAAGTCAAGTGTTGTCACGTCACTGAAGAGAGGTCACTTGTCGGAACGTGGACTACAGTTGAGTTATTAAAAGCTATTGAAAAAGGTTATGTGGTAAGTGACATCTATGAGGTAATGCATTTTGAAAAGAGTTCAACTGACTTATTCAAAGGTTATGTTCGTAAATTCACGAAACTGAAATTTGAAAGTTCAAAGCCACCTAAGATTG
The DNA here is from genome assembly GCA_035772405.1 of Chrysogorgia sp. JL179-B06. Classification (NCBI taxonomy): domain Eukaryota; kingdom Metazoa; phylum Cnidaria; class Anthozoa; order Scleralcyonacea; family Chrysogorgiidae; genus Chrysogorgia; species Chrysogorgia sp. JL179-B06. The sequence continues at coordinate 540,649 of JAYKKM010000228.1, forward strand.
GGCCTAACGAAATGTACAAGTCTATTGAACACTACAAGTTAGTTGTGAAAGAAAAACTAGATATAACATTAGGCAATATAGTCTTCAATCCAGGAATGAGAGCAATCTCAAAGTTGTGTCTGAACTCTCTTTGGGGAAAGCTCGGTCAGCGGTCTAACCTAACACAAACTACATACGTAAACACATTGAAAGAGTTCTACGATATCATTCTTGATGACACCCTTGACGATCTTGACATTCATTTCATCAACGATGATATTGCTCAGATGACATACGTTACAAAAGACAAATTTGAAGATAATTCAAATGACACGAACATGTTCATAGCAGCGTTCACAACGAGTCACGCAAGAGTGATGTTATATGACGTGTTAGATGGACTTGGAGAACGTGTTCTCGGTTACGACACAGACAGCTGCTGGTACATTGAAAAAAACGGTGACAAGAAAATTAAAACAGGTGATAGTCTCGGGGACCTTACGGATGAACTCAAAGGAGATTACATTTCTGAGTGGTCAGCGACAGGACCAAAAAGTTATTCGTATCGTACAAAGAAAGGCATAGATGTTTGCAAAGTGAAGGGTTTCACTTTGAATTACGAAAACAGTAAACTCATCAATCTGGATGTGATGGAAAAACTTGTTGACGGTGACGTTGAGAAAGTAACGACAGTGAAAAAAGCAGCGATTACACGCGATGCAAAGACACGACAGCTTGTGAACAAATATCAAGAAAAAGATTTTAAGATGACTTACAACAAACGGATAGTACAAGACAATTGTGATACACTACCCTATGGATATTAGATTATAATGTAACAAGTCATGTCAAACTGGTATGAATTGACCTTATAGAGAACGGTTTGTGCATATTATATAAATGAGTGGAAAGGTTAATCAAAAGTCAATGTTCGATTTTCTAAAGACGTGTACTCCGTGGGGGGCCTATAAACAGATAACACATATGGACATGTTTTATAAAAAAAGTTATTGCATGAGTTTTCTGCAATACGAAGAAGACTTTCTCAAAATTTACACGAAGGACTTGCTGTGGTCTTTGAACACAAGAAACATGTACAAGAAAAGTTTCTTTTTTCTTGAGAGAATGTGTGAAGTGTCACCTATGGTTATAGATATTGATATCAAAAAGGAAACCACAACCGTCGAGAAATTATACACACAAGATCAAGTGTTAAGACTTACACGCGTGTTTCAAGAAATTTTAAGAGAAGAAATTGTAGAGACATTAGATGGTTGTGTTTTAGATTGTTATTTTCTCGAGAAACCTGCTTACATGAAAGATGGTTATTGTAAGAACGGTTTTCATTTACATTTTCCTAATCTTTGGTTAGGGACAAGAGATAGATATAAAATTAATGACTTGGTTCAGAAAGCTATTCAAGCAACAGACATTTCTCATTTAGAACCAGATAATGCTATCGTACGGGGTAATTGGTTTTTGTATGGATCTCAAAAAGAGAAAGACGCTGATCCTTACACGGTGTCTTATATCATTGAAGAGAAAAGAGACCATGTGAGATGTAACATGAGTGTTGGTGAACTTGTGTGGTTTTTATCCGTGAGACCAAAAGGAATAACAAAGACAAAAGAGGGTTATAATATTCAAAGTGGTGAAGGCGACGTGACACCATTCACATTGAAACCATTCGAAGATGTTGTGAAACCAGGAGCGGTGAAACCTGAAGTGGTGAGAAAAGTCTATGACAATAGGAAAAAAGTGAGTGAAGACAAGTTAGACCATTATTTGAACCAACTAAGTGACGAACGCGCTGACGAGTATGGGAGTTGGATCGCAATAGCATGTGTATTATATAACTGTTCACACGGAGCTCAATATGGTGAGCTTCTGTTCCACGAGTTTTCTAAGAGGAGTCCTAAATATAACGAGTCTGCGTGTGACAGTCTTTGGAACAAGCAAGAAAAAGGTTCTACGAGTTATTCTATAGGAACTCTAATATACTATTGCAAACAAGATAAGGGTGACAAATACAAACACTTTGCAGAAGAGAAAAAACCTAATAAGGACCGTGACGTCATTAGAGATCTTATCATTCATAATCTCAACATTAAAAATCTCAACGAGAGTCAAAAAATAACTCTAGTCTGCACAATGAGAAAAGAGAGATGGTGGCGTTACTTATGTTTTGTGGAGAAAAAGTTCATTGATCTTGACATGGAAGAGGAATTTCGCAGTTTAATGGACGCACCTAAAGAAAGTCAACACACAATGTTTCACGTAATCAAAATATTTAGAGCGAAAAACATTAAGTTTCTAAAACCTTATGATTGGAAAGACCACACAGGTTGGGAACAAAATTGTTTTGACAAGTTGAAAAAATATGATTGCGAAAGTTTTCTGAAAGATATTGTTTATGATAGCGATGATGATAGCCGTGATGACAGCGATGATGATAGCTGTGATGATAGCGATGATGATGAGTGGAATGAATACGAAGAGATCTTGAGTAGAGATCGTTATGAAGATATATTTTACAACTAGAATTAGTTTTTGTGAGATTTTGGAAAAAATTAATTTTCAACACACACTTTTTACACTTTTCTCACAAGATATTCACTCCAAATGTGGAGTGAATATATCAACTTACATAGAACTAACATCTTTTGCTTTACTTGAACTTGATGCTTTTGCGCTTGACTTTTGAACTACGCTAGGACGTTGATAATCTGCGATGATATGACTCACAACGTTACCACTCACAAGTCCTAGAACGGTTGCGCCAGATAATTTCAACCAATATTTCCAACCGCTTTTACAAAAGTTTCCTTTTAGAGCGAGTTGTTGTACCGCGATGACACTTGATCCTGTGATCGCAACATTTGCGAAACATTTTGATGGTATAACATTATCGTTAACAAATTTTGTTACTTCTTCCATTTATTATAGAGGTTGTTTTCGAGGTCTTTAAACATCACATGGTAGTCACGAATGTATGAGCTGATTTTTTTGTTTTCTTCACTTCCTTTTTGAGTACTTTGTTACCTATTAGAGTAAGTGTCACTACAGTAGCAGTCGTTACTATTCCTATCAACCATCCAAGAGACACACTCTCTTCATTGTCCACTTTTTGAGACGTCACGCTAGTCTCTGTTAATGATGGAACTTCTGTATCTTTAACTGACTTACTAAACACGGGAGAAGACATTTCATCTTCTTCATGGACTGGAACATCTTCGATCACGTCTTCGACTTTGATGTTTTCTGATACACGAATGATGTCGTTCACTAATCTATCTCGAGTTCCTTTCACATATTTTTTTCGTGAAGTAGTGCCTTTGATACCTATTTTCACAGCTATCGCTTTGAGCTCTTTCAAATTCAAATCTCTTAAAGATCCAATGTCGTTCATTTTATTTGTATTAAAAAGTGTATACAAAAGTGTATACGAGAAAGATGTATACAAAAAATGTAGGTCTAAAAGGAGGTTTTGTTCTAATAAATGCAGGCAGCTTCAATTCTTTTAACACCATTAATCATGTCAGGTGCAGACTTTTTGTTTTCAAGTCTGAGAGATGATGAATATTTAGAGGAAACCAAAAGACATAACGAGAAAATGTCTAAACTGGAAGAGGACCGTATCAAGTGGGAGCAAAACATTACCAAACAACAACTTGATCATGCACGGCGTCGTGAAGAACAAGGTGACGCAAAACAAGCACAAAACGAAGACAGATCAGTTCTCAATGAACTTCTTATTCAACGTGAGTTGAACTACAGTCAAATTCAAGGAGAACTTACCACACATCAAAAGAAAAATCCATATTATCTCACTGTGGATATTTTAGTGTCAAGTGCCGTTGCCTATGGTGGTTACCGTGTATATAAAAAATTAAGAGCGTGAATTTAGATTTGTACATATGATTATATATGTACAAATATTAACAGTCTTTTTTTAACTAACTTTATTAGTAGAAACTTTCAAGTGTGGAGATAGGTTGCGGTACAGGTGTTTTTACTTGTATCTCATGTGATTTTACTTGCGGTGTGTCTGTTTTTGAGAACTTATCAAAAATTTTGTTAGCGACAACACCAAAACTTACAAGACATATTCCTATAAACACATTAAACATATATGTAGAGCTTCTATCAGGACAACTCTTATTATCATCTCTCTCATCAAAACGGTCACTAACGTACTCGTATAATCCATCAACACGTTCTTCATTGATGTTGAGTCTAACGTCATAGTCCGTTTGTATTTCTAATTCCTTGAATCCACGTGAAACTAACACTTTGTTCACCAACTCTTCTTTGTCTATCGCAGTGTATTTTTGGACACTTAGTATACCATTTTCCACAGCGAGTCGTTTGAGATTTCTTAGCGACATATTTTTAATTTCTGTTTGATTACTCATTTATATTTAGACGACGGTTGTTGACGGTTGTTGACGGTTGTTTAACAGTTGTTGACGGTTGTTTAACAGTTGTTGACGGTTGTTTAACAGTTGTTTAACGGTTGTTTAACGGTTGTGGTGAAATTGAAAGCTAAAATACAACCACTATAGTAAACACAAGTTAAAATGTTTAGACATACAAAATATGAGATGGTTAGACAACATCAAGTTAAAAGCTAGTCAAATCTAGTCAAAAGCTAGTGAAGCATACGCTAAAGTCTAGTCAAACGCTAGTGACACATTAAATTCAAAACTATTAATAGTTTTAATTTTGTTTCTTTCTCACTCGTTCATCTTTTCTAAGACGCTATTTGCTTTTGACAACTCTAGTTGTAGCGCTGGTGTTGTCGCAATGAAATCACTTTCGACAAGGGATGTCATCATTTCGTCTCGCATGAATTCGGAAACATCAGATGATATTTTACCTCCTGTTTTTCTCACGCTATCGCGAAGATATTTCAACGGTTTGTTCGCCAGAACAATAAATTCAGGTTTCATTCGTAGTCGTGCATAAAGTTCATCTTCCAGATGATGTCGTGTGAGTGACGTGAACTTGTTATAATTACTTACACCACGAACGTGTAGTTTATGTCCGTACCATTTCAGTTCGGCTAATGTCATATCTGCGAATAGTTTCATTGTTTTATTAGACAACGAAACTAAAAGACCTATTAATTGTTTCTCATTTAAACCACCAATGAGACCAAACCATTTGTGTTCATATTCAAGATCGCATCGTAAGCTGTGTAAACGTGACATCTCAAATCCTCATCTGGGACGAGGTCAGGATCCCGTTGAATCTCAAGAACGATATCTGAACCACCTAAGGTGTTACGACCATTTCCATACTCATCAGGTGCAAAAGTAGATCGAAGATCAACACACAATGCAAACATATCACCACAGAAGAAGTCATGTGGTTTCATGTGGCCGCAAAATGTCTTTCTAGCCTCTGTAAGTAAGTCTACAGTTTTAATTCCTGTGTTGTACACTGCACCTGGAACACCCTTATACGTAATGTTCACGCAACTAATTCCAGGGAAAACAAATTCTTCGGATCCACCACGTTTCTTTTTTGTAAACAACATGATGATTTGGTTCAACGACATTTTCGACACGTTGATGTTTTCATTGATCAACATGTCATCTTTTGACCATAATGTTTGATGCAACCATGACAATCCACGGAATGGGAGACTTTTTCCTTCTGTGTACTGACTCATCACAAGACTTCGTAAATCAGGTGAGGAGATAATATCATACTCTACTTCTACAGAACTTAAAGTGTACGATCCTTTTGAGAGTACTTTACTAGGATCTGCAAGAACTAATGTAAACTCTAGGTTATCAACGTTACCACTAGGTACCATGATTCCTTGATCTGAAATAATTTTACCAATTTGAATCTTTTGATGTTTAAAAACTTTTGATAATTTTTTCACAATCACTTTACATTTCTCATCTACGTCTCCACCATTTCCACGAAGTAGGTCATCGCTAATGCCAAATTCGGTGAGTTCTTCACGAGCACGTTGTGACAACCACATGTCAGAATACGTTCTCATTAAATTCTCATGTGCGTTATCATATAAAGTTTCACCACCTATGGAAACAATAAGACGTTGAACAAGATTCGCTGACAAATTATTAAACAGTTTTGCTTCAGGGTCTGTACGTGTGAATATAAATCTCAAATTAATACTATTAGGATCAATAGGATGTGTTGCTCCTAAATCACCGATACGAATATTCACATCTTCACCAGGACTGTGATAGCTTGGAAAGTGAGTAACGACATATTTCGTTCGGGAACCACGCAGTTGTGGATCAGAGCGTGACAACCATGAATAAGCAGGGTTTTGATCACTTGTTGAGGTTCGTGTACGTTGAACTTTTGTGGATTTCATTCTTATCTTTATTAAGATAAGAATAATTCGAGGTTATAAAATGGGTATCATAAGAGTCTTTTATATTTTCTTTTACGTCTGAATAGTTTTTTGAGATCAACATTATGTCGTGTGAGTTCATCTCTGATGAATGAACCAACACACACCACGGATAATATTGAAACTGTGACAACAATAAATATAATCATATTAGTTTATTAAGAATCCAACCTCCAACACTAATCATAGCGATTGTCGTGACATTTTCTGATAAAAATCCAAGTCCATTTGATAGAACATCTGCGCTCGTTCCTACTGCTTTCAATAGTGATCCTGCGGCACCTGTGAGATTTTCTGCGGCATCAAAGACATTTCCCCCGACTTTTTGTACAGTTTCTGCGGTTTTTTCTAACAAACTTCGCGGCGCCACCGCCACAAACGTTCCTACTGTCGCAGCCATTAACACGCCTGTTCGTAACGTTTTGTTCTTCACTATTTTCTTCGCATATTTCTTAACTTTCACGTTAGGACGAATCTTTTTGTACCAAGGACGTCTCCTTGAAACTTTCATTGTTGAACGAATATTTTTTCGCATGTTCATAGGTACTTTCGCCATGTTAGATCGAGACTGAAACTTTCTTACTCTTTGTACCTTCATTTTATTTGAATAAAAGATGTTAACGATAAGCACTCATGGAAAACTAAACACAACAAAGAACACCCCCGATTTGAAAACAATCATCAAGGGCTCTTTCGACTACAACCCTTTGGAACCTAAGATCACACTACCTACGTCAGATAACACCTTACCACAACTATGGTTGAGACTTACAAGTTATAGTATCACAAAAGCTACTTGGAAGTGTGATGAGACACCTCGTTTGAATTTGGACAACTTATACTTTAGATCTCTCGCCGCTATGTATGTGGCAACCACAAAGTGTGGAATTTGTACTCATCACTTAGATAATACGCAAGTTGGAGGAATATTGAAGTATCACATAGCTTTAACCTTTCACTTCATGATGGAGAACAAAAAACTGCTCAAAGACGAACTCAATCCTATAGACATCAAAGTCATTCTTAATAACATTCCAACTAAAAAGATACGTTGGGAAACAAGAATTAAAAGAGTAACAGAAGATCCAACAGAGTGGATGACTAGAGAAAAAAAAGACAACACAAAAAGAAACATAGAGTTAATATATAACGATCCCTATTACTCTAAAATAAAATACGAACAACTTATAAGTTACGAGACACACCCTATGGACTATAGAAAGATGATCCACAAAAACTCAGAAGGAATCACTAAATATGGAATAACTAAGATCACAGACTCTACACTCACAATGATGTACTGTATGTTGTTATCTCAAGGTAAGACAGGATTTCCCCTCGTTAGTAACACAGATATTGGTATGGTTCAACTCACTCAAACAGAGTTTAAAAGATTACACAACATTCGTGTTAATAGTGGTGTGCTATCTCAAGTAGTGCGTGACACAAGAGCAGCTATGGGTTTAATAGCATCTTCGACAACCTCTTGGATTGACATTGCACAAGGGATTGTTAGAATCCCAAAAACAATGTTGTTATATAAGATTATAAGTGATAACAATTCGTTAAAAACTTCGCTATTAGTTCAAGAATTCAAAAGTGAACCTGTTGTTAACATGGTAGACAACATAGATATAGAATCACATAGTGAAGAAGAAGACAACACAGACTCAGATGATAGTGACTCAGACAGTGATTCTGAAGACTCAGATAACAATACTGAACCATGGTCAAACAAATATGCACTTCCTGTCGTAGCAGTGTTTGGTGTTTTAGGTTTAACTCTCAAATTAATAAATGACATACGGAAAAAAGTTCACTAAGGTGTTATCACTACCTCATACCGAACTCATTATCGGTAGATCAGGTTGTGGAAAGACGCGTTATCTCATTCAACAACTTGAATCTATCTTAAAAAATAATCCTGGTTTGTTAAAAATTTATATTATTTGTCCCACCATCGAGAACAATAAAGCTTTTAGAACATGGAAACTTCCGTTACATCTCACGAAGAAAGTTCATTACATCGGATGTCATCAGGATTCTGTGAGTGATGAGATTCGTGAGATTATGGGAAAATGTAAAACACCAGCCAACAAAGGATCAGAAGATACACCACGCAATCTTATTGTACTTGATGATTGTGCACAAGGAAACAATGTCAAAGGAAGAACATCACCCTTGGTAAGTTTAGCTTTCAACGCCCGCCATATTGGTGTGGGTGTGATTGTCGTGACTCAACAACTCACTAGCATTTCAAAACCGTATCGTGATAATCTGAGTCGCGTTGTTACCTTTCATCTTCAGTCGAAACAATCTAATACATTACTTTTTGATGAGTTTTTGGGGAGTATCACCGACGAAGATAAGAAACAAATTAAATACACACTGAAGACAACAGAGTACAGTTACATGGTCATCGGATTAGGATTCCCACATTCTTACGATATTGTAACGTGAATAAATTTTTTGTAACGCGTGATGTGTTACAAAAGAAAAAGACCTACATTTCGTTTGGCATCTCTCCACTCTTCTCTTCAGTAGCAACTCTCGCTGCACAAATACCATCGTAGAGATATTTTCCTACAATGCCAACACCGACGACAACACCAACATATGGAATACACGGTGTCACTTTCCCAATAATATTTGTTGCAAGATCCATAAACGTTGTATTGTTTAATAAATCTTTTCGCATATTTTCCACCGCTTCTTCTTTTAAAATATTACTACTACGACAAACAGACGCTAATCCTTCCACAAATGAAATACACATGGTTTCGTTCACAGATTTCAACTCTTGTCTTTTCACATCTTCTAAAATAAGTTTGAGTGTCTCCACCGACAAATCTTCGAGACTAGGGATATTTCTGACTTTTCCTTGGATGATTAAAAGTTTCACTTCGGCTTGTAAATTTTTTAACTCTTGTTCAGACATTTATTTAAGACCTATATTTCAACCTTATCTTAATAAAGTGATATGTACGCACCAAATATTGAAGAGATAAGTCTCGTCGTGAAAAAAGATCTCCAAGACGCTGTGAAGAAAATTCGACGCCTGAAAACCAAAGCCGTGATTAAAACAGTCGTTACTACAATTATACTTGTTGGAGGAGTAACCACCGCAATCCTGTTTCCAAATCCTATCGCAGTCGCAGTTGCTATTGGAGCAGCCACTGTTCTATCTGGATCAGAAGGACTCAAACATACATTGAAGAGATTAAAAGCATCCAAAGAGAAAAAAAAAGAGGTAAAACTCATCAACAAGAACACCGACGACTTGGTGTTAGTCAGCAAAGTCAAATCTCTCGTTGAACCGCCCCCTTATATTCCCTCAGCACCTGAATCTCCCGCGTTACTTTACCCAAACCTTCGCGTCTAGTAAATGAACACAAGACAAAAATTAGAAGAAACATTCAAAAAGATCATAACTGGTATGTCCTCAGGATGGTTCGGTACATTTTTTAGTTTCTTCTTTTATGACTTCAAAACATTCCAAGTCGACGTTTTAGAACTAAGTCTTGCACTTTTAAAACACATTGTGTATAGAGAGGTTGAAAACACATTATAAGAAACAGCTTTTGTGTTCTTTTGAGAACATAAAAACTAATCACCACACTGTATCGTATCCATCAAACGCTTTCACTAACGCGTAGTCATCTTCTTCATCCATTTGATAGGGAACACAACTCCACCGATCTTTCAAATGTTTCAACAATCCAAATAAACACATTGTTTATTAAGTTGTCGCTCCTCTAATTGTCTCTTTCGAAAAAAATTAGGATTGTAGTGATCAGGTTTTGCAAGTGGCGACCATCTATTTTTTAAACACCGTATAACATCAAAGAAACACATTTATTATAGGGATGAAACAAGGTATATGGATGTGTTTTCAAAAAAAAAAATAAAACACATTAATAGAGAAGTCAACTACTTCTTCATATAAGATTTGGTGTATGCCAATTGTACCACTCATTTAGTTTTTCAAGCTATCATGTCTTTTTTTTCCAAGAATTTATATCCGAAGATATAAAATCGTTATAATAAAGGAGTGGACTCCTGACAACTCTTCGCTTTTGATTAGACATTCTCTCTTTTTTCGAGTTCAGTTTCCAAAATGGAAATTAAACTGTATTATATCAAAACACGCTATTTTCGATGACATACATTAGCTCATTGCTTTTTGACGTTTTTGGGTCATTTTGAAGAAAAAATTAACTACGTTACATAGGGAAAACACATGAAATTCATGTTTTGAAAACACTTTTTTTTGAAGCATTTTTGGTGTACATGAGAACGAGGCTGAAAACATGAATTTGAAATTTTTTGAAATATGAATTTGAAATTTTTTGAAATATGAATTTTTTTGAAATATGAATTTGACATTTTTTGGAAATATGAATTTGAAATTTTTTGAAATTTGAAATTTTTTGAAACATGAATTTTTTTTAGAAAGTGGATTTTTTTGGAAATATGAATTTGACATTTTTTGAAATATGAATTTGACATTTTTTGAATTTGGCATTTTTCGAAACACGAATTTGAAATTTTTAGAAACGTCTTGGAAAACGGCGGCCATCTTGGATTTGAGATTTTGAGCCAGGGAACGGCGGCCATCTTGGATTTGAGATTTTGAGCCATAGTGCCACCATTTTCACGAATTTTGAGCCAAAGTGCCTATCATTACTACTGTTTAAGTTTAAGGCATGGTGTCAGGCAAAGGGTACAGCTGAGGAAAAGGCGCTGTTGAAGGAGTATGTGACGGCGAAGAAGATTGCAAAGAAGGCAGTTGCTCAGGCTCAGCAGGAGGAAAGAAATAGAGTAGGAGAGAAGCTTAATACAGAAGAAGGGCAGAGATCTGTGTACAAGATAGCGAAGCAGATGGCTAAGGAAAGGCAGGATGTGGTTGGAGTGAACTGCGTGAAGGATGAGAGAGGAAATATAGTTGTGCAACCAGAGATGATGAAAAAGAGATGGAGGGAGTATATGGAGCAGTTATTGAATGTAGAGAATGAATGGGATGGGAATGTAGAATGTGGGGTAGTTGAAGGACCAAGAGAGCACATCACAAAGATGGAAGTAGAGAAAGCAATAGGGAAGATGAAAAGTGGGAAGGGAGGTGGGCCAACGGAATTGGTGGGCGAAATTATTAGTGCAGCTGGTCAGATAGGTGTGAAGAAAATGACGGAAATCTGCAATATGGTTGCGGAGGAGGAAAAGATACCGAAGGATTGGGAGCTAAGTACCCTTTTACCTATATACAAGGGGAAAGGTGACCCAATGGAGTGTGGGGCACATCGGGCTATAAAGTTGCTGGAACATGGGATGAAGGTATTGGAGAGGGTTCTGGAGAGAAAGCTGAGAGATAAAGCGAATATAGATGGCATGCAGTTTGGGTTTATGCCTGGAAAGGGAACGACAGATGCGATCTTTATGGTTCGGCAGATGCAGGAAAAATTTGTGGCTAAGAATAGACCACTATATTATGCATTTGTGGATCTGGAGAAAGCATTTGACAGAATTCCCAGGGAGGTGGTTAGGTGGGCGTTGAGAAAGCTGGGGGTTGAAGAATGGTTGGTGAAAGCAGTGATGACAATGTATGAGAAAGCAAGAACTGTGGTGAGAACGAAGCATGGGAATAGTGAAGAGTTTGAGGTGAAGGTTGGGGTCCATCAGGGTTCGGTCCTGAGTCCATTGCTGTTTGCGTGATGCAGGCGCTGACGCAATTGAGTTGTTGTATGTCGATGATCTGGTTTTGATGGCTGAGAGCATTGAGGAGCTTAAGGAGAAAGTGATGCGATGGAAAGAATGCATGGAGGCAAAGGGTTTGAAGATGAACACTGGTAAGACTAAGGTGATGGTGTCAAGGAAGAATAGTGGTCATGTTGAAAAGTTAGGGAAGTTGCCGTGTAGTATATGTGGGAAGGGTGTTGGAAATAATTCTATTCGATGCACAGGCTGTAGTGGATGGGTACACAGGCGGTGCTCAGGCGTGAAGGGCTCACTGGCTAGAGTTGTGGATACGTTTGTTTGTAAGGTGTGTGAAAGAGCAGAGAATGGAGAGGATAGTGACGTAGATGAGAGCATGGATCTGGGCAATGAGGTGCATTTAGAGAATGTTAAAAAGTTTTGTTACCTGGGGGATATGCTGAATGGGGGTGGAGGAGCAAATTCAGCATCTGTGGCAAGGGTACGTTGTGCATGGGGAAAGTTTAAAAAGCTCTCTGGGATCCTGACAAGGAAGGAAGTGTTGCTAAAGCTGAAGGTGTATGTGGCCTGTGTGAGGAGTGCTATGGTGTATGGAAGTGAGACGTGGGCCATGACTGTGGAGCTGAATAATAGACTGGAGAGGACAGAGATGCGGATGGTGCGGTGGATGTGTGGCGTATCGCTGAGGGATAGAGTGTCTAGTGAGGAGCTGAGGGAAAGAATGGGTATTGAATCGGTGTCTGACGTGGTAAAGAGGAGCCGATTAAGGTGGATGGGACATGTGCTGCGGAAAGATGATGGTGCAGACTGGGTGAAGAGGTGTATGTCGCTTGAGGTTGATGGTGCAAGAGGAAGAGGAAGGCCAAGGATGACATGGAGCCAGGTAGTGGAGAGGGATATGAGAGAGAGTGGGCTGAAGAGGGAAGATGCACATGATCGTGGAAAGTGGAGGAAACTGTCGTGGGGAACCACCCGGCCAACCCCTGCGTATAAGCGGCGAAAACGGCCGTAAAACGTCTGTTGTTGTTGTTGTTTGTTTGTATATATATATATAAATATATATATATATATATATATATATATATATATATATATATATATATATATATATATATATATATATATATATATATATATATATATATATATATATATAAAAGTAAAAAAGTAAAAAAGTAAATATATATATACTTAATATAATAATATAGTAAATATAGTAAATATATATACTTAATATAGTAATATATATATACTTAATATATACTTAATATAGTAAAATATATATACATATATACATATATATATATATATATATATATATATATATATATATATATATATATATACATATATATATATACATATATATATATATACATATATATATATATATATACATATATATATATATATATATACATATATATATATATATATATATATATATATATATATATATATATATATATATATATATATATATATACATATATATATATATATATATATATATATATATATACATATATATATACATATACATATATACATATACATATATATATACATATATATATATATATATATATATATATATATATATATATATATATTATATATATATATATATATATATATATATATATATATATATATATATATATATATATATATATATATATATATATACAGCGAAGGAAAGGCACATCATAATTCAAGCTAAGAACTCCTTGCTCTTTAGCGAAACCGAAGCTTGGTGCAAGAAGGACAGTAGCTCGAATTTTGATGTGACAATGGGCAGTTTTGACGGTGCGGAAACATGCGAACTGGTGGGATCCTACCTACTTTCGCAATTACCAACCGCGTACAGAAACGACATTGGCTTGTACCGCGACGATGGCCTCAGCGCGTTCAATGTTTCACCCAGAAAGACCGAAAAGATCAGAAAATAAATCTGCAAGGTATTCAACGACAACAATCTCAAACTTACCATCGAAGCTAACAAGAAGTGCGTGAACTTTCTGGACATCACTCTTGACCTCAGGTCCGGCACCTACAAACCGTACACGAAGCCAGGCAATGTCCCTCAGTACGTCAACGTGCAAAGCAACCATCCCCCGTCCATCCTACGTAGAATCCCTGAAACTATTAACCAACGCCTTTCGAGAATTTCATCCGACAAGCAATCGTTCGACGCAAGCACTCGCCCATATCAAGAAGCTTTGAAAAAGAGCGGCCACAGCTATAACCTACACTACGATCCACAACCCGCACAAAAAATCCGCCGCAGAAGCCGTAATATCACCTGGTACAACCCTCCTTTCAACTCAAACGTCAAAACCGATATCGGACATAAATTCCTCAAAGCAATCGATGAATCCTTCCCCATAAACCACCCGCTAAACAAAATATTCAACCGGAACACAATGAAACTAAGTTATAGTTGTATGCCGAATGTCCAGAGCATCATCTCGTCGCACAATAAAACCATTCTACGCAAAGAAGCCAACAAGAACACCGTAACAGAAAGAAATTGCAATTGCCGCGCGAAAGACGCCTGCCCACTGCAAGGAGAATGCCAAACAAAGGCAGTAATCTACCAGGCCGCAGTGACGAACAAAGCCACGAAAGAAGTACAAACCTACGTTGGTCTTACTGAGAACACTTTCAAAACCCGCTACCTTAACCACACCAGCTCTTTCCGTAACAGAACCAAGAGAAACGCAACCGAACTAAGCAAGCACATTTGGAAATTAAAAGACTCTAACACCTCGTATACTATTAACTGGAAAATCATTAAGAAATCACAACCATATTCCAATAAAACCAAACGCTGTAACTTATGCCTGTCCGAAAAATTTATCATCATATGCCACCCCGAACTAAGCTCTCTCAACAAACGGAACGAACTCGTATCCACATGCCGACACCGGAAGAAATTCCTACTACGATAACAATCTCACCACTACATGTAACATGATCAAATTAATTATGCATCTATTGTATAATATTCCGTTGCGCTGTCAAAATATTATATCATTTACCTGATGAGTGTGGCGAGCTTAACACTTGCCATACGAAACAGTTCTGTAGTAAATAAAATTTCGATGAAGTAACTTGTGTTTCTCATCTTGTGTTATACCGCTCTGCGTACGCATTGAGCACTCTATCCGTACGATTTTGTATGCGCTAGTTTCTATCCTCACGATAGTTTCTATCACTACATTTATCTATATATATATATATATATATATATATATATATATATATATATATATATATATATATATATATATATATATATATATATATATATATATATATATATATATATATATATATTATATATATATATATATATATATATATATATATATATATATATATATGTATATATGTATATATATATATGTATATATGTATATATGTGTATATATATGTATATATATATGTATATATATGTGTATATGTGTATATGTGTATATGTGTATATATGTATATATGTATATATGTACATATGTACATATGTACATATGTACATATGTACATATGTACATATGTTATATGTATATATGTATATATGTATATATGTATATATGTATATATATATATATATATATATATATATATATATATATATATATATATATATATATATATATATATATATATATATATATATATATATATATATATATATATATATATATATATATATATATATATATATATATATATATATATGTATATATATATTACGAGTATTATACCATGGGCCCTTCTTTTAACTATCTACGTATACAACCACAAATAAATTTTATTTGTAAGTGTAACTTGCAAACGCAGCAGTCAGACACATAAGGTACATACAGTCATTATTGTAGTAATGTATGGCACCATGCCCACGGAGGTAGAGCTTACATTATACAAGTCGATAATAAGAATTGACTGTAGTCCCCCGTTTGGGGAGGCCTTCCAAGTTTCCTTGAAAACGAAATGTAGCGGATACAGGCGAGAAGTCTTCCAATTATTCAGTACTCTAGATATGGAAAGTCTACCTGACCTTAGTAGAAGTCTACCTGAACCTGACCTTAGTAGAAGCTCGAGTAGAAGTCTACCTATAAATGTTCTAAGCCATCCTTGTCGCAGTTTACTACCTCATGCCCCAAACAACCATCTATATAATTTAAAAACGAGTAATGGTAACGGATGGACCTCCATATTCTCAGGAACTGAAAGACACAAACGATCATTTGTTCCACATGCATGCAAATTTTTGTTATTCGGTTTTCAGCATCTAATTGTTATTCGGTTTTCGATATCTTGTATACCTTTTTTATCTATATTCTATATCTTTTAATCAATTTTCTAACTACATACTATTATTGAAATATGTAAACCCATTGTACTTTTTAACTTAAGATGGATAATTAAAAGATTATTATAAAACGTACCAGCAGATTGAATAGCCACCATTGCAGTGACTCCACATGCCCAAAAAATTGGGATTTCATCTTCTCCAATGTGCATAGGATTTCCAAAATCAACTTCCTCAATGTTTTGGATCCCTAATACTGATGGGTTTCCGATGTGTATTGGAGCACCATGGACACAGTCAAGTTTATATGTGGCTTCAAATAATGCTTGCATCTGCTCGGATTTGACAGGTCTCATGGATACAACCATATTCGCCGAAAATGGTGGTGAAGAGTTACACCTTACATTGGTGATATACATTGAAACATTTTTGCCCTCGTTGACCTTGGTCAAATTAATACCAGCTTTTTCTATGGCTTCTTCAAAGCCAAAGCTGCAGCCCAAATAAAATGTTACCAAGTCATCCCAGTCAAAATGAGTAAGGTCAGATAGAGCTTCATAGAATTTGCCATCTTTGTGCTGCCAGTATTTTGATAGCTGGGTTCTAAAAACATGCACAAATATACTAAATAATAATCCATAGAAAGTGAGATGTACGGGGGCTGAATGGGCAACCGCCAGGGGCCCGCGGTTCCTAGGGGCCCACTATGTTCGAAAAACAAACTAATCGATGTTCACACCTAAAGTTATAAATACCTAAAATAAAAGTTATAATTTTTCTCGTTTTATTTATCTTATTTTGAATTTCATGCGATCAAGTGATTCAACTACAGCGATCTTCGACAGTAGTTTTGAGTTTCCCAATCCCAAATGCTTGAAAGCTCGCGTGAAAATTAAATGACACCGATCGATCGACGATTTTCGGGGGGGGGGCAAAAACAGCCAGGGCTCCCAGGTACGCTTAATCCGCCACTGTACAAGACTACAATGTTTTTCACTCCGAAAGGAGTTATTCTGTACCTAATTTAGCCTAAATTAGGTACAGAATAACTCCATTTGGAGTTAAATTAACTCCTTGAAATTAACAGTGGTACAATAAGAGTGGTTTTTTTCTTAGTGGTTTTCTTATGAAAATAATTTTTTGACCATTTTAAAATGCTAGCTGAATTATTTAAAATGCTAGCTGAAATATAGAAATATATATATAGAAATATATATATAGAAATATATATATATATATATATATATATATATATATATATATATATATATATATATATATATATATATATATATATATATATATGCGCATATGATTATTGTATAGTATGTATAGTATTATATAGTATAGTATTATTATATACTATACAATATTATATAGATTATTGTATATGATTATTGTATACTATGCGCATATGATTATTGTATAGAATATGCGCAATATAAATTATAAATATTATTAAAAAGTTTGCTTAAAAGTAAAAGTTTAACGTTATTTTACTTATTTACATGCATAACATTTGTTTTCATGTCGGCATTTGGAAATGAATTCTGATCTTTTGTTGAGCAAGGATTGTTTGTCCGCGTTTTTTTCAGCTAGGCATAAGTTAAATGCTTGGTGCCTCCGTTGTGCGCCATTGAACGCATTCGAATTGACCATTTGATTGAGTAATTGACGTTCGGGGCTGTTTACATGAATCCGGATTGAGATTCAGCTCAATCCGGATTGAGTTCATTCCGGTTCTCATTCTGGAATGAAATTTCATTCGAGATTGAAATTTCATTCCGGTGTCATGTAAAGGCGGTGCGAGATTTCATTCCGGAATGAAAAATACGACCTAGAGGACTGAAACGAACAACACATGTGTTCTTTTAACATTGATAGACGACAATTTGCAGCTAGAGACACGAATTGCGTCGACGTCATATTGTTCAATATAAATAGCTTTTTATCGACGACGTTATAAATTAAAGGTGAATTAAAGTGCACCTAACCCCAAAATGATAATGCTATGTTTGAAAGGGTACTTAAAATTATGAAGAATGGCACTAACAGTTCTTCGATATCTATTTTCGTTCTTGAGGTATTCAGTTATATGTGATATGTTAATGAGGCACAGGATGACGTCATAGCAGGCAAACAACGTTGTTGCAATTCTAAAATTTGTGTATATCTTCAAAGTTATCCAACGAAATTACTTGAAACTTTGCACGTAGATACATACCACCAAACCAAAGAACATGGTTCAAGTTATGTTGTCACCATAGTAACAGATTAGCTTCCGAACGTCTCCGTTCCCATACAGAAATCTTCATTTTCTGTCGTTGCAAGCAATTTCGATTTCAAACTTGGGTATTGCATTGCAAAAGTTATTGCAAAAGTTATTGAGAACTGCCAATCTCAACATGTTCTGCATTTGAGAGAAAACAAATTATTTTGTTTTAGAGACCAGTAGGTCTGGAAGCTAATCTGTAACTATGGTGACAACATAACTTGAACCATGTTCTTTAGTTTGGTGGTATGCATCCACGTGCAAAGTTTCAAGTAATTTCGTTGGATAACTTTGAAGATATACACAAATTTTAGAATTGCAACAACGTTGTTTGCCTGCTATGACGTCATCCTGTGCCTCATTAACATATCACATATAACTGAAATCGCTGAAAGAATCCTGGGATTGAATTCCTATGTAAACGCTGTTTGAATTCACGTTCAATCCGGAATGAAACTGAATCCGAATTCATGTAAACAGCACCTTAAACTCGTGCTCCGTCATGCCAATGTAGGATTTTTAATGCGATCTTGAGCGGTGACTGTGGCTTCGTAGACCAAGTTGTTGGTTAGGCACGCGCATGGGCAGATGGTGTTCCTTCGAAAATTACAAGATTTTTCAGGGGTGGTGTCATTTGCCTTTAAGGACTTTGGCATGGTGGTATTTAATAATGCTAGCCATGTTATTCATGCTGCTGTAGCTGACTTTGGAACCTACATTCGTCTGGACGTTTGCACTGTAAGGTAGATTGAACCATGGATAATAAATAGACTGGATAGGAAACTGGTTGACGTCAGCGTGAAAACCTACTTGAAATTCGTGATGTCACGAAGATGTCACGAGTACACAGATTTTGCTGAGTTTCTCTTCGACTTCTCCATATTTTTGTATTCAAGTAGCTATATTGAGATTCCAAAATGTTTCATCGTCTTACAAACCTGCCTAAGCCACGACCAAATGATCGAGGTAAATTTTGTTCGTCTTTGTTTCAGCTGTTTTCGTTTTGTGGTGAAGAAACTGGCGTCGCAAAACTACCGTTGTTTTAGTTGAAATTTGGGACGCGTTTTTCACCGTCTAAAGTTGGATCTTTTCGCCTAAAATGAGTAATGGTAGTCGGATATTCCATCGTAAAGTGGCATTGTGATATTTTTTGGTAGTTTGACTATCATTTTTAGCTGTATTATTGCTAAACGTTGCGATTCATGGTGATTTTGTGACATCACGATTTGCAACTAGGTTTTCACGCGACCAACTGGTGCCTAAACCAATCAGCATGCTGGAAACGTCGCACGTGATCTTAGTTTCCTATCCAGTCTATTTACTATCCATGATTGAACCAAGTGGTGTTACGTGGCCGGTTTTTCCTCTGGGCATTTTGTTTTGATTGGCGAAGCTAAATGGTTCATTGAAACCACTTGATTTCAGTGCTTCGTTGTAGATAGGTGCGGCTTTCTTGAATTCACAGAGCATGACAAGCTAGCTCTCGTACGGAACTAAAGTTCAAATATTACCCGATTAATTTACGATACATAAACAGATTTTACGAAGAGAATGCGCGTAATATAATAGGAACGTATATTATGTCATAGATTCGGTAATTCCAAATCACTGTTTTCAGAATTGAAATCGGTTAAATATTGACCGAGATAACGTTCAAAATCTACGACGAAACTCCTTAAAACATTTGTAATCTACAAATATAGGGCGGGCGACGGATGAGTACTGAGAACCATTCTGATTACGAAACATATAATATATTCATTGGATAAAAATGTTGTCATATAGGACAGGCGTGCGAGGGGTTATTGAGGAACGTATTTCTAGTTCAAAATAACTTTCTCCTTATGGAAGCCGAGAATTTTGGAATGTTTCTGATAGGTAGCTTGAAATTCCTGTGCTCTACCGAGAATAGCCAATCAGAAGCAGTCTCGTATTAAACCTATGTTATTGCTTCATCAAATAAAAACACTAAATGTATTTTCTCACTACAAAGATTTAACACAAGATCATGAGTTAAAGTGTTTATGAAACGAAAATTAAGTTTTAGGTATTTAAACGAGCTCCTAAAATAACGAGAAATGGTAATTTAGAGCTCTTTCATATCTCACGTCTTTCGTTTTGTGTCTTGCTGATCTAAAATTATTGATATTGGTTTAAATTTTTATAAAAAGATGTATATACTGTACGTTTGCTTTTGTTTGATATACAATAATGTATTTGTTGAAATTTTCCGATGCATGGTCAAGGGCTGTAGCTCAAGCATGAGTACTACCGTATATTATATTTATTAAAAACATATATAATTTTTTTAGTCTTGTCAACTACACAAAATTGTGGCATCACAAAAGAACGCTTTAACACCCATGTTAATTTGCTGCTGTACTCCCAAGGGACCACTAATCACTACTGTCTCATCAAATATTTGAATACATTACTATACGACCAGAATCTTCTCTGCATGGGTTTATCCGAGAAGACCACCTACCACACTGTTGTCAACGCATCGAACTCCCAAACGAGGACAACGCCGCGCTTTTCTTCAAAGATTATCATAAGCAATTAAAAGTACCGTTCGTCATCTTTGCCGATTTTGAAAGTTTAACGACCAAGATCGACTCTACTCAACCGAACCCAGAAACGTTCTCTCTCTCTCTGTCTCTCTGTCTCTCTTCTCTCTGTCTCTCTATGTCTCTCTCTCTCTCTCTCTATGTCTCTCTATATGTCTCTCTCTCTGTCTATCTCTCTCTCTGTCTCTCTGTTCTGCTGTCTCTCTGTTCTCTGTCTCTCTGTTCTCTGTCTCTCTGTTCTGCTGTTATAAGTGGTCCATTGGGCTGTATTTTTAATATGTCTATTAATTCTGGTATTTTTCCGGATAGCTGGAAAATTGCTAAAGTTTTCCCGGTTTATAAGGGAAATGCCAGAAGTGATGCCAATAACTATCGTCCAATTTCAGTTTTATCTGTCGTAGCTAAAGTATTTGAGAAGCTTATATTTAACCAACTCTATTTATATTTAACACAAAATTATATTTTAAGTAAGTTTCAATCTGGGTTTCGATCTGGTCACTCTACTTTAACGGCTCTTTTGCAGGCAACTGAAAAGTGGTTTAGAAATATTGATAATGGCTATATGAATGGTGTAGTTTTTGTTGACCTAAGTAAAGCTTTTGATACTGTAGATCATGTAATCCTTTTAAGAAAGCTGAGCATTTATGGGATTAGGGGAACATCGTTAGAATGGTTTTGCTCATATCTCACGAATAGATCGCAATGTTGCATGGTCAACAATACAATGTCAGCACCTTGGCCATTGACGACGGGAGTTCCACAAGGCTCCACCTTAGGTCCTTTACTATTTCTGGTTTATATAAATGATCTACCGAACTGTTTAGACTTCACTGCTCCTGGCATGTATGCTGATGATACACTGATTACTGCCACCGCTGAAACGGTTGATGAAATTGAAAGCATTTTAAATTGGGATATCAAGAAACTTAGTATATGGCTTAGTGCCAATAAGTTATCGGCTAATATCACTAAAACTGAGTTTATCATTATAGCATCTAATTATCGATTGAAACAGCTGATAGGGGATCCTAAGATTAAGTTAAGAGAAAAGATTATCAAACGAGTATCAAAGGCTAAATTGCTTGGAGTTCTGGTGGACGAAAAACTAAGTTGGGACGATCATATTGATGAAAGAATAGTTCCAAAGATACTAGGGGGCCTTCGGATGCTCAAAGTATTGAGAAATATATTAACAATACCTCATTTGGTCTCTCTGTATCAATCACTCATAGTTCCTTATTTTGATTATTGTAGTACGGTATGGGGTAACTGTGGTACTGTACTGAAAAATAAGCTTCAAAAATTACAAAACAGAGCAGCTAGAATAATCACTAGGTCCGGATATGAGATCAGATCAATTGATATATTAGCTTCGTTAAATTGGTCTGATCTTGAGATTAGAAGAAAACGGCAAAAGGCCATTTTAATGTATAAGATCATTAATGGCTTTGCCCCAGCCTATCTGAGTAAAATGTTTACACGAATAAATGAGGTTCATAATCATGATTTACGGGCTTCTGAAATTAATGTTGCAATTCCATTTCCTCAAACAGGGTATTTAAAGCGCAGTTTATTGTACAGCGGCGCTGTCTTATGGAATGGTTTACCATCGATTCTTAAAAATGCAACTAATGTAAATAGTTTTAAGAATTTGATCCAAACTTATAATTTTTGATGTTATTTGTTTCATTGTATTAAGCATTTGTATATACATGTAATTTGCATTTGCGGCTCTCTTGAAAAGCAATTGTAAATAGTTGAAGAAACCACCGTATTTAAATAAAGTTGTCTCTCTCTCTATGTCTCTCTCTATGTCTCTCTCTCTCTCTCTCTCTGTCTCTGTCTCTCTCTCTGTCTCTCTCTCTCTGTCTCTCTCTCTCTGTCTAATAGCGTCAAAATGGAGCGTCAAAATGCGGACAAACAAACCAAATTTGACTCACAAATGATTTCAAATGAGCTATTTTCTTTTGTTATGGCCGCAAGAATTATGGGTAAAAGCGGACAAACATAAATTAAACTACTGTACGAGTGTCATTTGTTTTCCTAATCCTATAAATTACAAGTACATGGAATTATCTCCTTTTGACACAATTCCAAACAATAGCTTGATTTCTTGTAAAATAGGTCAAGTTGCTCGTGAGAATGAAGGAAATAGCATTGTAGAAAATATGAGACGATGTTTACTAGTCATACGGTAGATGCTTTCAAATAAGTAATAAAACGTGTTGTGCTGCGTAGAAATACAAATAAATATAAAAAGGTTGGTGTGCCGAAATAGCGTGTAAGTTGTCTAACGTTTCGAGCGAAGGCCCTTCGGCAGAGAGTGAAATGTAAAGTGAAATATTCACTAATCATTAATTTCATTTTGCGTTTCACTCTCTGACGAAGGGCCGCTCGAAACGTTAGACAACTTACACACTCTAGATTACTCGTCTTTGAAACCAAACCACTCTTGAAACAAACCCATCTTATCGAAACAAACCCGTCTTAAACAAACCCAAAACAATCAAGAGTATAAGTATTTCACTATTTCGGGAGTACACCTAATTTCGCTTTCCGATTGGTGAAATTGGTTCGTAATATTTACAACGAACATGTTACCGCTGGGTTATAGTGGCGTTGGCGGGCTCAACATGGTTCTGCCGACTATTATCACTTCTACACCACTGGAGTCGGTTGTTCAAAGCCTGGATAACTCGCTATCCAGTGGATAACTCGCTATCCAGTCAGGCTTTGAACAACCGACCCCTGACCTCTATATAATATAACCTCTTTATATAGAGAGGTCAGGCCTTATCCGCCATTTTTGGGTGGCAAACCGCGAGGGGACAGAGGACGACAACAAACGAAAGTGAGAAATAGCGAAGTGGAAAGCCTGTACGTTTTGGGTGATTTATTTTTATTTAAAAAAAGACAAGCGGAGTTTCTTGATTAGATAGCGAGAAAAAGAGTGTATACGATACTGCCTGTGAAATTTGAGCGCTGCATTTTACAAACTAACGAACAAAATAAAGATTGAAAGGGCAAATGTGACGTCGTCAACGACTTCAGGTAGAACGATTTGTTTATATCAACAATGTAAATCATAAAAATGTTATTATTGACAATCCCTCAAACCGAATTCGGAAATAATAAAATACCAGCTCATAATATAAAAGTTTTTTTGTAATTTTTTAGACCAATGGTCGCCATACGACTGCCCATGCGGGATTTGATATCTTGTTGGTCAGCAGTCATATTAACTGGATAACATCAAGGGAATCGAGGGGGGTTAGGGTTAGAAAACCCATTAGGTGGGTTAGGGAGGGGGGTTAGGGTTAGGATTTAAGTTGTTTTGGGGTTAGCTGTTATTTCATAGTTAAGTGACAAAATTCTGACAATTATATACCTGGATTCCCTTGATGTTATCCAGTTAATGTGACTGCTGACCAATAAGATTTAATGCTCATAGGCCTCGATGGGTTATAGCAAATCCCCTGCCATGCCTGGACGAGCTAAATGCTCCGTTACAGGCTGCAGTTATTAGTGGTACATAAACATTAAAAACAGAAAGCGAGAACTAAGTTTACATCGGTTACCTACTAATGAAGTTCTTGTTGAAAAGTACCAAGAATATGCACAAAATGCAAGGATATGTGGGGAGCATTTTAAAAATGGTTTAATGACGAGAGTTTCCAAGTGAACTTCCTCTCTGACTCTGGCAAGTTCCACCAGCAAGCCGTGGTGAAGCTAGTTTGAAAAGAAAAGCTCCCACAGCTAGAGGGCCTGTTCCACAGCCTAAGGCCAGAACTGAATATTTCAGAACATACAAAGAAATAATTATGAAAAAGAAATTAAATAAGAAGAAGCTGAGATTAACGATTTAAAAGAGCAAATACAGGCTATACGACAAGAGAGTTCAGCTAACGCTGACACAGCACAATAAAGTTAAAAATGTGAAGAAATCATAATTTTAAAAAATAAACTAAGAGAAAGAGAGTTTAGCCAAAAGAGATTTATCAGTGATGACAGTATAAGATCATGGTTTTCTATACTACAGGCTTGAACGGTGAGTAGTTTAATTCATAATGGGAATTCATTGAGCCAGAAATATCCACACCAAACGGAAAGGAATAAGCGGAAAAAATGAACTTTTTGCTGCACTTGTCAAATGTAGACTAGGGCTACAATATAAAGATCTGGCAGGAAGATTAGGTCTGTCAAGACAGACAGTTTACCGAATCTTTGAAGGGTGGATAACATTTCTCAATGATCTAGTCAACAAGTTTAATTTATGGCCTAGTCCGGTTTAAAATTTGTTGGGTAATCTTAGACTGCACTGAGATAAATGTTCAAAGAGCTTTAAATTGCGATCTTCAGTCTATGAACTTTTTATCATCAGATAATGAAATAACACTTAAATCTGGTGTACTAGGTATGGTTGAGTCTGGCAGAGGAGTAGTGACAGATAAGAGTGTTTACCAAGATACCTGTGCTGAAACCACATACAGTACCATTTTGCACCACCGATGTTGCAGGCCAAGCAAATGTCCATCAATGAATGCACTAAAACATTCAATATAGCTCATCTTCGTATACATGTTGAACGATTGATTGGAAGAATGAGAAACTGGCATATCCTGTCACAGGTCTGGCCAATGAATCAGTATGATTTACTTAATCCTACATGGAAAGTAATTGGATTCTTGATCAATATGATCCCACGTGTTAGTACAGTAAGTAAGTAAGATAATCACAAGAGTCTGTAATATAAGATAATGATACGTTCAAGAAAATGTTTTTGTAAAATAAATGTTTACAATTATATGTATTTATTTAATTTAAGATTGTTATTGAGAAACATGTTTTAAACATGAGATGTAGAATTTGGTACTTGAACACAAGACTTTTATTTAATGGAAGACATTTAAATTATTTATAATTATTTCAACAGATATTTACAATTTTGTCTCAAATTAAATAATTATTTATTTTATAATTTTATATATATTAAATAATTACTGTATTATTTATTGATTAAACAGAAACTGGAGATGTTTTCCATGTTTGTTTATAATTGTACATGTACCAGTCGTTGATAATGTAAGTAATACATAATTGATAATAATTTACATAATTATTTTATGATTTGGAACATTTTTGAGATATCAAAAGAGGCTTGATATAAACTTCATACCATTTCTGTAACTTAGATTTTAGATCCAGAAAGAAGGCTTCATCAAATTCAATGGAAAAGATTTTCAAATCTATGTCTGAAAAGACAACAAAATCAACAACTTGTTTTCCAGGAAGTCCCATCTGCATCTGTATTTGCTCATAATATCCTCTGCAATTTTCGATGGCATATGGGTATGACTTCTCTGACTGCTTTTCTTGGACAGCTTTAATGACATGCTGATTTATTTGACTGGCTAGACCCTTTATTTCCAGTAGACAGTCTAATGCAGGAACATATCCATCTGGTGAAGCCACAAGAATCCCATTTACAAAACAGCCACACTCTTCAACCTTTTGTCCAGTAACACTTAAGTATCTTTGGCGGGCTTGCGCTTCATTGTGGATGCCATATAACATGGCAGCTATATTGTTTTCATCATTTTACACTGGTTGTAGATTCATGACTTTATTGATTAGGGCAGGCCTTCCAACATCTATTGAGTGCAACAGCTTAATTTCTATAGCCATAGAGGAAGGTATTCTATACTGGCGATACTGATGCCAAAGTGGATACCCCGGGTTATATTTTCACTGTGTAACATTGGACTGATTTCACTCTCCTGTTGACTTGCAATGATATATATTTGTATTCTGTTCTAATTGTTGACCATGAGACCATCATCATAATTACCAGTTTTAAAGAAATCATGGTCATGGTTAACAATTGATGCATATATCTGTGGCTTAAAACATTCCAGACAGAAGATTTGTTGCTTGTAGAATGTACACAGTGGAGAAGTCAGAGCTCCCTTTGCACATCATTGCCACTTGAAGTGTTTGATATGTTCCTCGAGGTATGTTGGACCTTTTTGAGGTATGTTGGACCTTTTTGAGGTTGTTCTGGTGACTCGCTTTTGAGGACCTTTTATCTTTATATTCACAGATTCAACCTCGATGTTGTCAATTGCAGTAGCTTTCCCTCTCCATGGTTTGCTTTTATGCCACGTTTGTAGTTTTGAGGTGCATGTTATCTCCAGAGTTAGATTATTTGTTCTGCTGTTCCTCTAATGCATAAAGTGTTGCAGAAACATGGCAGCACAACCCAGATTTCCAAGCAGGGCTTCTACAAAATGCTTTAGTTGGCCTGTTTTCTGAAAACCAGAAAACCAGATCCACAATGGACGTGCAGGTTTGCTTTTCATACTAGGCCTCATGGCCTTACAAAAGCCTTTAACAGCAAAGTGTTTGCATTCAGTGTTGCTGTCTGAATGTTTAAAATATTTCTAGATGCAAAAATTCGGTACCCATTCTCTTGCAATGCTTGTGCTGCTTGCTTTCGTGTTCTAATATATCTTTCAAGTGTAGCAACAGTTACACAAGTTAGGATTTATTTTGCACTACTCCAATGCAGGGAATTTTCATCTATACTTTGTATGTGAAGGGCTGTTGTCAGTGTCACTTCAGGGGCACCCTGACTGCTCTCTAAAATGTCTGGATGTTCAACATAGCCTTTGAACACGAGAAATTAATTCACTTGCTACCGGATAATTTAGCTCCTTTAACGGTTTTCAAAAAGTCTACACATTTCGTTTTAGTCCACTCTGTAGTGTCCATTTGGATGGAACTTACATGAAGTAGTTCGATGTAGGAGACTGTACAAATGGCGTGTTTGTAATAAAATGTATATTTGATTTGTTGTGACAATCCAGTTGAATCCGTATAGTAAATGGCAAGAATATCACAAATGGCGACGAGGATAAAACTCGACATATATCTATGATTGATTTTCGGAAGGAATTCGTATAAATTTGTACAATGTCGACGAACGAGAATGCCGAATCACAAGCAAGTGACTTGAACGGGGCAACTTCTTCGAACACGAATGCGAAAGTACTTCAAGTCGGTGGCCTTCCTTGCTTCGACCCCAAAGGAGATCCAAACACACTATCAATTCGGTGGAGGCGATGGAAACGTGCTTTCAACCTGTATATGGTGTCAAAAGGAGTTACAAACGAAGGACAGAAAGTCGCTTTGTTATTGAACTCAGGAGGTATGGAATTACAAGAGATTTATTATACACTCGCACCTGATAGTGAAGAGAACAGCTTGGAAAATTCCTTGACCGTCCTGGATAATTATTTTACACCCAAGTTAAATGTCCCTTTTGAACGGCACATGCAACAAAAGGAGAGCCAAACCATTGATCAGTTTGTTTGTCGACTGCGTCAGAAGGCTGTCTCATGCGAGTTTGCCAACGTGCATGAATCCATTCGTGATCAACTCATCGAAAAATGTAAAGATCAGAAACTCCGACGAAAGTTCCTTGAAAAGTCAGGTGCTGCAACTGTAACCATGCTTCAAGATATTGCAAGAGTTCACGAAGTTGTTGAAACATAAATGCAATAATCCATGGACAAATCGGATGGAAGTCAAGTGCATGGAATATTTCAAGCTGGTCGAAAAGGAAAGGAAAATCCAAGAAGTAGATCAGAGGACAACAAACCTGATGGAAAACCGAGGGAGACCAGGAAGTGTTATCGATGCAATATGACGGATCATATTGGGCGTGGTAAACGTTGTTCTGCCAGAGGAAAGACATGCAGGAAGTGTGGAATTACTGGTCACTTTGCTGTTTGCTGTAAGACCAAGACGCCCAAGAAAACCCCAAGTGGTAAACAACGTCAAGATGGAGCTTATCAAGTAGATGACATGCCCAAGGAAAGAGGAACATACAACTATGCATTTGTTGTAGAAAGTGGTTGCAACAACTCAAGTGGAG
This sequence comes from Chrysogorgia sp. JL179-B06, assembly GCA_035772405.1. NCBI lineage: Eukaryota > Metazoa > Cnidaria > Anthozoa > Scleralcyonacea > Chrysogorgiidae > Chrysogorgia > Chrysogorgia sp. JL179-B06. The sequence continues at coordinate 569,830 of JAYKKM010000228.1, forward strand.
TCGTAGATCTCGAAGTGGGAGGTGTCACATTAAAGAAAGTCCTTATTGATTCGGGAGCATCATGCAATATAATGGATCGAGTTGCATGGGAGAACATGAAACAAAAAGGAGTCAAATGCAAATCCCAGAAATGTGAAAAGAAATTGTTTGCGTATGGCCAAGCAGAACCAATCGAAGTACTGGGAACATTTGAATGTGACATTTTCTGTGATGATTCGGGAGTAAGCTGTGTGGACTACGGTGACGTAGTTGAAGGCCCAGGGAAAGTCCTGCTGGGAAAATATACAGCTGAAAAACTGAACGTTCTACGAGTTGGACCTCCATTTTCACCACATATCAACTCAACCACAAGTGAAGGCAATGCGAAGGACATTATTAAGGACTTTGCAGATATATTCTCGGGAGTAGGAAAACTGAAAGATTATCAGCTCAAATTACACATCAATGAAAGTGTCAAGCCTGTAGCTCAGCCAGTAAGAAGAATACCTTTTGGCCTCCGAGGAAAAGTTGACAAGAAGCTTGAGGAGCTATTGGAAGAGGATATTATTGAAGAGGTACCAAGTGGCCCCTACAGATTGGATATCACCCCTTGTGGTTGTACCAAAATCAGACGGTGATATACGCCTCTGTGTAGACATGAGGCGGGCAAACGAGGCTGTTGAGAGGGAGAGACACCCTATTCCAATTATAGAAGAAGTTCTATATGAGCTAAATGGATCCACAGTCTATAGCAAATTAGACTTGAAATGGGGATTCCACCAAGTGGAGCTTGAGGAAACATCACGTCGAATCACCACATTTGTTACTCACCAAGGCCTGTATAGGTACAAGAGGTTAATGTTTGGCATCACGTCAGCCCCTGAGAAGTACCAGAAGATAGTCAAAGATGTATTGATTGGCTGTAATGGAGTTGAAAATATTGCAGATGACTTGATCATCCATGGGCGTGGAATTCAGGAGCACGACAAGAATCTGTTGGCCGTACTTCACCGTCCCCGAGACTGCGGGTTGACTGCGGGTTGAATGCAAGCAAGTGTCAATTTAGGCTTCCAAAGCTTACATTCTTCGGACATGATCTCAGCAAGAGTGGTGTATCACCTAGTGAAGAGAAGGTGGCAGCAGTGAAAGATGCTAAACCTCCGCAGAATGCTGCAGAAGTTAGGTCTTTCTTAGGCCTAGTGCAGTACTATGCCAAGTTCCTCCCCGATTTTGCACAAGTGGCGGAACCAATCAGAAAACTGACAAGAAAGAACCAGACGTTTGAATGGACGAAAGTCCAGCAGCAGTCTTTCCAGAAACTGAAAGATCTGTTAACCCAAGCAGAAACACTGGCATATTTCGCAAATGACTGCGAAACACGTATTGTTGCTGATGCTGGTCCCACAGGTATTGGAGCAGTCCTGACACAGTTGCAAGGTGATTCATGGAGAGTAATATCGTATGCATCAAGGAATCTCACCGATGTAGAGAGAAGATATTCTCAAACAGAAAAAGAAGGTCTAGCATTGGTGTGGCCATGTGAAAGATTCAAGTTGTATGTCTATGGTCGTCCGTTCGAGCTGGAGACTGACCATAAACCACTGCAGTACATCTACAACACATCCTCCAAACCCTCTGCACGTCTGGAAAGATGGGTGCTTCGCTTACAAGGTTATAATTTTAAGGTAGTTTATCGACCTGGCAAGGCCAACATAGCCGATGCTCTGTCAAGACTCAACTCCAAGAATCCGAGAGATTACAGTGGGGGAAAAGAGGATTTTGTACGGATCATCGCACAAGAGAGCACACCGATGGCATTAACGGCAAAACAAGTTGAAAGAGAATCAGAGAAAGACCCTGAACTTATCAGTGTTAGACATTACATACAAAGTGGAAATTGGTACCAGTGCAAGATGCCATATTATTCAAGTGTAAAGAATGAACTCTGTATTATTGGGCAGTTGGTCATGCGCGGAACAAGAATGGTGATACCAAAAATTCTTAGAGATGAAGTGCTGTGCTTAGCCCACGAAGGTCATCAAAGTATAGTGAAGATGAAGAACCGGTTAAGGAGCAAGGTTTGGTGGCCTAAAATGGACGGTGACGCGGAACGAGTTTTCAAAAGATGACAATGGAGCACAATTTGTATCAGAGGAATTTGAAGATTTCCTAACAAAACATGGAATCCAGCACCGGAAATCCCCACCTCTCTGGCCGCAAGCCAATGGGGAAGTAGAACGTCAGAACAGGACACTACTAAAATCACTGAAGGTGGCTATTGTGGAAAAGAAGAGGTGGCAAGATGAATTGAATAAATTCCTGTTGGCATACAGAACCACTCCTCATAGCAGTACTGGAGTATCCCCTGCATTCTTGATGTTTGGAAAGGAACTCAAGACAAAACTTCCAGAATTACGCCCTAATAAAAGCATTTTGGATGAAAGCATTAGAGACCGCGACTGGAACCATAAGTTAACAAGTAAAAAGTATGCTGACAAACATCGTCATGCCAGCAACAACCCAGTTGTTCCGGGAGATAAGGTTCTCCTGAAGAATACCAAGTCGTCAGGAAAGTTAAGTCCAAAGTTTGAACCCAAACCATACACAGTCCAAACAAAAGAAGGACAAGAACTTACAATAAAGTCAGATGATGGTGTACTGTATCGAAGAAACAGTTCATTTGTAAAACCGTACAAAGAACCAGCAGAACTACAGACCACCACAGAGATTCAAAGAACTCCAGCTGAAGATAGTACACCTATAACAGTGTCGGCAAGCAGACCATTCCGTGCGACAAGACTACCTGCCAAGTTCAAGGATTTTGTGATGAACATTCATCAGGACACCATAGTCAGTACTGTTATATAGTAATTACTGAGAAACAGTTATTCAGTAGTTGTTTCTTATTTAGACAATGGATCATAAACAGTCAACTATAGTACTTTAAGTGTTCTTATTATAAGTTACTGTATATTTTAGTTTATTTTGTTTTCTTACAAAGGAAGAGAATGTAGTGTCCATTTGGATGGAACTTACATGACGTAGTTCGATATAGGAGACTGTACAAATGGCGTGTTTGTAATAAAATGTATATTTGATTTGTTGTGACAATCCAGTTGAATCCGTATAGTAAATGGCAAGAATATCACACACTCTTCTACATTAGAGCTAGTAGACATTTTGTTGTTCTCTTAGTTCTCTCTTTCTACAGTAGTTTTAATGTTTATCATGTACCACGAATAACTGCAGCCTGTAACGAAACATTTAACTTGTACTATAGTCAATAAGATAAGATAAGATAAAAGCTTTATTTATACAGGGAACACACCTCAGCCGAAGCTGTTCTCCCTGGTGCCCCTGATATCAATAGCTACATACATAATAAAATACAAATTATATAAATTATAAATAGGCTAATAATTACAATATCAGAATAATGATCATAATAAAACTATATACTAAAAATCTAGTTCAATCAATAGTTAAATTCAACGTCATATAGATGTTTCTTAAAAGTTATTACTGAGTTTGATTTCTGAATGTGCGGAGGGATTGAGAGTAGTATAGAAAGTGGGGCTACCAGCACATTTTTCCATTTTTCATGTCTCAACTTCTTTTCTCTGGATAACTAAGCACTTTTTCCGTTTTTGTATTCCACATATAATTTTCGAGCAAATATGTGGAATCCAAAAACGGAAAAAGTGCTGAGTTCTCCAGAGAAGTTGAGACATTCAAATGGAAAAAGTGTGCTGTTACCACCACTTTCGAGACTACTAATAGACGATGTGTCGCATGGTTTGGGGAGTCAGAGACGTGTCTCAGCTAGTAGGCTACAGAGTGAGGTGTCTAGACGTGGGGCTGCTGCGGGTGAGGATGTCGCTCGTAACAAGACTATGTCAAGTAATATTACGCGTGGTCCTGGTGTGGGCTTTATTTCAACTCGTGAGTTGAGTGGGGCTCATGATTCGAAAGGGTCTAAAGACTTAGCTATATTAAATAGTAAAACGACTCTTATGAAAAGGTCTGAACATAAACGTAACCCTATTGCGGGTGGTGATGTCGCTCGTAGTGATACACTATCGAGTGGTGGTGCACGTGATCCTGCTATAGGTTCTAGTGATTTAGTTATACCGAATATTAAGATGAGTTTTCTAGAGAGGATGTCTGGCTATCTAGCTGATGCTAAAGCATTAGGGTATAAGTGGATGGACCTTATTAGGAGAGGATCTAGAGAGAACGTTATTAGTAGAGTCACCAGAATTAGGGAGGTCAGAGAAGTTCGAAAGGCTAGACGTGATCTTAGACGACATGTGAGGAGGTCACGACTAAGTCAGGAGGCCTCAGACAAAGAGTACAAGAGAATCAATAGTCTTATTGCTAAGATGAGACGTCCTACTGTAGTACAAAGGAGAGTTGCTCTCAAAGGGTACACCAAGTCGTATAGTGTTAAGGTGGTCGAGAAAGAGGACCCACTAAAACAACTAGTCAAGACTAGAAGAGTAGTAGGCTCAACTTTACAGAAAGAGCTAGAGAGACTGAAAGGTTTAAAGTTTTCCGAGACATTGAAAGTGACTCTAGAGAAAGAGATTGGTGATGGTAAGTCTTTGTTTAGCGAAGTCTTCTTCAATAGTGTGGTCAAAACAGTGGTTAGTAGTGTTGATATTAGTGGGGCTATGAGACAAGCTAGTGAGGAGATAGTAAATCGTATAGCTGTATGGTTGTCAGAAGGGTCTGGGTGGGTTGTAGACAGTGTTAGTGACCACTATATTAATGTGGTAGTGTATAAGCCTCTTAAAGGATCGAGTTATATTGAGCTACCAGAAGAGTTGAGGAACGCGTCGAAAGGTTTGATTAATATAAAGAATGAAGATGACAAGTGTTTCATGTGGTGTCACGTGTTACACAAATGTCCTGTAGGAAAGAATCCGCAGAGAGTATCGAAGCACAAGAAGAACGTAGGTTCTGTCAATTATGAAGGAGTGAGATTTCCAGTGGATATAAGACAGTACAAAAAGATAGAGAGGCAGAATGATATTAGCATCAGTGTGTTTGGGTATGAGGACAAGCAACCATTTCCTATCTACGTTTCTGAGGAGAAGTGTGAGGATCATATGGACCTGCTGCTAATAACGAATGGTGTTAAACGACACTACGTGTACATCAAAGACTTTGGTAGGTTTATGTGCGGTCAGTCTAATCACAAGTGTCGCAAGAATTTCTGTAGGTACTGTCTTCACTGTTTTACTACCAATGAGATTCTAGAGAATCATAAGGAGGTTTGTATGGTGATAAACGGTAAGCAAGCGATCAAGATGCCAGTAGAAGAAGACAGCACTCTTGAGTATGAAAATTACCACAAACAATTAGAAGTACCATTCGTAATATACGCAGACTTCGAGGCTATCACAGAGAAGGTCGACAACGTGACACCACTCACAGGATCGTACACTAGTGAGTACCAAAGACACACAGACTGTGGGTATGGGTACAAAGTAGTGTGCTGTTATGATGATAAATATAGTAAACCAGTAGAGATGTTTCGAGGTAAGAACGCGGTTAGGAAGTTCATGAAAAAGATGCTAGAGGAGGTTAAATACTGTAAGAAAGTCAGAAAGGAGCATTTTAATGAGGACATGGTGTAGTAGTAGTAGTAGTATTTATTAGACACTCCCTAAAAGGGCTTTTCAGTGAGCTATTACAAAGTTTTCAGTAAAATATTACAAGAATTATTACATGAGCCTATAAATATTACAACATTTCGTATTACAAACTATTAGAAATCATGCAGATGTTACAAATCTAAAAATTTCTTCAACAAAATTGATTTAAAAAGTTGCTTAAACGTTCCCAAATTTAACGTTATTGCAATATCATTGTCAATAGTAAAATTCCATATTTCAATTGCTCTAAAGAGAAATGAACGTTGCCCCGTGGCTGTTCTACAACGAGGTATAATTAGTTTAGAAGACGAAGAAAACCTAGTGTTATAATTGTGTTTTTGATCACATATGTGTGAAAATTTTGAACAGAGATACGAAGGAGCCAAGTTATTCATACATTTGAAAGTCATTATTGCATTTTTGAACTTAAGAACATCAGCAACTGGCAACCATCTTAAGGACTTTAAAGTTGGTGTTATATGGTCAAATTTCTTTTTACCACTTATAATTCGAGCAGCAAAATTTTGAACATGTTGCAATACAGCGATATTTTTCTTGGATGTGTTTGACCAAACAGTAGAAGAGAAGAACAGTCTACTAAAAACGAGTGAGTTAATGACGATTTCTAACGTTTTTTGGTCAAGAAGATGACTGATTCTCGATATCTGTCAAGATGCAGCAATTTTACTGATGTGGTTGTCATAGGTAAGATATTGGTCTAAAGTTACACCCAGGTCTTTTACGGAAGTTGAAGGCTTCAAGGACTCTCCCAGAAATTGAATGGATAGATCAGCAGGCAGTTTTCTCAAAAGTTGTCGAACGCCGAATAAAATAAACTTGGTCTTTTTCGGGTTTATGAGTAATTTGTTGGAGAAACACCATCCAGCCACTCTATTCAGATCACATTTTAGATCGTTTAGTCCACGATCAAAATCCTTCAAGTTAAAAGATAGATAAACTTTTGTATCATCAACATACGACTCTATATTGGCAGATTTAGATATCGATGGTAAGTCATTGACGTAGAGGCTGAAAAGGAGTGGACCAAGGATTGACCCTTGAGGGACACCATGTGTAATTAGTTTGGGACTGGATAGGTGGTTTCCAATTCTAACTGATTGATATCGATCCGAGAGATAACTTTTAAACCATTTTAAAGAAGATGCTGAGATGCCAAGTTTATCAAGCTTGTCAAGTAGAATGTCATGACTAATACTGTCAAAAGCTTTTGATAAATCTATAAGTATCATAGCGGTGATATTCTTCTCGTCCATTTGTTTTAGTATGTAATCAGTAATAAAAAGATTTAAGGTCTCGGTGGAATGAAGTTTCCTGTTCCCACTTTGGTGTTTCCGATAGCTTTTTATTATCTGTTAAAAAGGCCGTCATCTGAAGGTGAGCCGCACGTTCACAAAGTTTAGATAAAATAGGTAGTAGGGAAATAGGCCGGTTATTTGGTCCTTGTTCTGGATCGAGGTCGTTTTTTAAGTGCAGCTATTACCTCCGCTATTTTCCATGCTTCAGGGAACGTGCTACTGGAAAAGGAGCCGTTTATCAGATTTGTAATCTGGTCAATGATATGACTTTTACTATCTTTAAGAACTTTGGCTGAAATCTTGTCTATGCCAGGTGATTTATTGAGTGGGAGCTCGTCAATTAACTGACTGACCTGCAAGGGGGTTACCGGCTGAAATTCAAACTGTTGTTGGTTGTTGATGTTAAGATTGGAGTTTTTTTGAATTTCTGTATCGGGACTAGGTAAATCAAATCTTTGCGCAATCTCAGTTGCCTCCGCAGCTGTATTTCGACCGACACTGACAAAATAGCTGTTAAGTTCCTCGGCCAAAACTTCTTTAGTTTTCGAAGATTGATTTCCATGTTTGTCTTTAGGTAAACAATGTCGAATGGTTTTCCAAAGAGCGTTTGAATCTCCCTTATTGGTAAAAATTTCATTATGGACAAATTTGATTTCAGCTTTTTTTAAATTTGATTTGACACTTTGTCGTAGAGATTTGTATCTTTCCCAATCCATAGGGTTTCGAGTAGTTCGAACTACCTTCAAACAATGGTCACGTTCTTTGATTTGCGAAATTATATCAGGTGACATAAACGGAATAGGTTTGTATCTGGCGGTTATTTCCTTGATTGGTGCATGCTGATTTAGAATATCGAGGAATAAATTGGTGAATGTAGTAACTTTATCGTTTATATCAGTAGAAAAATCAAGTGATTGCCAAGGAACTCGCGAAATATCAGAAGAAAAATTTTGTGGCACGTAAGATTTGAGACTTCGGATGCTCAGCGTAGATTTATGTTGTTTGGGTTTTCTAAGATTCAGGACAGTATAAACAAGGAAATGATCACTTATGGTAATTTCTTTAACGCCACTTTCTCTAACAAGTAGAGGGTTAGATGTAATTATGACGTCAATAAGGGAGTCATGATGTTGCGAAATCCTTGTAGATGAAGATATTAATTGCTTCATGTTATACGTTTCGCAGAATTTTCGAAGAGATGATGAGTCAGCATTTGAAGTCAACAAATTGCAATTTAGGTCACCGGCAATGAAAATATCTTTATTTAGTGTTAGAGCATGGGTCAAGGATGGTACCAAACATTCATCAAGACATGATACAGGGCAGTCAGGTGGTCTGTAGCTAGCACATATTAGAATCGATCGTAGATTTCGTTGTTGGATTTTAAACCATAACTGCTGGAATCCCCCGCTTGAGATGTTACTGAGATCTTTAAGAAGAATAAATTTAATGCACGAACGAACAAAAGCACAAACTCCCCCACCTCGTTTATGCAAACGGTCTTGTCTTACTAGTTTATAACCCGGCAAAAGAATACTTGAATTGGTATGTGTTGAATTTAACCAAGTTTCTGATAGTGTTAGAATATCGATGTCTTGAGAGGAAATAAAGTGCTTCAATTGAGTGTGATGATTACGATTCAAAGACTGAATATTTAAATGAGCCACAGTCAAACATTTTCTAGAGCCTGATCTTTCTGAATTTGGCTGAGTTGGTTCTTTTAAGATTTGACATAGATGAGATAAGTTGCGTCGAGATTTGGTTTCAATATTCCTGAAAGGCTTATTTTGAAGGCGGAGATGAGTTGTTATTCTCACAGGGATAAAGTAATTTGAAGTAGGAAAAGTGGCTTTGTATAATAAATTATTCGTTGCTGCATATGTAATTTTTCCCGTATAAGTTCGACTAGTATCCGTGTTCAGATTACTTTCTCTCAGGATTCCTGTTCTTGAGAATGTATGTCTTGATTCATTATAGGGTCCAGGATTTGTCTGGATATCTCCACATTGTATAAGGAGAGTAGATATTTCAACTTTCTTCCTTAGGCTTCGTGAGACGAAGGTCATACCATGCTTGGTCTCCTTCGATATTTGACGCGTTGAGCCCGAAGATGTCCTTGTTAGTCGCACTATTGACACCAAATGGCAATTTGTATAACTTCTTACTGGTCCAAGTAGTGAATTGGTGTTCCAGTTACTCGATGAGAGGAAGTGTAAACATAGGAAGATTATTATAGGCAAATGACGAAGATGGGACTTTGCACGGCCAGCCGCCATAACTATCTTGACTTAGACACCCGTTGTTATACCCGTGTTGACCAGAGCTGATAAGGTTAACTTCAAGGAAGCGACTAAATGTCATATTTGTGATAGGGAATACAAAAGGGGACAAGTAAGAGTTAGAGATCATTGTCATATCACTGGTAAGTATAGAGGTTCAGCACACCAGTTATGTAATAGGAACTATAGACTGACTGATAAGATACCTGTCATATTTCACAATCTAAGAGGGTATGATAGTCACTTCATAATGCAAGAGATAGGTAAGCTAGGTCAGAAAATCAACGTCATACCAAATAATATGGAGAAATACATGGCATTCATGTTAGGTAAACATCTAGTGTTTCTAGATAGTTTCCAATTCATGAGCTCTAGTCTAGCCAACCTAGTGAACAACCTACCAAAGGACTGTCTCAAGTACACGTCTGAACTATTTCGAGGTGAGGAGCTAGAGTTGGTGTCGCGAAAAGGTGTGTACCCATATGACTATATGGATAGTTTCGATAAGTTTAACGAACTCGAGTTACCGTCAAAGGAGAGTTTCTACAGCATCCTAAACGACGAGCGTGTGTCAGACACGGACTACGAGCACGCTCAAGAAGTGTGGAAGACAATGGGTGTGAAGAATATGGGTGAGTACCACGACCTATACCTAAAGTCTGACGTATTACTACTGGCTGACGTGTTCGAGAACTTTAGAAGAACGTGTAAACAGTACTACCAGTTAGATCCTTGTCATTACTTCACATCACCTGGACTGTCGTGGGACGCTGCTCTAAAGATGACAGGAGTGAAACTTAAGTTGATGACTAACATTGATATGTTTCAGTTTATCGAGAAAGGAATGCGGGGTGGTGTCTCCTGTATAACACATAGACACGGAGAAGCTAATAACAAATACATGAAGGGGTATGATAGTAGTAAACCATCGAAACACATCGTATACCTAGATGCTAATAACCTTTATGGTTGGGCTATGTGTCAGTATCTACCGACTGGTGGATTTGAGTGGGTCGAGGGTTTTGACATCAACAATCTAGATAAATATAATGATGACTCAGACAAAGGGTTGATACTCGAGGTTGGTTTAGAGTACCCAGAGGAGTTGCACGATCTTCACAATGACTATCCTTTAGCCCCTGAGAGGATGAAAGTAAGTAGTGGTATGTTGTCAAACTATTGTAAGACGATCCAAAACAAGTTTAAGATATCTGTTGGAGAGGTTGCAAAACTTATACCTAACCTAAACGGTAAGAGTAAGTATGTCGTTCACTATAGAAACCTACAATTATACAAAAGTTTGGGAATGAAGGTTAAGAAGATACATAGAGTACTTCAGTTCGATCAGTCACCATGGCTCAAGCAATATATCGACTTTAACACAGACAAGAGGACCCAAGCGAAGAATGACTTTGAGAAGGATTTCTTCAAGCTAATGAATAATAGTGTATTCGGAAAGACTATGGAGAATCTACGAAAACGTGTGAATGTGGAGTTAGTAACAGACGAGGAAAAACTGAAGAAACTAACGTCAAAACCAACCTTTGTGAGCAGTAAGATATTTGACAATAACTTGGTAGCAGTTCACAAGATCAAAGAGACACTAACTCTAAATAGACCAGCATACGTAGGTATGTGTATTCTAGACTTATCAAAGACATTGATGTACGACTTCCACTACAATAACATCAAAAAGGAGTATGGCAACAAAGCCAAACTACTGTTCACAGACACGGATAGCCTAATGTATGAGATTGAGACGGAGGATGTGTACAAAGACATGTACGCTAACAAAGAAATGTTCGACTTTAGTGGATATGATAAGTCATCTCCTTACTTCGACCTAACCAACAAGAAGGTTATTGGTAAAATGAAGGACGAGACATTAGGAGTCCCCATTGTTGAGTTCGTTGGTTTAAGGTCGAAAATGTATAGCTACATAAAAGATGGAAAAGGTGGGAAGACTGCTAAAGGTATCAAGAAGAGTACCATTAGAAATAATATAAGACACGACAACTATAAAAGTGTCCTGACAAATGGTGAGCAAATGTCTCACATAATTAAAACTATTCGCAGCAAGAGCCACCAACTAGGAAGCTATGAAATAAATAAGATATCCTTAAGTTGCTTTGATGACAAGCGACATATACTACCAGACGGTGTGTCTAGCTATGCGTATGGACATTACAAAATAGTCCAGAACTAGCTGTTTAGATTCCTAAAATGTTTTTTAGTCTTGATGTGTTTATATTTAGAGGTCACGTGGTATGACTGATCGCATGTCTCACACACCCACTTATGAGTTCTTATCCATTCTTTAGTTTGAGCTCTGGCTGCTACTAAAGCTTCTTCTTTGGTTTGGTAAATTTTTGGTCTTGCCATTATATATTACTATATATTTTATTTACCCACTCATTGTAGTATGGATCTCCTCTTCCGTCCCAACCTAGATCCTTGTATACTACGCTATACAGGTTATACTCGAATCGAACCTTGACCTTACCAGGTTTGAGGTCGTTAAGACTACCTCTAAACTCTATACCTCTTCTAGAGCATATTCTTATGACATAGAAAATATATTTCGATATATTCTTGACAATCAACTTGTTTCTTTTAAGAGACCATATTATCTCTATAAAATCACTGACAACTGTTGGTATGTCACTCTCGTTAACTAGTCCAGTCAACATTCTCTCTAACCACTTACTATAACTATGAGCCGATTTCTTGTACATCCAAATGTTAGGTACAAAGTTTCTCACGCGTCCGTAGGTAGTCTCTCCACACTTGTTACAACTAAATACACCATCTTCGATTTGGGTTCTGTGGTTACTACACTCGTAACAGTATGTGGTGTCGTGCCACTTTTTTGGTGTTGCGTCCTTAATTACATGCTTGATCTCGTCCAATGTGTACCCTAATGTAGTACCACTCCACTTTTTTGGTGTCTCAATCTCATCCAATGTATACCCAGCATAGAACATTCTCATTGTACGTTCGTCAACCATCTAAGTTAGTATACTATATATATCTTTAGACTATAGTGTAGTAACTTCGTGGTTGTCGGTTAGTATCTCCCATTCATACTTTATTGTTGTGACCTGTTTTAGAGCGTCTGATAGTAGTTGTTCCAACTCTTCTATCTGATGAGTTTGGTAAGAGAGTGTCTCTGTCAAGTTACGCTTTTTATCAAATTTCATAGCCATCTCCTTCAAAGTTTTAGTGCTCATTTCTATAACACTCTATACATTAAGTAACCTAAAGGTAGCCCAACAACTCCAACGAATACCGTTTGGTATTCTTTCATCTCATCTGAGGGTTTGTAATAGTCTGACAACTCAGGCTCTTTACTAAATGTCTTCCCATCATACTGTATCGTAAGTACTTGTCTTAGTTGGTCCAGAGCGTGGTTCGTGTCGTTTATGTCTGCGTTAGCATGCATCTGACAACTGTTGTCTTAATTCCTGGACTTTGTCTCTCTGACGAATCTCGTTCTCATAGAACTTTTCTTTAGCTCTTGCAAGACTCTCCAATGCTTTGTTGTGTCTCTTTATCTCTGTCTCGTAGCCGGTGTGGTTTAGCTTGCTGAATATAAATCCAGCTCCTGCGAATGCTATAGCGTTGAACAAACCACCTGCTATCACACTAGCCATTATGTATTACGTTAGATTATTTTGAGAACGGGTCAATAGGTAAGTATTTCTTGCTCTGCGCCCACTTAACGAGTAGCGTTGAAACGCCTACAGCAGTCGCTAACTTTAGGGTGCCCTTCACTGATTCAGGAGTGCCTAACGGTTCTTTTAGTACTTTCTTTGATGCCATGGATACGGCTACGGCTCCAGCAGTCACAAGGGCTGCGTCGTATAGCTCGTTCATCAGTTCTTTTCTATCTATTGATGCCATATATTATACGATGTTTTAATCGAGGCTGTCGAGTTTACGTGGTGGTTTTATAACGACGGTCTTAGGCTCTTCGGTTACTACTTGTTTGTCTTGACTAATCGTGTAATACAGTGAACCAGCGGCTATTACCACTCCTATAGTGCCTATGATGTATCCGTAGTTAAAACTATCGTCCTCATTTATCACTCTCTCTCTCATCTTCCTCTCTTTGGCTGCTTTAGATATAGCAGCCAAGCGTTTGCCTGCCTCTACTCTCTTAGGGTCTTTAACCCTTGTTGTCGACGTTATAATAGGTACAGACTCGCTGTCAGTCATCTATATTATACGTGGTGTCTTGTTACAGATGACCTCACAGTCATTTCAGAGATTATCTCATAGATAAAGTATTCGATGAAAGTATCTTTGGTGATTAGACAGTGTGGTTTCACTCTTAAATCTCCTATTGCAGTACTCACACAGAACTCTAGAGTCTATCATATATGTCTCTATGAAATGTATTATCTCATGTTGGTCTGAGGACAGTAACGTGTTGTACCCTTGTGATCTTAGTCTCCTTAACACCCTCATCTGGTTATTTCTAATAACCCCATTACCTTTCGGTGTTTTGAACTCTATAGCAAAACCATTGTATCTCTTGTGTAGTTGTGGAACTATCAAGTCTGGTTGCCCACCACTGTAACCTTTCTTCCATCCATCTATTCTTTTAGTAGATGTGTCTTGGTACTCACCCAACCCTGGGATGACTATTGTTGGATGGTACTCTCTAATGTACTTCACAATGTCGTAGTGTAAATCTGTCTCATTCATAATCGATAGTTGGTTATACTGCGTGTAAACACCTGTTTTTCTTATAGATGGTAGAACTTCTGAGAATACCCATTTTCTAAAGTTTTCTGCCGACTCTAGTTTAGACGAGAATATTAGTCTATATAGACCACTCTCATTTATTTGCCAAACTTGCCTATTCTGAATTTGTCTATTTTGACACTCGAAATCTCGGGTCCCAGTTTGGGACCTGAGATTTTGAACCTTTCTTTTCTCATCATCTTTCACACGTTGTTGTATCGCTTTGGAAGGTCTTTTATATCCTAAGATTTCAGCTACCTCTTTTCCGTAGAACCAAATATTATCTCCATCTTTTGTAGTAGTGACTGACGTGTCGTTATTTCTAAATATTTTAGTGATACTCATCACCTATAATATACCACATGTTTTATTTTTACGTCAGAACAAACTCCTAATTGGTGATACTTTTGAGCACCTACTCTTGGAACTTGTCGACTGACACTGGTTCTTACGTGTAGACCTATGTTTAGAGGAGGTCGGAGTCGGACCCCCCTTGTGTCTCGTATATTTTATTGTACCTTTTCACCATTCCATTAATTGGTGGGCATAAGTCAGTCACATTATCGTCCAACACTTTAACGTCTGAGAGAAACATTGACTCATTGTAAGGAAGACCTCTAAGGATAGATCTTAGTTGTGTCAATATCTTTTTGTAGCTAGTGTGTGCGAACTTACAATGCTCCACTCTACTCGTCAGATTGGATTTAGCCAAGTAGCCTTGGATGACAACACCAGGACCACTAATACAAGCAATGATTAGAGGGTTAGCGGTTACCGACCCAGCTACAATCCCTACTGTTGTTAACCCTATGCTAGTCATGTTTAACGACAGTTTAACTTTCTTCAACCTCTTGTATTTCCATTTGTAACAGGCTTCTAGTTTGTGATAGTATGAGTACAAACGTTTGAGCTCTAACACCTCTTCCTCTGACATATCCTTTGATATGTGATTGAAAACAACAACTGACTTCTTCCTCATATATCTTAGCTCACATCATATTCCTTCATCATATCTCTACCAACTAATATTATGTCTCGGCTCGTCGTGTAGCCAGAGACAATCCTCACACCGTAGAACTCTATCAAAGACGGGTACTTATAGGGTGCGAGTGGTATTTTTGGTCGATGCACTCCAAAGATCGTTACGTAAGGAGACCCTATCTCTTCGTAATTAGCTGTGAAGTCTGAGTCTGTTGATCTTATGTTGTTCACCTTAACGTAAGAGTTACCCATCCGCCAATGTATTGATATCATATGTCTCTTGGTGGTGTCGATGTTATTTGGGATTGTACACGTGTACTCCTTTGCTGGAGCGCCACCACCATATGACAATTTATCGTTTTCACCTCCTTTGTATCCTATGTATTTGTCCCACGTTCCATCATCGTTTGAGATAATCGCCTCCCAATCTGACGTAGAAACCCTAGTGACTAACCTCACTACCACAAAAACGGATATGTCACAGTATTGCATACGTGGACAGTTAAAGTGTACTCCAGGTTCAAACGGAATTGGAGTTAGTTCGGGGGATAGAAAGCTATGACCGTTGTTAACACCAATAATAGGACCATACGTTGGATCGTATTGCACTAACATGTTCGTTTTATCTCTAATGGTTTTCACTTTATTTGTTCCACTGTGGTATTCCACCATACTCACAGCATGATTTGTGACGTTAAAATCGAATAGAACGTTATAGGACTGCGTTCTAAAGTATTGCGATAAGTATACAGACTCTAACACTTTTTTACTAATAGCATCCAAATCATCTTCTGGATCTGCTATGTTTTTGATTGCTCTGAACGCCATATCTATATCTCCAGACATCCTCCCACCGCTAACGCTTAACTTAGGGTCACTGTCTAGATGTCTCTTCGCTCTTCTTAATATTTTGTCGCTCTCGTAGTCTCTGTCCTCAAATCCATAACTTAGACTCATTAAGTTATAACATATATTTGCTTACTAAATAGCCAGACACAGCCGAAACCACTAGAACTAGCCCCAACTCTGTCGTGTTGTCACCTGGTGTCACTTCTAGACGACGTTCTTGATGTGTCACCTTTGGTTTGTCAAGTGTCTCCAGATGCTCTCCACCTTCCTGGTGTGCCACGTTTGATGTCACCAGACGATTCGTCACCTTTGGTTTGTCAAGTGTCTCCAGATGCTCTCCACCTTCTTGGTGTACTTTCTTAACCTCCGTCGTTTTCGCGTAGTTTAACCCACTATTTACTCCAAACTTCATACTCTGTGTAGCAGTCTTCAATAGGTTGTTGTACCCAGCGATTTTGTTCTTGAGGATTACAACGTTGCTTGGCATTAACCACGTAGACGGTGATAACGCAAGATTTTGGACAACATTAGTGTCTCTAATCGACTTGTTCATATTGAGAATCCACGTTGACACGTCGTAATTTATAACACTATCCTCCACCAACTTTCGGAACTCTTGTTGGGTCTCTAGACTGCCTGCGGAATCACCAACGACTGACACACGTGTTCTAGCTTGTGCACCAAGTGTAGAGTAAACAAAGGCTTCTATAGACTGATTTAGGTATTGTCGCCCAATGTTGGTAAAACCATTCGACACCAGAGGAACGTATCGTTTGTAGTCGTTCTTAACGTCGTTAATCGTGAAGACTCTCTCCTCACCTGTTGTACCATCAGCAAGGACTCTACCTTGGTAGTAGTGTTTTCTAGGAATCTTGTCTGTCTTACCATACAATTCTCCAGCGTCAAACTCTCTACTTATCGATCTCATACTCTCACCACCTTCCATCCTTCTGAGAAGTCTTCTAACAGTAAAGTACAGATGAAACCTCATTACACTCGTGATAACAGGGTGAACTTCTTGCGATGGTGACAAGTGTTGTAACGACACTCCACAACAGAAACTCGCACAATACGTTGCAAACACGACCCTATAGTAGCTCTCATTATCGTCCCACTTTGACTTTGTCTTTGACGTGGTTATTTGTAATATTGGTAACTTTGAGAGAAAGTAGTTCTTTTGATTAACGAAGACTCTAAAGTTATTCACTGGGTAGTTCAACACGTTTTCCGTTGGATAGCCATCCCAAAGTCCCCAGTGGTTCTTGCGACCTTTTGATAGTGGTTGGATAGTTCCACCAGATAGCCATATTTTTGGAAACTTGTCGTCGTGACCTTTTGGAGACTTGTTGTTGTGTAACCAAATCCACATACTCTTGTCGTTTTTGAAGGTATCACTAGTTATGTTAGTGCTTATGATGTCGTTGTTTCTAAAATATATGTCAACGCCATTAACCTCACCATCTTGTGAGACAGTTGGATCGAACTCAAACTTACTCAAAGTGACGTGAGGGTACTTTTTAACTAGATTCAGCTTAGCCACGCGTATGGCATTAGCTATCTCTTTTTGGTTAACTATCATTGGTTTGTTTATCGTTAGATACTTAGTGTACTCTGGGTTACTCTTAAACCTACTTGAGTCTACATTAACGTCACCAATATTAGTTTTCGTCACGAAGAATATATGTATATGCATATTGTCGTCAACATCAAGAAAAAACCTATTCTTGTCAGCATAAGGATACTTTCTTTTGAACACATCCATCATAACATACCGTACGTTATATGAGAGTGGTAGTATTGATTAGTGGTTCAACGAAAACTGTAGACCTACCAGAGTCAACTATAGCAACTAACTCAGACCCTAACGTACTGGTGAAGGAGGCAACCATCTTTTGGGACTACGTTAACGTAACCACAGCTAACAGTAAGATAACTTATAACAGTAATAATCACGTTTTTAGTCCTGGGTACCACACCTTTAAAATGATCGCCGACGACTTGAAAGAGTTAGGAGACGTCAAGCTAGTAGCTAACAGGTATGACTCTACGTGTACGATAACAACTGATCAACGAATAGAACTGTTTAAATTTGGACAACTCTTGGGATTTGACGAAAACACTACAATAGCCACCACAAAAACCAGTCCTAACGTTGTGAACGTTAACAGAGGACTGAAATACATACAAGTAACATCTAATATTGTGGACAGATCTAAGAACATAGTTAACGGTAGCAAAAGTGATTGTATCGCAGTACTACCAATAACTAGCACACAGACATTAAAGGGCTCTGTACAACATTTTGGTGTTGGATCGAAAATCCCAATAAACAAAGGAGTCGTCAACCAACTAGAGTTCAAGATAACAGATCAGGATGACAACAGTGTTAGCGTTGGTGAGGTGCTATTAGATTTACACATCATGTAGTGTATATGGACACAGAGCAAGAACTAAGAGATATTTACTATAATCCATCAACTGGTTACCAGTCTGCTGAGAGGCTGTACCAAAAGGCACAAGAAGATGGACTAAGCGTTAGTAGGGCAAAGATAAAGGACTGGTTAAAATCTCAAGACACGTACACTAGGTACAAACCAGTTGTTAAGAAACATAAGTTTAGACAAACGTTTGTTGACTATCTGGGTGAGCAGATACAGATGGACTTGGTCGATATGGGCAAGTACAAGAACAAGAACAATGGGTACTACTGGATACTAACAGCCACTGAGATCCTTAGTAGGTATGCTTTCGCAATACCCGTCTATAGGAAAGACACGAAAAACATGACTAAGGCTGTCACAAAGTTACTAGAGAAGGCTAAGGTTAGATTTGGCGAGTACCCAAAGCTGGCTCAGTTTGACGACGGTAAGGAATTCTACAACGTTGGTGTGAAGGATCTATTGGATAAACACAATGTGAAGTACTTCAGCACGAACTCCGATAAAAAGGCAGCAGTCGTGGAACGGTTTAACAGAACACTCAAGACGTCTATGTGGAAGTACTTCTACAGTAAGGGAACGTATAAGTGGATAGACATTTTAGATCAGCTCGTTGAGAATTACAACAATACCAAACACAGTACTGTTCTAATGAAACCTAAAGACGTTAGTAAGAAAAACGAAAACGAAGTATGGACGACATTATTTGGACACCATTTCGGTGACTACCCACTACCAAAGTTTAAAGTAGGTGAGACTGTCAGGATATCAAAGTACAAGAGCATATTCGCAAAAGGGTATGAGGCTAACTTCACTGAGGAGCTATTCAAAGTGACAAAGGTCATACGTGGTGACCCTACCGTATACGAGATAGAGGACCACGAAGGGGAACCTATCGTTGGTAAGTTCTACGAGGAAGAGTTGTCAGCTGTCGATAAAAAAGACGATGTATATAAAGTTGAGAAGATACTAAAGAGAAAGAAGGTGGGAGGTAAGAAAATGGTTTTAGTCAAGTGGCTTGGCTACGATAGTAAGCACAACTCATGGATACCAGAAAGTGATATTCAAAATATCGAGTAGTATATAATGGCTGAAGGAGGGTTCGATGAAATCGAAATGCAAAATCGTAACGATTTTGAGAAGTATACGGACAAGGAGTTAGAAAGTGAAGTCACCCGACTCGATGCTATAATCGAGGAACACGGGACAACACAAGAACTTAATTTTACGCGCATAAGAATCACCAGGGTGAAACAAGAGATAGAGAATAGAGTCATAGAACGCAGAGTACAAGACAGAATCACACATGCGGAGACATCATTCATAGGTAATGATGATGGTAAGACAGTTACAATAACTAATAAGGGTAGTGATGTCACAGCTGAGGCCCCGGCAGCAACGTTTGCTGAACCAGAGTCATATGGTGACGTCCACGACACGAGCTTCGATCTAGCTTTTGAAGAGGTGAACGAAATCGAAAGAAGGTTGGGTAAACTAAACGTACTCAACAAAGAGTTGGTAAAAAATGGTATAGAAAGAACCAACCTAATAGATGGAAAAATACATAGATTGTATGGTAAGAGACTCAGTAATGATGACGTGTCAAGGAGTATAGTCAATAGGTCATACGTGACAAAATCAGGGTCTATTATTTTCAAACCTGTAAATAAAGATGGTAAATATTTGAAACCTAAACTAATACTAAAACCTGGAAAAACTGGTTTGATCTTCAGTACAGACAATAATAGTAAGAGTGCGATTGAACAGTTTAAGCAGTTGGTCGAACAAATCCCTGATACCACAACAACAACAACAACTGACGCTAGAACAGAAAACACCACAGTTTCAAGCGACTTCCAAGTAATTGAAACAGAGGTGGACCACGACAACGTATTCGGGCTAACAGAAGAAGAGAATCGTGACCTACGAGGTGCCCTAAACCCAAGTGACACAATCGACTCAAGCACTAGACCACAATTTCTAAGAATACAAGCCGATCACTTTCAGGACACTATTAACGAGACTAGAGACCTTCTTAACAGAGAGGAAGTCGATTCCATAAAGGAGTTCGAGTTGAACGAACGATTGACAGGTTTCGAGACAGCTAAGGGTCGAACCTTAAATCAATTGGAACGTGAGACTGTTAGAGAACAACAAGAAGAGGACATCACTCGGTTACAAAAAATAAAGGAGTGGTTTAAGGAAAATTGGTTGGGTGCCTCGGCTTTAGGAATAACCATAGCCTCTTTTATCACCACGATTATAATATCCGCTAGAAGCGTAGTCTTCAAAGGTGGTCAAGCACTTGGAAAACTAGGAAAAGCTATAGCTAATCTAGCCACAAAGGCTGGCCCTCTACTGGCTGGACTGCTAAACGTGGTGGCAACTGCGCTAAAGTGGGGAGCTGCAGGCATATCTTGGTTAGCGTCTAATTTGTGGATCCTAGCGATAGCACTAGCTTGGTTCGTCTACGACCAGTACAAACAGAGGAAATAAAACATGTGTTATAATATATAGTATGAATACTAGTGAAAAAGAGTTGCTTCCTGGGTATAGACGTCGTGAAATATCTGCTATCAAAGGCACAAGAACCCGTCACGTTGTGACACTGAACCCTAACAAAGCTAATCCAGAGGAGGAGTTATACATTGATATCCCAAAGACAAAGGGTAACACTTGTTTGGTGCCCTCCAGTTTCCATCTCCTATTCGACTTCAAAAGTGCGAACGCGAAATCATGGTTTCTTAATAACCTCTCGAGACTACTCTCTGAAAAACTGGTTATAAAATTAGCAGGTGAGACTGTGTACGACAACTGTGGTGAGAGTGTTATCGGTACGTACAAAGACTTGTGGAGACCCAAAACAGAGCGAACGGCTATGATCGAATACGGCCTAGCAAACGAGAACCTTCGAAAGTTAATCTCGAAGGACGACAGCGGCGCGGCCAGTGGAAACGTACAAAAAGTTAGCGATGGTCTAATGTTCTCTATTCATGGCACCAAACAAAAGATTCAACTTGACAAGATTCTAGAAGATCATGGCTTATACGCACCGTATAACATGAACAATAATCTCAGGTACATAATCACACTCCCCAAAGCAACTGATATTATGGTGGCTCAATCCGGATCAGCTGTAGCTGGATACACGTTGGAGAACCTCGAATTGGAGTACGAAACTATCGAGAGTCAAGAGATCGCTGATGAAGTATCGTCTCTATACGCATCCGGTAGATCTCTATCGTACGAGCACGTCACGCTAATGAAGACTGTGGAGTGGGATAAAGGAACCACACTTGTGAACGAAAATATTAACCTACCAAGAAAGTCAATGAAAGCTATCGTTCTACTCTTCACAAATAAGACAAGAACTGACAGTGAGGAGTTCGTCTACCCAAACATAGAGTCAGTCAAACTTACTATAGAAGGCGTGCCAAATATGGTATACAGTCAAGGAATACCAAAATCAAGACTATGGGTAGAAGCGAAACGACTATTTGGACGAAAACTAGACTGTGACCAGCACATGACTATCCAAAAGTTTTACAAAGACGGTTTCGCTTTGGTTGTTGACCTTAGATCTATCGAAGATAACGCGAAAGTAGCCACTGGAAAAAAGATCGTGAATACTCAGTCAGGAATACTGATGGAAATCATTAAAAAAGTCACAACAGCGAACGTCATGTGTAGAATATTCATACTCTCCGACGGACTCGTAAACCTTATCAACAACGATCTACAATCAATCCAATACTAAAACATATAGTATTCTATATGAAAACGCCTTTTAACATGCTAATTGTTGGTATGACAGCCTGTGGTAAAACGCACTACCTCTTGGGTATGATAGAGAAAGACTACATGAATCACTTCGATTACATCATTCTTATATGTCCAACATTTGAATGGAATAAAACGTACATAGAGTGGAAATACTTGAGAGACCCAAACTTTATCGCTATTCAGTGTGAGCAAGACAAGGTCGACGTATTTCTTAAATATGTGACTGGTATTTACAAAGGCACCAATTCATTGATAATACTAGACGATTGCGCTGGTGGGCAGGACGTCAAAAACAGAACAAGCGAACTAGTTAAACTAGCCTTTAGCGCTAGACACTACAACCTATCCACAATAGTCATAACACAACAACTAACCTCAATTAGTAAACCATACCGTGAGAACATCTCAAAGTTAGTAACATTCTACAACCCTAACAGAAACGATATGAAAATTATTGTAGACGATTATCTCAACGGAGTTGATAAAGCGGAAATTGAGAAAATAATAAAACAGTTGAAAGACAATGAGTACGCAAGATTGGAGATACTTCTAAGACATCCATACTCATACGAAATAGTTATTCCACAAAAACAAAACATATCGTATAGTATAGGACATGCCAAAACGTAAGACAAAAAATCTTGAGACAATTGATGAACTCATCGAAGACATACGAGAAGCAGAACAGGAAGTGATCGATGAGCCACAAATCGATACACCACAAGTTGACGACACTCCTCAAACTGGTGTAGACAAGAAACGAGACGAACTAAGAAGACTCTCAGAGGACGGTGAGATAGACAAACCCATCGCTTATCTCAAAAAGGCTTCAGATAAAGTTATCAACAAGATCTACGAAGAATGGGAGGTAAAAAGAATGGAGAAAGCGAACGTGTTTCTCTGTGACCTTTTAATAAGCAAGTTCGCCCACGCGTTAGGAGGGTTCAACGCTATTGAATCACCTGAAAAGCTTGAAAAAGAGTTGATTACTGACCAGCTACTTAAAAGAGACGTAGAGAAGTTTATATCATACGTATCCCCCTACCTCCCTTGTTTAGGGTTGTTATCAGGTGGACTGACAACTAGTAAACACGTACTTAGCCATATGGCTAGAGGGGAAATCCCTGAGGGGGAACCCCCAAATGAGTAAGGAGACAGTTCTATCTAATTACAATAATTTACAAAACGACTTAAAGACATGAGTATATACAAACTTAATGAGTGTAGAACGTCAGGAGCCAGTGGAGGAAAAGACAGCGAGACTCAACAAAGAGTTGTTATTTATCTACCAGGTTAGAGAGATCAAACGACAACTCTTCGCTAAGACTAGCTTAGAACGTGAGGAACTAGACGAGAGGTTTAAACATACTGTACTCGGGGAAAGGATGACTAGCCACGACAGAGAGTTGCAGCTTCTACGTACTAATACTCGAAAAACTATTTTGGGAAACGCGTGTGATTGTTTTCGAGTCTAATTTATTTTTGTTTCATTTAACAAATTTTATTTAACGAAATTTATTTCGTATCGTTTTAGTAGTCTCGAAAGTGTGTGGTAACAGCACAGTTTTCAATTTTAGTTGCGAAGCACGAAAAATTGAAAACTGTGCTGGTAGCCCCACTTTCTATACTACTATTGAGTTCCACAGCTTTATACTCGTATACTTAAATGTACATTTTAAGTAATTTGTTCTTGGTTTTGGGAGAATGATGTTATCTTTCTGTCTTGTGTTATAACCATGAATATCGACATGTCGGATGTAGCTTGCATCTATTCCTTCAAGTTGATTATTTAGGCAATTGTACATTAAGGCTGCTTTGTGGTGTTTCCTTCTCTGTTGAAGCGTAGACCATTTCAGTTTAGCATGTACTGTTACAGATGGAGTGTAACTATCAGTGGAGAGAATAATTCTTCCCGCACGGTTTTGTAGTCTTTGGAGTTTTAATGCAGATACGTCGCCACATGTGTCCCAGATCACTCCACAGTAGTCAAATAGAGGTTCAATGATGGTTTTATAAACGGTTTGAGCAGCTTGCAACGTAAGGAAAGGCATTATGCGTTTTAGAATGCCAATTCTCGCTGAGGTCTTTTTACATAGATATTCTGTATGTTCTGACCAAGAAATATTGTTGTCTAGCACTATTCCAAGATATTTAAATGAGTCAACTCTTTTTATGGGTACCCCATCTAGCATCAAATTGCCGAATGAGAAATGCCTAAGTCTCTGTGGTGATCCTATGACCATAAATTCGGTTTTTTGAGGGTTTAATGCTAGACCATTTGACTTGATCCATTCAGAAATACTTGTAAGATCATCATTTAGTGCTTCTTCAATTTCATTAGCGTTATTCGAGGAAAAATATAAGGCAGTATCATCAGCAAACATGCTGACTGTTGATTTTGTAATACAATGAGGAAGGTCGTTCACATAAACCAGGAAGAGTAAAGGACCCAAGGCTGACCCTTGGGGAACGCCTGTTTTAATCGATTCTGTTGTTGAAAGCACGCCATTGAAGTAAACTTGTTGGTGACGATCAGTCATATACGAAATAAACCAGTCCAAATCAATTGCTGTGATCCCAAGGGTTTCCAATTTCTTTATCAAGACGTTGTGTTTCACCGTATCGAAGGCCTTTGCGAGGTCTAAGAATACAGCTGTTGTAACTTTGCCTTCGTCGATGTTGGTAAGCCAGTTGTCGACAACTTTTATTAATGCTGTTTGTGTAGATCTTTTCTTACGGAAACCATGTTGACAGGAGTGTAGAAGATTATTTTCCGTGAGATATTTATAAAGTTGATTATGGACTTCCTTCTCAAAAATCTTTGCTATGACTGATAGTACTGATATCGGGCGGTAATTTTCAGCTTGATCTCTTGGTCCAGATTTGAACAGAGGAGTCACTTTAGCAGCTTTGAGTTCTTGTGGAAAAATGCCTTTTGATAATGACAAGTTGAATATATAGTTTAATGAAGGAGCAATAATGTCAGCAGTTGACTTCAGTAGACGAGATGGTATGTTGTCAAGACCTGTTCCTTTGCTAACTCGTAATGATTTCAAGTTCTTCAATGTTGATGGAATTTCTATCGGTTGAAAACTGAAAATGGTCTTATTAGTTGGCGACCAGATGGGTAGATCTTTAAGTGCATCAGATTGTATAATCTCACCTAGTTTAGCACCAATTGTTGCAAAATATGAGTTAAAATAATTTGTAATTTTAGTAGGTGATGTCGTGACTCTTTTGTTGATTTCTAAGTTATTTGTTGCATATGAGGACTTTGGTAACAACTTTTTCAAGGTGGAATAAATTCCTTTCGGGTTCTTGTTGCTATTGATGATTTGTGACTTGTAATAGTTTGCCTTTTCCTTTCTCATTGATGTTGTTACTTCGTTTCTTGCACTTTTATAGGATTTCCAGTCCTCTTGTGTCTTTGTGTTTATTGCTTTTCGATGAAGGTAGTCTCTTTTTCTCATAAGGTCCTTGATGGTGTTATTCATCCATGGGCATTGGTCACCGCGTACAGTTGTTGTTTTTAGCGGGGCGTGTATATCACAGACTTCCGTAAACATAGACTTCCAAGTTGACCACGCAAGGTCTGGATCATCGAGACTTTCCACGATATGAAGTGGAAGGGATTTTACGTCGTCACGAAATAGTTGTTCCCGAAAACACTTGTAGTTTCTAAATGTTATTTTCCTTGGAGGTTTCTTTATATTTCTGGCACGACGCACAACGTAGATCAATGAATGATCACTGATACTAAGGTGATTAACTCCAGAATCATGGATTTTTTCAGGATGTGTAGTTACGATGAGATCTAATAGGCTGCTTGATGTCTTGGAGATTCTAGTAGGGTGTTTGATTATTTGAGACAGTTGATATTGTACAAGTATAGATTTGAGCTTTGTTGTTTGTGGAAGGCGCTGAAGCATATTACAATTGAAGTCCCCAAGGACCAGTAACTCAGAAGAAATTTCAATATTATTTAGCGAGACTTTAAAGTTTTCAAAAAACTGTTCATCTTTCGGTGGTCGGTAAACGGAAGTTATAACTATAGAGGCTTGGAATGAGGAAATTTTAGTTCGAACCAAAGTGCTTCTAGGTTAGGAGATTCTAAGTCTGGACGATGTTTGAAAACAAACTTAGTGTTTATAAAAGCCGCGACACCACCGCCGTTTCCGTCCTCTCTGTCTTTCCTCAATAAATAATATCCTGGTAACTCAACTTCTGAGTCCATTATGTTGCCGTTGAGCCATGTTTCGCTAACGGTGAGGACATCCATTGATTGATTGCTCATAAAAACTTTGAGTTCGTCTGTAGAAGAACGAAGACCTCTAACATTTAGATGGGCAATCACAATCCCATATGAGGAGTCGTTAGAGTTATTTAAAAATAAGTCAGGAACTGTGTTTGTAGGGCCACGATTTGATGAAATATCTCCACAGGATAGAAGAAACAGCGACATATTTAATCTGGTCAATAGTGCGTACTTTGTGAAGTACTTAGAGAAAAGATTTAAATCGCCTTGATGCTGAAGTTGAGCTAGGTCTAACGCTCGATACTCGACTTGGATATGAGTAATATTCTTTAAAATTAGAAGCTATTATAACATTTCCAACGTGGAAAATACCAACATCAAAGATGTTTAACTTCAATCCATTGGACTGTTGAATCGAGTGAGGCTTCATAATGATGTAAAATAAGAGAAAAAATACGACACTCCTTAAAACGTGTGAGGACGCCATGTTGTTGAGCTTTATCAGATGAAGACAGTACTTCCTTAATTGCTGTGAGCATAGTCAATGTGAACCCCCGCCCCCCAATCCCGGGGATTAGGCAGGGATTATACATTTGCTGGTTTTAATGAGAGCTACAGTAATTCCCTGCTATGCGAGGCATTTTAGTTGGTCTAATGCCCGGCCCTTTGTTGCACGACGCTTGTAGAAGATTTTATATTAGAGATTTATCAGAACGCTGCATTTTGTTATTTGCACACTAGTGTATAATACTATTGTATACAATAAAATAAATATAAAAAAGTTTCACCATAAATAAGAAGTTGACTGAGTGTTTTGTACAAAGAGCTCAAAACAAACCTTTTGCAATCGTACCATTTTACAAAAATAGGCTAAATAGCAAAAAAATTATATATGGGAATTTGACAATCACTTTTTGTTTGTGTTAAAACACATTGACATTGCATACAAAAATCCATAAAAAACAATATGTTAGACTTAGGCCTACACGCTAAAGACGTATCTTGCTGAATAAAAAAAACTGTTTTCCACTGCTGAAAACGTTGCACCCAGGCATGGATTAAATATACCAATCCCGGTCTAATCCCCCGGCTACCAGGGATCAAATTGTCTGCTCAATGCCCCACTAATCCCCACATAGGGGGTTTACATTGACTAGTGCATTAGGGAGAGACCTGCTATGGCTTCTCATTGGTCGATAAATATAGTAACACTGCGATGACGTACTCAGATTTCGAGACGCTCTCAGATTTCGAGTCGCTTGGTTTAATACCCGACCGGTGTCACAATCTGTCACCAGATCATTGATCGCACTTTATATGAATTCGCAATAATAAGGATTAATTTATAACGTAACAAGGATTTATTTGAAAAGAACTACCATGAGAAAATCTCAGTAATCAGTTTAAAGCTATCTATATAGCGACCTTTTTGTATCTAGTATCGCACAGATCGCCAACTACGGAATACACTTCGCACTGGTATGTACATTCCTATTGTTTTAAAATTTTCTCAGCAATGAGGACAAAAGGTGAGAACCTCTGAGAGAAAACCATATTTTTCCTGTGAAAATATTCAAAAACATACTTTTATTTACATGTAGTTTCGTTGAAGGACAGTGCTAAACTCCACGATTTTCAAACAGTGTTTGTTTTCAATTCTCTGACTAAAACGGTAAACGTATTTGTCGTCCCAAAGGGTGCTTCAGAGGCAGAGGTGAGATTTTTCTACACAGCTGAGAAAATAGCTTGCACGTAAAATGCATTCAATTGTATCGTAGTTGGCAATATTGATAGTTTTAAACTGATTACTGAGATTTTCTCATGGTAGTTCTTTTCAAATAAATCCTTGTTACGCAGGGGTGGCGCCAGACGGGGGCAGGGGGGACTACAGCCCCTGCGTCGGGAACCTTAGCCCCTCTATCGGGGAAAAATTAACAATTCGTCGGGGAACGAGCCGGAAGAAAAAAACAAAAAAAGAAGAAAAAACAAAAAAAGTTCGTCTTTTGTTTTCTTAGAATCGTAAAAGTGTTTTTACACATTAACAAACGTTTCGCTAAACAACGTCACAGGTAATCAACTTTCATCTCAGTGGCACAAATCTATCACCTCTGTGTTGTTTCGCGCACTCAATGTCATCTAGTTTTTGCGTGAATATTATTGTTAGAGTTAGTTTGGTACAGTAAGGAAATACTGACTATAAAATCACGATTTTCACTGTTTTTTATTTTAATTTTTTTGTTAAAACTGCCACAAAATGCAGGAAATAGCGTTTCAGAGGCTTAGAAAATCAAAAATTGCTCGGGGGAGCATGCCCCCGGACCCCCCTACAGGAATTACCACTACCTGTTAGCCCCCTGTCGGGGACCTTAGCCCCTGCGTCAGGGAATTCCTGGCACCACCTCTGTTGTTACGTTATAAATTAATCATTATTGCGAGTTCGAATAAAATGCGATCAATGATCTGGTGATAGATTGTGATACGGGCACGTCATCGCAGGGTTACTATATTTATTGACCAATGAGAAGCCGGAGCAGGTCTCTCCCTATAGTGGCATGTGGCAGTCGTGTGGCGACCATTGGTCTAGCCTGCGAAGCAGGCGTTTAGGGGTTGGGGAGGGGGCGGGGACTGGGGCGAGGGTGGATGAAACGCCTGCACGAAAGACCCATGTTTTTGGATTTCTACATCCACCAGAAGACGCTAAATTCTGATTGGCTACGTCAACTCATTAGTATTCAGGGTTTCCTGTCAGGAAATAAATATTTAAAAATGGCGACTTTATAAAAAACAGTGTTGTTGTTGAACAAAATGTTGCAACGAGGGAGCTCCTGGCAGGAAAATATGTTTTGATGGCCAACGGGATTTGGCAACGGTTTGGTTATGGATTTAGTAGATTTACCAGACGTTCGTGCGAGCGCGTGATTATCAGTCGGCAGGGGAAGCAGCTATTATTGTGATTTCTACCTTGTCCTTGTCTTCAGGTGTTTCAACAGTGCTCTCTGGGGGAGAATTCCTTCGACGTTTCAGATTAAAGACTTACAGCAGACGTATAGGAGTGATGGTTTCTATGTTGTCTTGCCTATGAAATTTCTTGGCCAAATCCCATTCTGGAGTTATAGTGTACGGTAGTCAGATGTCGCTTCATTCTATCAGGGCAGGCTATTAATGTTATCGGTTGGTGAAACATTGCTGTCTCCTTCTTTCGCATGTGTTAATAATGATTTAATAAAGTTATAAAGTTCAAAAGCATTTCTTATTTTTTCGGCCGCAAGACCTACAAACCCGCTCGGAGAAACTTTCACTGCGTAGTAATGCAAAACCGATTGATTCACAAGCCTCAGCCAGAATCAACTCTGTGCTACACGATTGCTTAAATAAATTTTCAAAATAAATCTTGTTTTCCACCAGAATATCGGAATCCCTTTGTCTTTTGTTTAATAAATCATTGCACACTGGAATTTTCCCACAACAGTGGAAACTAGCCAACATTGTACCAATTCTAAAGAAATGTCCTGCTTCAAATGTGCAAAATTATCGCCCCATTTCTTTGTTGTCAAATATTGGGAAAATCCTTGAAAGGTGTGTCTTTAATCGAGTTATAAATCATATTAGCAATCAGTTACATAACTTCCAACATGGCTTCCTGAAAGGAAAATCTTGTACTACCCATCTGTTACAAGTATTAGACGAAATCGGAAGAAGTTTGGATTGTGCAGAACAGACTGATATTATATATCTTGACTTTGCAAAGCATTCGACAAAGTCAACCACTCCTTGTTATTGGACAAAATCAGTGGCTTTGGAATTGACGGTAACTTGTTGAAATGGTTTGGAAATTACCTATCTGATCGCCGTCAGCAAGTAACTATCCCTGGATCAACTTCGGGGGTTTTGCCGGTGCTCTCCGGTGTACCTCAGGGGTCGATTTTGGGACCCCTCTTGTTCCTCATGTTTATCAATGATCTCCCTGACAGCGTTATGGAGAATTCGGATGCAAAGATGGTATTGTTTGCCGATGACTCTAAGATTTATAAAACTATCAGGACTGCATCGGACTGTATGGACTTGCAAACTAGCATTGACAGAACATCCATATGGAGTTGTGAAAATAAAATGCTTTTAAACAGTAAGAAATGTACTATAGTAAGTGTGAATCGCAAAACTCAGCCTACTATATTTTCTTATACTCTTGGGGGAATACCTTTGGAAAAAACTAACTGTGAAAAAGACCTTGGGGTGTTAATAAAAAGCTATCTGAAGTGGGACGCGCATGTTTTGTCAATTTCAAAAAGGGCTAACAACGCTTTGGGGTACATTAGAAGAGGGACAACAGGGTTCAATCACGTTGATACAAGAAAAGTACTTTACATGGCGTTAGTAAGAAATCATTTAGTTCATGCTTCGCAAGTTTGGACTCCACAGTCAGTACATTTAATCAAG
Organism: Chrysogorgia sp. JL179-B06; assembly: GCA_035772405.1. Classification (NCBI taxonomy): domain Eukaryota; kingdom Metazoa; phylum Cnidaria; class Anthozoa; order Scleralcyonacea; family Chrysogorgiidae; genus Chrysogorgia; species Chrysogorgia sp. JL179-B06. Next base: position 600,556 of record JAYKKM010000228.1, read on the forward strand.
CAATTGGAATCTGTGCAGAGAAGAGCAACAAAGTATATTCTATGCCTACCGTATGATACTACTATTACATACAAAGACCGCCTCTTAAAATTAGATCTTCTACCGATGTCGTATTGGCATGAATATTTGGATGTGTTGTTTTTGTATAAGCTGGCATCTGGCATGCTTTCTTTAAAGTTGCATGACTTTTTAAAAGTTAAACAACCATTACGTGTAACGAGAAGAAGTAATCCTTCATCAGGTTTAATGTTTGATATCCCAAAAGCACGTACAGTAACATATCAATCTAGTTATTTCATTCGAACTGCTAGAATTTGGAATGAACTACCATCATCCATACGATTATTAGAAACTTTAAGTCAGTTTAAAAATAGTCTATTGAAATACTATAAAGATTGTCTAAAAACTATTTATGATACTGACAATCCAAGAACTTGGAAAACTGTATGTCCAAAATGTCATAATTGTTCTGTTCTAAATACGCAAAAGCAATCACAGTGTTGCTGATTTTATTTTTATTTATATTTTATAATGGGCCACTGTTATTGGGGTTTAACCCTGTTGTTGGTTCCTGGCACTTTAAAGTATTTATGTGTGGTATTTGTACGTTTGTAATTTAATTTTTCTTTTTTTGTCAAATCGAAATAAAAAATAAAAAATAAAAAATAAAAAAGATGCAGTCAAGCTTTTTACGATACGGCCCAAAGTGAAAATATGTTTTAATCATTGAGGAAAGCACGCTAGTCACTGATTGGTTGTTTTTGACAGTTCTTCATGTGGGCGGAAATCCAAAACATGGGTCTTTCGTGCAGGCGTTCCCTCCCCCTCCCCCTCCCCACTTCGCCTTTCCACTTTCCCCCTCCCCCTAACGCCGCTACGCAGGCTACCATATTATGAGCTGGTATTTTATTATTTCCGAATTCGGTTTGAGGGATTGTCAATAACATTTTTATGATGGCATGCTTTCAATAACATCAAAGTACGTGTAGTTCAGGGTCAAACATCGTGTGTTGCTATAAACAAATCGTCCTACCTGAAGTCGTTGACAACGTCACATTGCCCTTTCGATAATCTTTATTTTGTTCGTTAGTTTGCAAAATGCAGCGCTCAAATTTCACAGGCAGTATCGTACACTATTTTTCTCGCTATCTAATCAAGAAACTCCGCTTGTCTTTTTTTAAATAAAAATAAATCGTCGAAAACGTACAGGCTTTCCACTTCGCTAATTCTCACTTTCACTTGTTGTCGCCCTCTGTCCCCCCCTCGCGCATTGCGTGAGAAAGGCTAATTGTCAATGAGTCACATACTTTTTAAGATAAAAAAGCCTAGACGTACCTTATATCTGATTTGGATGCTAATAGCGGTGCTTCATATTCCCCTCGTTTGCTTCGATACAACAGTGGGCAAGCACTTGGGTTGAGGGAACAAAACTTCTCGAAGGCATCCGCAAATTTCGCAGGTATAATCGCAATATTCGCTTGTAGGAATCCTTTACACAAACCGTAAGAAGATTGGGTAACGGCGTTTTGGCTTATCAAATGGCGAACAGATGAAGGCAAGGAAGAATACATTTTCGTTTCGACCGCAGTATAAATTACTAGACGCCAAAATCTCGTTTCCAGAGCCTGCGATCCCCGTGTCCTGCGGAGGGTAAACCCTAAGTACGTCATGTTAGGATACATATAGAGGTTTGAGTGTATATATGTTGTGTCATATTGTGGTTTATGGTGGTTTACGGTGGTTCCTGTCGTAGTTCTTGGTGGTTTGTGGTTGTTCATGGTGGTTTGTGGTTGCTCATGGTGGTTTGTGGTTGCTCATGGTGGTTTGTAGTGGTTCGTGGTGGTTTGTGGTTGTTCATGGTGGTTTCTGGTTGTTCATGGTGGTTTGTGGTTGCTCATGGTGGTTTGTAGTGGTTCATGGTGGTTTGCGGTTGTTCATGGTGGTTTGTGGTTGCTCATGGTGGTTTGTAGTGGTTCGTGGTGGTTCGTGGTGGTTTGTGGTGGTTTCCGGTTGTTCATGGTGGTTTCTGGTTGTTCATGGTGGTTTGTGGTTGCTCATGGTGGTTTGTGGTGGTTCATGGTGATTCGTGGTGGTTCATGGTGGTTTGTGGTGGTTTGTGGTTGTTCATGGTGGTTTGTGGTTGTTCATGGTGGTTTGTGGTTGTTCATGGTGGTTTGTGGTTGCTCATGGTGGTTTGTAGTGGTTCGTGGTGGTTTGTGGTGGTTTGTGGTTGTTCATGGTGGTTTCTGGTTGTTCATGGTGGTTTGTGGTTGCTCCTGGTGGTTTGTGGTTGTTCATGGTGGTTTGTAGTGGTTTGTGGTGGTTCATGGTGATTCGTGGTGGTTCGTGGTGGTTTGTGGTGGTTTGTGGTGGTTCATGGTGGTTTGTGGTTGTTCATGGTGGTTTGTGGTTGTTCATGGTGGTTTGTGGTTGCTCATTGTGGTTTGTAGTGGTTCGTGGTGGTTTGTGGTGGTTTGTGGTTGCTCATGGTGGTTTGTGGTTGTTCATGGTGGTTTGTGGTTGCTCATTGTGGTTTGTAGTGGTTCGTGGTGGTTTGTGGTGGTTTGTGGTTGTTCATGGTGGTTTCTGGTTGTTCATGGTGGTTTGTGGTTGCTCATGGTGGTTTGTAGTGGTTTGTGGTGGTTCATGGTGGTTTCTGGTTGTTCATGGTGGTTTGTGGTTGCTCATGGTGGTTTGTAGTGGTTTGTGGTGGTTCATGGTGATTCGTGGTGGTTCGTGGTGGTTTGTGGTGGTTTGTGGTGGTTCATGGTGGTTTGTGGTTGTTCATGGTGGTTTGTGGTTGTTCATGGTGGTTTATGGTTGCTCATGGTGGTTTGTAGTGGTTTGTAGTGGTTTGTGGTGGTTCATGGTGGTTTGTGGTTGTTCATGGTGGTTTGTGGTTGTTCATGGTGGTTTGTGGTTGTTCATGATGGTTTGTGGTTGCTCATGGTGGTTTGTGGTTGTTCATGGTGGTTTGTGGTTGCTCATGGTGGTTTGTAGTGGTTCGTGGTGGTTTGTGGTGGTTTGTGGTTGTTCATGGTGGTTTCTGGTTGTTCATGGTGGTTTGTGGTTGCTCATGGTGGTTTGTAGTGGTTTGTGGTGGTTCATGGTGATTCGTGGTGGTTTGTGGTGGTTTGTGGTGGTTCATGGTGGTTTGTGGTTGTTCATGGTGGTTTGTGGTTGTTCATGGTGGTTTATGGTTACTCATGGTGGTTTGTAGTGGTTTGTGGTGGTTCATGGTGGTTTGTGGTTGATCATGGTGGTTTGTGGTTGTTCATGGTGGTTTGTGGTTGCTCATGGTGGTTTGTGGTTGTTCATGGTGGTTTGTGGTTGCTCATGGTGGTTTGTAGTGGTTTGTGGTGGTTCATGGTGATTCGTGGTGGTTCGTGGTGGTTTGTGGTGGTTCATGGTGGTTTGTGGTTGCTCATGGTGGTTTGTGGTGGTTCGTGGTGGTTTGTGGTTGTTCATGGTGGTTTCTGGTTGTTCATGGTGGTTTGTGGTTGCTCATGGTGATTTGTAGTGGTTCGTGGTGGTTCGTGGTGGTTCGTGGTGGTTCATGGTGGTTTGTGGTGGTTCATGGTGGTTTACGGTGGTTCATGGTGGTTTGTGGTGGTTTGTGGTGGTTCATGGTGGTTTGTGGTTGTTCATGGTGGTTTGTGGTTGTTCATGGTAGTTTGTGGTTGTTCATGGTGGTTTGTGGTTGCTCATGGTGGTTTGTGGTTGTTCATGGTGGTTTGTGGTTGCTCATGGTGGTTTGTGGTGGTTCGTGGTGGTTTGTGGTTGTTCATGGTGGTTTCTGGTTGTTCATGGTGGTTTGTGGTTGCTCATGGTGATTTGTAGTGGTTCGTGGTGGTTCGTGGTGGTTCGTGGTGGTTCATGGTGGTTTGTGGTGGTTCATGGTGGTTTACGGTGGTTCATGGTGGTTTGTGGTGGTTTGCGGTGGTTTGTGGTGGTTTACGGTGGTTCATGGTGGTTTGTGGTGGTTCGTGGTGGTTTACGGTGGTTCGAGGTGGTTTGTAGTGGTTCGTGGTGGTTTTCGGTGGTTTGTGGTGGTTCATGGTGGTTTGTGTTGGTTTTGTGGTAGCTCTTGGTGGTTTGTAGTGGTTTGTGGTAGTTTATGGCGGTTTATAGTAGTTCGTGGTGGTTTACGGTGGTTTGTGGTGGTTCATGGTCGTTTATGGTGGTTTGTGTTGGTTTTGTGGCAGCTCTTGGTGGTTCATGGTGCTTTGTAGCGTTTTTGTGTTTTTGTAGTCGTTCATGTCTTATTATTGCTCCTGGTTGTTCTTGGTTGTATGCACGATGGTTCAGTAGTTTTTTGTTGTTGCTGCTCATTGCTCGTGTTATTTTATGTGTGTGTATGCATGCAGGTCTGTCTAACACTGCCATTATCAATTTTAGTTGTGTAAATGAACAACAGTGTCGGATTTTTCGATAGCCTAAATATGAGGATTTGAAAAATAATAATCAGGCTAATTTGAAATTGGATATAACTGATTACCGATTAGCACGTAATGAACGCGTGCTTCCCTTTTCAAAGATATAGCCTTAAGCGTGTTATTGTTTGTACTTCTCTGGATCAACGTGCTCTATTTGTCATTTGTGATTATTTTTTCAAATCCTCGTATTTACGCTATCGAAAAATCCGACACTGTTGTTTGCGTAAACCACCAGAAACCACCACGAACCACCGTAAACCACTACAAACCACCATGAACAACCACAAACCACCATGAACCACCACGAACCACCATGAACCACCGCAAACCACCGCACACCACCATGAACCACCACAAACCACCGTAAACCACCGTAAACCACCGTAAAGCACCACGAACCACCACAAACTACCACGAACCACCACGAACCACCACAAACCACTGCAAACCACCGTAAACCACCACAAACCACCACAAACCACCACGAACCACCACGAACCACCGCAAACCACCGTAAACCACCACAAACCACCACGAACCACCATGAACCACCGCAAACCACCACAAACCACCACGAACCACCGTAAACCACTACAAACCACCATGAACAACCACAAACCACCATGAACCACCACAAACCACCATGAACCACCACGAACCACCATGAACCACCACAAACCACCATGAACCACCACGAACCACCGTAAACCACCACAAACCACCACGAACCACCGTAAACCACCGCAAACCACCGCAAACCACCACGAACCACCACGAACCACCACGAACTACCGTAAAACACCACGAACCACCGTAAACCACTACAAACCACCATGAACAACCACAAACCACCATGAACAACCACAAACCACCATGAACCACTGTAAACCACCGTAAACCACCACGAACCACCACGAACCACCACAAACCACTGCAAACCACCGTGAACCACCACAAACCACCGCAAACCACCGTAAACCACCACAAACCACTGCAAACCACCGTAAACCACCACAAACCACCACGAACCACCACGAACCACCGCAAACCACCGTAAACCACCACGAACCACCACGAACCACCACAAACCACTGCAAACCACCGTGAACCACCACAAACCACCGCAAACCACCGTAAACCACCACAAACCACAACGAACCACCGTAAACCACCGCAAACCACCACGAACCACCACGAACCACCACGAACCACCGTAAACCACCACAAACCACCACGAACCACCATGAACCACCGCAAACCACCGCACACCACCTGAACCACCACAAACCACCGTAAACCACCGTAAACCACCGTAAAGCACCACGAACCACCACGAACCACCGCAAACCACCGCAAACCACCACAAACCACCGTGAACCACCATGAACCACCGTAAAACACCACGAACCACCGTAAACCACTACAAACCACCATGAACAACCACAAACCACCATGAACAACCACAAACCACCATGAACCACCACAAACCACCATGAACCACCACGAACCACCACAAACCACTGCAAACCACCGTAAACCACCACAAACCACCACAAACCACCACGAACCACCACGAACCACCGCAAACCACCGTAAACCACCACAAACCACCACGAACCACCATGAACCACCGCAAACCACCACAAACCACCACGAACCACCGTAAACCACTACAAACCACCATGAACAACCACAAACCACCATGAACCACCACAAACCACCATGAACCACCACGAACCACCATGAACCACCACAAACCACCATGAACCACCACGAACCACCGTAAACCACCACAAACCACCACGAACCACCGTAAACCACCGCAAACCACCGCAAACCACCACGAACCACCACGAACCACCACGAACTACCGTAAACCACCGCAAACCACCATGAACCACCACAAACCACCATGAACCACTGCAAACCACCGCAAACCACCGCAAACCACCGTAAACCACCACAAACCACCGCAAACCACCGTGAACCACCACAAACCACCATGAACCACTGCAAACCACCGCAAACCACCGCAAACCACCGTAAACCACCACAAACCACCGCAAACCACCGTGAACCACCACAAACCACCATGAACCACTGCAAACCACCGCAAACCACCGCAAACCACCGTAAACCACCACAAACCACCGCAAACCACCGTGAACCACCACAAACCACCATGAACCACTGCAAACCACCGCAAACCACCGCAAACCACCGTAAACCACCACAAACCACCGCAAACCACCGTGAACCTACACCTAAACCACTATATGTACCCTAACATAACGTACTTACCGGGTAAACGGAAGTAATTTCCGTCGGAAGTAATTTGATTGGCTATCCGTAATTGTCAAATAGACGACTTTCATAATGGCTGCCATTTTAAATATTCTTTTATGTGCATATAAATTAGTCTTTACTCTACTAACTGTGGTCTTTACAACCTCGTTACGAAGCAAAATTCTTTTGAATTGCTGACATGCAAACGAGGCCATAAAGGCTAATTTAGATGCACATAAAGGAATATTTAAAATATTTAAATTAGCAGCCATTATGAAAGTCGTCTATTGTCAAATGCTTGTCGTTGTTACAACAGTACGAGCATTATTCTTGTTTATCTCTTTGGAGAAAAAGCAAAAGAAGATCAAAGGTCTTGTTGCAGCGTGATGAACTTATCGCAAATTCGAGACCCATTCTCAAAGTTTATTTGCCGAACTTGCGCAAGGGGAATTTCTCCTTAACCTTAAAATTAAAGCATGGGAGAAAAGATTCGATCATCCCATGGGCGCTATAAAATTGTAGAATACCCGTCCACTTTCGCTATTTACTATACAGTTACTAAAAGGGTCAAATTACGGAAAGTTCATCATATACAATTGCTTCGTTCTATTTTAAAACCCCATTTAGAAAATGCAAAAACTTTCAAAAACTTATACGCATCTTGTATTGTTACTATATACTCTGCATAGTTAAACAGAACTATACATTGCGAACTACCCTCTCGGCGGGCCTGCATCCGCTATACGATTGAACGACTACATTAAAACAATAAACAAAACAAAGAAATATATATTTTGCTTTCATCTTACAAAGACTGACCGATTTATCCAACCGTTTTAGACTTTAGTTGATTTAATAATTGAAAGTTTTAAACTGTACCCAGTCTATCGTCAGCTAAAAAGTCAAAGCTGTCTGCGGAGATAGCTAAAGGTCCCCGACATAGTTGGCAAAAGTGATTGCGTGTATTCAGGCCCCTCTTGCCTTTTGCTAAGAGGGGCAGGGGGGCAGAGGTGCCTTTTGATTTTAGAAAAATATTTGTTAATTCTGTAATACTGTGTAAGCTTCGAAACAAACGCTGACACAATAGACACATTCAGGTTATAACTCAAAACAGTCAAAATCAGTGCGTATTAAAAATATACTACATACGTTTTGCGCCATGCGACTAAATAACCGAATTCTCAGTTGTTAATAATGAAATCACAACAGTCAACAGATGATCGCATGATTAATGAAATGACCATGCAACTGAAGTCGAAGGAAGCGTTGTGATGCCAAGAAAAGAACGAAATATAAAATCAAATGCTACAAAAGCACTTGCGGAGGCCGCCGCCAAGCCCGGTCAATCAAAACTAACATCGCTTTTCACCTGTAGAAAGCATGGAACGTAGAACTGTGTCATCCGACCAAAGTGAACCACAGCCATAAACTATAGTAGCACAGATGAGACAACTGTCACTAACAGTGCATGTGTACATTATATGAGACATTTTTTCAGTTTCTTCTTTTCATATTCAAACTAAAGCATATACTTTTCTTTAGAACTTGAAAAAATTCATTATCATTGATCTTATTTATAACTCTATTCTATATACATAGTTTCTGCACGATCAAGGTTTCCCTTAAAAAATATTGTAAAAAAAGAAAAAAACCACGACGATGCGTCTATTTTGGAGAGTTACTCTGACCAGAAACAGAAGACTTATTTTTGGGGGGTCGAAAAATAGATATCAATGAAAGTGCCCTTTGATGAGAATCTGCCCCTCTTGCCCTTTTAACGTTCCGGCGTCCCTGCGTGTATTCCTCAGGTGCAAAATGTGTCCAGGTGGTCATTTTAACAAACATTGAAGAACAATGCCGAAAACTTTGTGCAAAACAACACAAGAGCCATCAGTTCTCCGTAGAATTTAAGCTGGTAAACGAGGAACTTGATAAATCCAGTTGGAAAACCACACATGGTATATTTTCCGTCGACTACAAGCGTCTTCAGCGCTTCGTATACTGCTGCTCTTTCATGCGCAATTCACCTCTATTTGTTGCTCGCAGTGAATAATTCAATGCAGCATGAAAAAGATCAATATTACGCGATTTCATAGTTCGAAGTCTCCGAAGTTGCGAACAAAGGTATACGAAGTTCATGAAAAATGAAAACGTTTCGTCAATGGAGCCACCCGCTTCATATTCTCACGCATGCTCAATTTCAACGGAAGCTAAATTTTGGCTTCCGGTCGATGGACAGGGGGGATCGCAGGCTCTGGGATAGGCCTTTCCCGATTGTGCTAGCACTTTTTTGGGCATAATTTGGCTAAACGAGCATTTTTTTAGCACTTTTTCTCAAAAAACACTGCTAGCATAATTTTGAATTTTTGGCCGATTTTATGTTGTTTTTTTGTCAAATGTATAATTAAATTACGCTTTTATGTGTTTCAAAGTTTTTTTTCAACTGTAGCTTTCAGTTTCATCTGAGTTTTGTGGAAGTCTGGGACTAACTGGTCAGCGGTTAATGTTCAGGAGTACCCAGTCCTCGGCGCCTCGCTCTTAAAATCAAAACAAGATGGCGGCCCAGTCATCACTTGCAAATAGTTGAAGCCAATGGCTCAATACAACAAGCGATGAAGCCGCTTGGCTCAAGTCAACCCCATGGAATATATCATAAAACATTCTACTGTGACTGTGAGGACTACGTTCAACAGTTGTCGTTATGTTCATTTGTTATATTTATGTTCATTTGTTATATTAGGAGCCCTATGGAGTATATCTATTACCAGAAAAATTTGAGTAACAGAAACATGTGTTAACTGTTAAATCGGTATAACAGAAAGCGTAAGGTGCTTTTATCTTGATTCAGATGCCGAAAAACATACGAGACCTCATATTGTATGCCTTTATTTCTTTAAACAAAAGAAAGCATTTTTTTAAACCAGAAAGGCATAATTTTGAAAAACGAGCATAATTTGAGCATTTTTTGGACAAAAAACGAGCATTGCTGTAGCAGAAAATGCCAGTTTTACTGGCACAATCGGGAAAGGCCTACTCTGGGAACGAGATTGCCCCGGCGAAATTATTTACCTGCGGAAGACGATGGCGCCCCCTCATTTTCTCTCCCCGTATTCCCGCCAAAGAAGCCTCTGTAGAGGAGGATCTGTGAGCTGTATATATAACTGGAGGTTACGTTCTGGACTTTGGCCGGGCAAAAAGTGAAGCCAAACATGTTGGCCAAAACGAGAAAATTTTGGACAATGAGGCCGTCATCTCCGCCCAAATCCTGTTTCAAAGTCTGTTATGGACAACCTAAATTCAATTAGGGACGAACCATTATTTTTCTGGAGGGGGGGGATGAAAATTTTTTCAAGACAAACAATTTTTTTCAGTGCTTGTACCTCCGCAAGCTATTTTTTTTCAGCAGCCTTCGTTTGCAAACTATTTTTTTAACTACAAGAGATACATGTAAATTATTTCATCACTATTTTTAGAGCATATATCAGGTGTCTTAGATATGTGGATGGTAGTATAGTGACTGTATTATCTTTATCAAGGTTTCCTGACCAGTACAGTACAATACACAGACAGTGGCTTGCTACCACAGGGTCTTATCTGTGGCGGACCGGCCTGAATTTTGCATTTCGATTTTTGTTTACATGAGGCCAGCCTTGAAACTATATAGTCTTCGTTTTGCTGTTACTCCAAGATTTGTCTCAATTGCCTTACAGCTCGTGACTGCCGGTGAATTTGACACCAATCTCAAATAACACAACGTATTGCGTTTGGGAGGTGAAAGTGCTTCAGTTCGTGGGTAGCAATGTATCGAAGATGACTCCCTGTGACAAATGCGACCCATACCTCTAGTTGCTCGTGGTCTTTAAGCAGTTGGAAAATTACTGCAACTACCAGTACAAGGACATCCGTGTCAACTGTGCGTAGAAGGATCTTGTGGCCCTGCTGTAATGCGTCTTGGACATGCAACAACATTCTCGTGTCGTCTTCTTCATATATACAGGGAGCCAGAGTTTCGGTGTCATCAAATGATTTAAGGTCGACAAAACCTACTTGTCGTAATTGCAATTACTTGTTTCCGCCTTCTGATACCGGCTCCTCGGTTATATCTGGTTGTAGCCTTCAAGCTGTTCTCAATATACTCATCCGCTATCTTCCAGCCATCGATCTAATGGCTTTCAAGAAAGCCATTTCGATATGCATGGAGACCGCCGAACATGATGACAAAGTTCTGCCCTCCATAATTCTTCCAGTTCCATTGTATTTGTTTGGCAACGACATACAGTGGCTGATCCATAGCAAAAACAGAAATTTGACACGGGTTGAGGTAGTTTACAGATGCCTTGATGGTATCCATTGCATGCCAGATCATTACCACTGACTTAGCGTGATCGTAGAAAAAAGGTCTTAGTGAAGATATTGCGGACGTAGGACATTATGTAGAAATGTTTTTGTTGTTTTCCAGACTTTCATGATTTTCAGCACGTGTCGTTTTCATTTTCGAGGCATTTCAACTTTTCTTTGATAATTGCATGATTAATAATGCTTCCATCTTCTCGCAGTTGGCCGTACGTTTCCGGGACTCCAGGAGTTTTGTATGAACTCCAGTATAAGGCCACGTGCACACGCAGAGGCGTCGAGTAAAAGAGGCGTCGATATAAAAGTGAGGGGGGCCGACGAGGTCCCAATCTCTGTATATGGATGTCCCATAACCTGTTACCCTCAGTATACATCTGGGCGTCAGTAGTATAGCAAGTAGGGCTGCGAGCCCAATCGACTTCAAACGTGAATATAAACACCAAAACATCACCAAATTTTGCCAAATCGCGATTCGACAAATTTGACGATGTTTTGGTGTTTATATTCACGTTTGAAGTCGAATAAGCTCTCAGCCCTACTTGCTATACTACTACAGCGATCGTTAGTCAATCTAGACACCCTTCGCACGTTTTCTACTAAATTGATGTCAAACACACGCGAGACTAGCGCAACAATACCAAGTTTATACTAAATTTGACACCATTTCAGCCACATTTAAAAAATAGAGAGTGTAGTTTCAAAATTCTCACAAATTACATTTAGGAAAAAATAGAAAGTGTCATTTCAACATTTTCGCGTGTTAAAAAAATAAAATGTGGTACGAGCCCACTCTCACATATTAAAAAATAGAAAGTGTCGTTTCAACATTTTCACAAATTTGTCGAATCACATTTAAAAAATAATCGTTTCAACATTTTCACAAATTTGTCAAATCACATTTAAAAAATAGTCGTTTCAATATTTTCATAAATTTGTCAAATCACATTTAAAAAATAGTCGTTTAAACATTTTTACAAATTTATGTGTCGTAAAAGTGTCTCACGCGTGATAAAATTGCCACCTGTTATGCAAATTAGATTATTGCCACCTGTTAATAATAGATTAGTCCGTTTGTTCACTATTTTCAGTGTTTGTCGCCTCTCACTTCAATGTTTTTGTGACCATACGCGTAGGAGTCAATACCATTTTCTAAAAGGTATCGTTTATCATCAAAGCAGGATAGCGACACTTTATTAATTTCGTAACTACCTAGCTGATGTTTGACACTTCTAATGGTCTTCATTGTGTGTCGCAATTGTTTCTGCTCAAGTAACACACTTTTGTAATCTTCGTGTCTGATCACTTTTTTAATTATATTCTTTCTAATACCTTTAGCGGTTTTCCCACCACCTCCATCCTCTTTCAAATAACTGTACATCTTACTGCGCAACCCAACGAACTCAATTATTGGCGTTCCAGCGCACTCGTCCTTCATCTTCCCAATAACTTTCTTATTCTCTCTAAAAAAGAATGGGCTGTCTGCAGGATAGTCGCTATTGTCGAACTTTTCGCACTCCATCATAAAGTCGGAGTAAACGTCGTCAGTTTTGATTGAGTACAACAGACTGTCAGTGTCGGTGAAGTGTAATCTGCAGGTGTCGCTAGAGTACTTTTTCATAATATAATTGTAGTGAAAATTGTACATCAGCGTTTTACTCAAGTCTAGTATGCACATACCCACATATGCAGGTCTATTTAGTGTCAGCGTTTCTTTAACCTTATGGACAGCGACTAAGTTCTCGCTAAATATTTTGCAAGACACAAACGTCGGCTTTGAGACAAGCTTTTCTAATTTCTTCGCAGTGGTCACTAATCTTACGTCCACACGCTTCCTCAAGTTTTCCATCGTTTTTCCGAACACACTGTTGTTCATCAACTTGAAGAAATCCTTCTCAAAAGCGTTCTTAGCCGCAGTTCTCTTGACTGTGTTAAAGTCAATGTACTTGCCTAACCACTTGGACTGGTCAAACTGCAGGACCCTGTGAATCTTATTGATTTTTAATCCAAGATCCATGTACAACTGCAGATTTCCGTAGTGACACACATACTTTTTTTTGTCCATCAAATTAGTCACCAGCTTCTTCACACCACCAACACTCACGTTAAACTTATTTTTGATTTTCGTGCAGTACTCCGACAACATGTCAACAGTTATTTCCATCTTCTCAGGAGCCAACGGGTAATCGTTGTGTAGGTCATGCAAATGGGTTGGGTACTCCAAGTCGACCTCGAGCAGTAAACCTTTTTTACTATTGTTGTGATAGTCGCATAGATTAACTTTTTCTATTTCTTTCTCAGTCAACCACTTGAAGCCGCCCGTGGGTAGACTTCGACTCATTGCCCATCCATACAAGTTGTTGGCGTCAAGGTACATCAAATACTTCGACTCTTGCGCTTTATCATACCCCTCCATGTACTTATTATTTGCCACGCCATGTCTGTTGCATATGTAGCTCACACCACCACGCATACCTAGTTCTACGAACTGGAACATGTCGATGTCGGACAATAATTCGAGTTCCACTCCAGTCATCTTTAACATGGCGTCCCAAGCCAATCCAGGCGATGTGAAATAGCGACACGGGTCTAATTTGTACTCACGATGGCATGTCTTTCTAAAGTTCTCGAAAACGTCGGCAAGCAAGAGCACGTCACTTTTCAAATACAGGTCGTGATACCCACCCATGTTTTCAACGTCGAAGTAGTCCCACACATTGCAAGCGCGCTCATGCATTTCTTCCGTAATATGCTCATCATTCAGAATGCTGTAGAAGTCCTTTTTGGAGGGTAACTCACTTTCGTCGAATTTATCAAAGGAGTCCATATAATCGTAGGGATAGACCCCCTTTCTTGTCATTAGTGCCAACCCGTGGTCATGAAACACTTCTGACGTGTATTTGAAAGCGTCCCTTGGTAGGTTCTTCACCAAGTTGTCTAGACCACTACTCATGAACTGGAAGCTGTCCAAAAATACTAAGTTTTTTCCAAGCATGAACGCCATGTACTTCTCCATGTTGTTTGGTATCACATTTATGTCTTGACCAAACTTGCCAATCTCCTGCATAATGAAATGGCTATCGTAGCCACGTAGGTTATGAAAGATCACAGGGATTTTGTCAGTCAACTTAAAGTTCACGTTACACTGACGATGTGCGGACCCTCTGTACTTACCTGACACGTGACAGTGGTCTCTCACTCTAACGTCAGCGCCAATGTACTCAACACTGCAAATATGACAACTTTTAGCCTCGTCGAAGTTCTTCTTATCGTCATCAGTCAGTATCATTTCTTTGTTAAAGTGGCTCTCAGATGTCTTTTTACAATACTCAACAATTTCTAACATCTCCCCAATGAACTTGTTGACTGCGTTTTCACCGCGATACACTTTCACTGGCTTACTATACTCGTTGTCGTAGCAACAAACCAATTTATACCCATAACCACAGTCAACGTGCCTCTGGTAAGCATTTGTGTAGCTACACTCGCTTGATGGTGTCGCTGTGTGCACCTTCTGTGTGATAGCCTCGAAATCTGCGTACACCACAAATGGTACATTTAATTGTCTGCTAAAATTCTCGTATTTCACTTTCGCACCTTTTTGCGGCATTTTAATAGCTTGCTTCCCATTGATGACCAAACACACTTCAATATGACTTTCAAGCACGTCCGCGCGGGTGAAACACTGCAAACAATACCTGCAAAAATGCTTTCTCGCCTTATACTTTGTCTGACGGTACATGAACTTGTTAAAATCGCGAATGTACACATAATGCTTGTTGCCCACGTCGTTAGTTATCAACAATAGGTCCATGTGGTCAAGATACGTCTCCTTAGAAACGTACACAGGGAATGGCTGCTTATTTTCATACCCAAAAACATTTATGCTAATATCGTTTGCCTTTTCGATCTTGTTGTAGTCTTTGAGTGTGACTGGGAAGTCAATTCCGTCATAGTTCAGCTCACCGACATGCCTAGCGTACTTCGACGTTCTATCAGAGTGTTTTCCAACAGGAAACTTGTGTGCGAGGTGGCACCATCTAAAGCACTCGTTGTCATCATCGTTATTTACGTTTATCAGACCCTTCATACTGTTGCACAGCTCCTTTGGCAACGCAATGTAGCTACTCCCATGCAAAGGTCTGTAAATGGCGACGTTGACGTAGTGCGCATCTATTTTGTCGATAGTCCATCCAGACCCCTCAGATAACCACCCAGCTATCCGCGTCAAAATCTGCTCCGACCCGCGATTGGCGACACCCTCGATGTCATGCTCGTTAATGACGACGAACGTTTCGCTGTTAAAGTAGGCAGTTTTGTACGTGGTCTTATTGAGTTCTAAAACTTTCTCAAAAGTGACCTTGACTGTCTCCACCACTTTCATTCCGTTGGTCTCACCTAGTTCACGTCTCAAAAGGTTAGTGACAGCACTTCTACTACCATTTACCTGATTGATATCTCTGTCGTCAATTACTTCGACTCCGTAGGACCTCGTGAACCCTCTCAGTGCTCGATCCAACAGATGCGTTGACGGTGTGTGGTCTTCGACTGCAGGTTGTGTTTCTTGATCTCTAAAAAAGCCGTGAACGTTGGTCGCTTCATCTGTTAGTGAATTGACAACGGCTGCACTCGTCTTATGCGCCCGTCTTTTTGTCAGTGGGTTTTTCACAGTCCGACTCATTGGCTTATACTTACACTACACTTTTTTTTCTTAGCCCACTCATTGTAATAAATATCACCACTTTCACACCATCCCAGCTTTGGGTACACCACCCCAAACAGATTGTTGTCAAACAAGTCTTTCACCTTCCCGTCTTTGAGGTCAAGCACCTCCTTGAGTGTCTCGAGTTGTCTTCTATGACACAACCTAATAATGTAGTATCCGTATCTGCTGACATTTCTACCCTTTATCAAATTGCATGAGTGCAGCACGTTGACAACTTTCAGGAAGTCCTCTTTTATTAACTCAAGGTGCTCGTACTTCACAACGTTCCGTAGTCTCCTCCCCATCCACCAAGACCGTTTGTGAACGCTTTTTAGTCGCGTGAGTCTCATGTCGCTGTAACTCTGAGTGTAACCCCATTCGATGTCGCCACACTTTGGACACGCGTACCCACCGCAGTCACTTACGTTTTTCACAACGTCACAATCCGAGCAGTAGTAAATTCTGAAGGTGTCTCACACTCAGTTTGCGTCTCACTCGCGATTTCGTCAATTGTCAAACCATAACTCATCTGCCTCATAAGTTTGTCCATCGCTTATACTACTCCAACATATTTTTTTACCGAACTAGTACCCATACCGCTATTCCACTGCCCAAACCTAGCGCGCTAACAAACAATAATTGGTATTCCTTCATTTCCGCACTCGGTTGGTAGTAATCCGCAATCCTCGGGAGGTCAGTGAATACTCGTCCGCTGTACTGAATGGTCATTACGCTTCTAAGTTCTTCCAACGCGTGGTTTGTGTCATTGATGTCAGCATTAGCATCAGAGAGCCGTTGTCGTAAACGCTGGATCTTGTCTTTCTTAGCGACTTCATTCTCATACCACACTTCTTTCGCACTGGCTAACTGTTCCAACGCATGGTTGTGTCTCTTCATCTCAGCTTCATAGCCTGAGTGATTAAATTTCGAAAACATAAAGCCAGCGCCTGCAAAAGCCACCGCATTAAATATCCCTCCAGCCACAACACTCACCATTAACTTACGTTGATTTGAATGGATCTGTCGGTATCCACTTTTTTGATTGCATCCATTTTACTAACAGCGTTCCTGCACCAACAGCCGCAGCAAGTTTCACTGTGCCTTTCACTGTCTCTGGTGTTCCCAATGGTTCTCCCAAAGCCTTTTTAGAAATCATACTCACTGCCACAGCACCAGTCGTAACAAGTAGCGCATCGTACAATTCGTTCATAAGTTCTTTTCGATCGATCGCAGTCATATATACATTGTCGTGTGTTTTGTTCAAGAATCAAATGTGTCTAACGCTGGACGACGAGTTTTGTGGTTCTCTGACACAGGTGCTGGTGCAGTACTCACTTTTTCACTGCTAATTGTGTACCATAGCGAAGCACCAGCAATGATAACACCAAGTGTTCCAACAATGTAACCATAGCTCCACTCACCACCCTGTTCTTCGTTGACTATCATTTCACGCATTTTCTTTTCTTTCGCAGCTTTCGATATCTCAGCCAACTTTTTACCAGCAGCGACACGCTTTGGGTCCTTCACCTTAACACTCTTCACATCAGCTGTGATCTTAGCGTCGACAACCGTCTGTGAGTCTTCAACCATCTAATACACTATCACGTGTTATCTTACTCACAGTTGACCTCACAGGTGTCTCACAGATGTCTCACAGTTGTCTCACAGTCCCAAACCAAACGCACTAAAAAAATTAGGATTTTTTCTGGGAGTATAACATAATGACTCAAGTCCAAGACACCGCAGAAGAGATGACTCAAGACCAAGCCCGCCAAGAAGAGGAGATCGACGCAATGCGGAGAATGTCCTTTGTCGATGCGTCTACCCCACAAGGCGCCTCTGGACCCAACGTCTTAAAAGAGTACTCACAAGTCTTCAAGTTGTGCGACCCCGATCGTAAAAATGAAGAGGTGTCAAGACAATTTGGCGTCCAGATTCTCTATACAAAGTTCGCTCATGAGGCTTGGGTCGGGCTTGATGAAGTTAGAGCCAACAAGATGGTTAACGAACTAGCCAAGATGATCCCTGTGTGGTGTTACTCACCATTCAAACGTCTTACGTTAGCGAGTAACCACTACTTAAGCAACCCTTGCGAGTCTGCCGCTACACTACTTGGTAACTACCTCGAAGTGTTCTTGGCGACCCTTCTATGGAAACCATGCTTAACCAAAGCCAAAGCGTGGCTAGAGCTCGCCGCAAACTGTGACGTCAACGTTTGTAGGGTGGGGTGTAATGAAATAGTGGGTGCGGGTGATATTATGAGTCACATACTCTCACACACTCACCTGGATTTCGCGCACGGCGGCGTGTCGTACAGTTGTTACCCATGTGGTGTGGCCACCAATAGCCCAATGTGTCGCTCAAGACATGAGAGCTCGCAGTCTCATCTTAAAAACTTAGAGCTCCAGCGGATATTCAACATGGAACAACAGTTGCCGCAACAGGAGAGAACATTTCTCTGGAGGTATAGTAATCATGAAGAAACTTGGTAAACTAGAGATCGTGATTGGTCCCATGTTTGCAGGAAAAACAACAGAGACTCTCCGCAGGTTAATCACGTTAAGTAAGTCAGGGCTCAAAGTCCTTTACATGAACAACACAGGTGACACTAGGCGAACTGACCACGCGTTCTCCACACATCGTCAGACCATTGTTGTCGGATCAGACAGTTTACCTGCGAAGTTAATCACCAACCTTCCAAGTTCTTCCGAGATAGCTGATTACGACGTCATCGGCGTTGACGAGGGCCATTGGTACTCTGATCTACTCCCAGTTATTTGCGAATATGTCAAAGCTGGCATTCACGTCATTATTTGTGGTCTCGTATCGACGGAGCACTTAAAAAGACTTGGTGAGCTCGACACACTGTTCCCAATGGCAGACGACATCACATTTCTAAAAGCGTATTGCGCCGTTTGTCGTGACACTTACGGAACGACTGTCGATGCACCATTCAGTTGGAGATACAACCCAGGACCATCATTCGTTGGTGGTGCTGAGCAATATCACGCAGTGTGCAGACGTCATCATCCTTCCACACAAAATTAAGGGTGTTCTCGGATACCCCACTTTTTTAAATTTAGACATTGGTCACATGAAGCGTCCAATGTCATAGAAACATTTTTTCACACAGTGGTCAGAAGGTTTGTGAAATAAATAGAGAAAGTTTCGCAGACACTTTATCGAGTTAAAAATATATTTTAAAAATGTTAGAACAGTTGTCACCTCGAGTGTCGTCTCAACAACGAGAACGAGTGCTAACTCGACTTATTACTCGCTGTCTAAAAAGTCTCTTTACAATAGTGTCTCTCGTGGTTACTCAACGCTGATTTATTTTTAAATTTACGAAAACATTGAGAGCACTGAAACCCAACGTCAAAGAAATATTTTATTACCGTGGTAATAGCGTCGTCGTATGAGTCGCACAACAACGTTAGATACCCAGCGGATTTATATCTGAGTAGCAGAGACTCCTGCTCTTCAGATGTCTTACCTGTACCACCTGGATTCTTGAACTCAATCACGAGCCCGCTGTGCTGTCGGTTTGCATTGGCAATAATCAAGTCAGGTGTTCCACGTTGGTAACCTTTTTTCCACGAATTTATTCTTTTACTCGAGGTGTCTTGATTTTCACCACAAGCAGCTATCAAAATAGCTTCTGGATAATATTTCCTAAGAAAACCGACGACTTTCGTGTGAAGATCGAACTCAGTGATCATTTTAAACTGATTGTGCTTGAGACCAACATCAGCCACAGTCTTTCTAACGCTTGGTAAGACTTCTGAGTGCACCCACCTTCCGAACTGTTTCGCACGCTCCATTTTACTCGAGAACACTAACGAGTAGACCCCAAGTTCGTTGATAAATGAGGCCTGCTCCATCTTCATTTTACAATCAGGTTCGACGTGGTCGTTTACTGCATCTTTTGGTCGAGCATAACCTAGAGCGCTCGCGACTTCTTTCGCTTTGAACCATATGTCGCCGTTGTGATTAACCGTCGTGATTTGGTGACCATCGAAATCGAATAATCGAAGTATCGCGGAAGTCATCGCTATATAGTCCTCCACGAGAAAAAACTACTCGATGTGGGCGCTACGTCTTTTATAGATCTGGTTTGTTGTGTACCAATGCAGCAGGTGTGTTTTATTAGTCCTCAGTTTTCTACGTCGTCTGAAAAAGTTTCTAATGTTACGAACCAGCTTTCTAAACAAACCCATTCTAACTTAGGTCACGTCTCCTACCACTCCCACAGTGTCTGACTCTGGTAACATAATAGGTTTGCCGTAAGTCTTTTTAGACCTCATACCAATCTCAGCGTGGAGCTCGAGAGTAACGTCACCGCGACCAAATGATCCACCAGCTTTGAACATGTGGTCAGTCGTTTTATTTATTTTATATATTTCATGAGGTCTCGAAAAACATGCTCCCATTTACTTTACACCATATTCCTTCATCATTTCTCCACCCATGATTATGATGTCTCGGTTTGTCATGTAACCACTCACAATTTTCACACCGTAGAATTCTATCAACGATGGGTACGCATAAGGTGCGAGTGGTATTCTTGGTCGATGTATTCCAAAAATTGTTCCGTAGGGTGTGCCTATCTTTTTCATATTCGCTACGAAGTCTGAATCGGTTGACTTAACGTTGTTGACCCTGACGTGTGAATTGTCCATTTGCCAATGTATTGATATCATATGCATTTTTGTGAGGTCGACACCACTTGGAATAGTGCATATGCTCTCCATTGCTGGGATGCTACCACCATACGCGAGTCCATTAGTCATACCAGTCTTGTACCCTATGAACTTATCCCACTGACCGTCGTCGTTTGATATAATTGTCTCCCAATTTGATCCAGCGGTGCGAGTAGGTAACCTTACCACAACAAAAATAGAGAGATCACACCATTGCATACTGGGACAATTAAAATGGAGACCCGACTCAAGTGGGAGTGGTGTTAACACAGGGGATAGAAAACTTTGGCTTACACTGCTGATGCCAATAATAGGACCATAGGTTGAGTTGTTTTGCACTAATTTGCTTGTTTCACCAATGGCTTTCACTTTGTTTGAACCACTGGTGTGAAATTCCACGTTTTTCAAGGCGTGTGTGCTAACGTTGAAGTCGAGCACAATGTTGTAGGACTGACTCTTGAGGAAACCTGATAGTAGTTGCTCTAGAGTTCTTTTATTCGTGGCGTCTGAGTCATCGACTGGGTCTGCCACGTTTTTTATCGCTGAGCCTTGCATGTCTATTATTCCAGACATCCTTCCACCAGTCGCGCTTAATTTAGGATCTTCGTCTAGATGCCTTTTCGTTCTCTTTAGTATTTTATCGTGAGGGTCGTCAGACTCATACCCATAGTTTAGACTCATTACTACCTCAAGGTGTATTTGGTTAGTAGATAGCCAGATACCGCTGAGAACCCTAACACTATCGCCAACGTTGTTGTGTCTGACTCGCTTGTGGTGGTGGCCACTGTTTTTTTTCACAGGAAGTGGTGTCACATTTTCTTGGTAAACTTTTTTAGCCACAGTCGTTGGTGCCACCACATTTTCTTGGTGAGCTTTTTTCTTCACGGTTGTTGGCACTACTAATGAGTGAGTCACCACATTCTCTTGGTGGACTTTTTTAGCCGTAATTGTTGGTGTTGTTGCATTCAAGCTAGTGTTCACCCCAAATTTCATGGACTCTGTGGCAATTTTTAATAAGTTGTTGTACCCAGCGATTTTATTCTTGAGAATCACTAGGTTACTTGGCATTAACCATGTACTTGGCGACACTGCGAGATTTTGGACAACGTTGGTGTCTCTAATCGATTTATTCATGTTAAGAATCCATGTCGACACGTCATACTGTACAACACTGTCAGAAAACAACTTGCGGAATTCTTGTTGGGTCTCTAGACTCCCTGCAGAACCACCAACGACTGATACACGTGTTCTCGCTTGCGCACCAAGTGTGGAGTACACAAAGGCTTCTATGCTCTGATTTAGATATTGCAGCCCAATGTTGGTGAAGCCGTCTGACAATCGCGCGACGTATCGTTTGTAGTCGTTATGGGTGTCGTTGAGTTTGAAGACTCTGGTTTCACCTGTTGTACCATCGCTCAGGACTTTATTCTGGTAGTAATGTTTTCTGGGGATTTTGGAAATCTTGCCATACAATTCATAAGCGTTGAACTCTCTACTTATTGATCTCATGGTCTCACCACCCTCCATTCTTCTGAGAAGTCTTCTAATGGTGAAGTACAAATGAAATCTCATCACACTTGTGACCACAGGGTGAACTTCTTGTGACACTGATAAATGTTGCAACGACACTCCACAACAGAAACTCGCACAATACGTCGCAAACACAATGCGGTAGTAAGATTCGTTGTCATCCCACTCTGATTTTGTCTTTGACGTAGTGACTCGCAAGGTTGGTAGCTTTGACATGAAGTAGCTATTTTGGTTAACAAAAACTTTGAAGTTATTCACTGGGTAATTTAGCACATTTTCTGTTGGATAACCATCCCAAAGCCCCCAGTGGTTTTTATGACCTTTTGGCAGTGGTTGAATAGTTCCACCACCTTGCCATATTATTGGGAACTTGCTATTGTGTAGCCACTTCCACATGCTTTTATCATTTTTGAAGGTTGTGCTGGTTATGTCTGTGCTGAGGATGTCGTTGTTTCTGAAATATATGTCGACGCTCATGATCTTACCATCTTGCAAAATATTTGGATAGAACTCAAATTTGCTTAAAGTGGCGTGGGGGTACTTTTTGATGAGGTCTGCCTTCGCGTCGTGTGCAGCCTTCGATGTGTTAGCCATCGCACGTTTGTAGTACTTCCCATAGTACTCACGAAGAGCTTTCTGCATATAACATACCGTATGTTATACGTAATGCGAAAGTTAACGGTATTCATTGAAGGCGTAGAAAAAGTTGTGTCCTTTGACAACGCGATGATGGTCGTACACGATAACCCATACATTATGGTCAAGACAGCTACTGTGTTTTGGGACTATCATAACGTATTAGCAAACACAATCGACTTTTCCTTCGGTGGTTCCTCACGACTCCTAGTGCCCCCAGGATACTATAACTTCCCCACGTTGGTTAGCGCTATGGAGATCCAAGTCCTCAGATTAAGACCAAGAATTGCGTCAAGATTTACGATATCTAAAAACCGGTCTGGTGGATGTGTAGTAGAGACTGAGGCCCCGCTTAGATTGCTGGGGGTTGGACCTCTTCTCGGCTTCGCGGAAAACACGTTAATCCAAGGGAAGGGGCGGCACACTAGCCCAAACGAGGTTGACATGCTCAGAGGTCTGAAATATGTAGAAGTCTCATGCGACATTGTCGACCCTGAGAGCAACGTAGGTATTGATGGAAAGCGTAGCGATGTGATCGCAACGTTACCAATATCCACCTGGCAACGTTTGAAGGGGACAGTACAACAGCATGTGGACATTGAGTCCAAGGTGGGTATTAAAAAAGGTGTTTACTCAAGTATGACGTTTCGCGTCAAACCAAATGGCGGCAATCTTAAAATTGGTGCGGTGCTATTGGAACTGTATATTGTGTGAATTATATGGAACTTGGTGTGGAGACAGAACAAGGGTTGAGAGACATTTATTATAATCCCAAGACAGGGTTCAGTGGTGCAGAGAGGTTGTATCAAAGTGCATTGGGAGACGGATTGAAAGTAACTAGAAAAACAGTGAAAGAATGGTTGACCACGCAGGACACTTACACTAGGTACAAACCTATTGTGAGAAGACACAAGTTCCGCGCGACTTTTGTTGGGTTTCTTGGTGAAGAGCTCCAAATGGACTTAGTGGACATGAGTAAGTACTCAAAACAGAATGGCGGATATTATTGGATACTAACAGGTATTGAAATATTGAGTAGATACGCTTTTGGAATTGCGGTTTATAGAAAAGACACTAAGAACATGACCAAGGCTGTTGGAAAATTGTTGAACGACTTCAAAGATCGGTTTGGAGCCATGCCTAAGTTAGCGCAATTTGACGACGGACTTGAGTTCTACAATGTTGGTGTGAAAAGTCTACTGAAAGAACATGGTGTTGAATATTTCAGCACTAAGAGTGATAAAAAGGCTGCTGTTGTTGAGCGTTTTAATAGAAGTCTGAAGAGTATTATGTGGAAGTACTTCTATGCCCATGGAACGTACAAATGGATTGACGTTTTGGATCAGTTTGTAAGCAATTACAATAGCAATGTGAACCGAAGCATTATGATAAAGCCAAAGGATGTCAATAAGTCAAATGAGGGTGAAGTGTGGACCACTTTGTTTGGTCATCATTTTGCAGACACCCCATTGCCAAAGTTTAGAGTTGGTCAATCGGTGAGAATTAGTAAATACAAGAGTGTGTTCACAAAGGGCTATGAAGCCAACTTCACTGAAGAGCTGTTTAAAGTGGTAAAGGTTATTCGTGGTGATCCGAATGTGTATGAAATTGAGGACCACACCGGTGAACAGATTATTGGTAAATTTTACGAACAGGAATTATCGCTGGTCAATAGGAAACATGGCGACGATGTGTACAGAGTTGAAAAGGTGTTGAAAAGAAAGAAAGTCAGAGGGGAGAAGATGGCGCTGGTCAAATGGTTGGGTTATGAGAGCAAACATAATTCGTGGGTACCAGAAAGCGACATTCAAAATGTGAGCTAATGTAATATGGCTGAAGGTGGGGAAGGTTTCGACGACCTTGAGATGAAAAACATGAGTGAGTACAAAGACACGAGTGATGAGCAACTAGAGGGGGATATCGTCGAGACTGATGAGGAGCTTAGCGAGATAACCATAGGGTTTGGTACGATAGATATGTCGGAAAGCGTTCGTGTTAATTACGCCAAAGTTAGTGACAATTTGAAAAGGATGAAAAGTGAGCTAGCTAGAAGACGAAGTGGGCGAGAAGAGACGTCATTTATCGACACTGACGATGGTAAAACGGTGACAATAGGGGGAACTAACACAGAAGTCCCAACATTAGAGTTTGTTGAACAGGAGTCATATGGCGACGTCAATGACACAAGTTTCTACACAGCTTTTGGAGAGTCGGACGAAGTCGAGAGGAGATTTGGTGAGCTAAAAGCGTACAACAAAGAGCAAGTAGAAAATAGAGTAAAAAACGAAGTAAAAAGAGTCAAGCTAATAGATGAGAAAATACGTGAGTTGTATGAAAAAAAACTCAGTCGTGACGACGCGTCGAGGAGCGTAGTCAACAGATCATATGTGACGAGATCGGGGTCTATTCTTTTCAAACCGATAAACAAAGATGGTGAATACGGGGAACCCAAACGAATTCTAATACCTAGGATAAATGGTTTGATCTACAGTAAAGATGCGAGTAGTAAAAACGCGATCGAGCAGTTCAAACAGTTAGTTAATCAAATACCTAAGAATACAGAGACAACAGCTGCCACAGCAGAAGTAGTCCCAGATGATCTCCCAGTGATTGAAACAAGAGTGGACTATGTCGACATACCTGGGCTAACACCAAACGAGAACCGCGAGCTGAATGGCGTGCTTAATCCAAGTGATGGCGTGTTGCGTGAATCAAGAGTGGGCGACGATGGCGCACTGCAAGCGCAGGTAGACCACTTTCAAGAAACGATAAATAGAACATTAGACAAACTAGACAATGAGGATGACGAGAGCGTTACCTTTGAATTGGAAGAGCGTAATGTAGGGCTTGAAGAGGCGCGAGACAGAACTATTGAGCAACGGCGAATAGAAGAGGTTAGTGCACAGCAAAAGATTGACATTGACAGATTTCAGAAATTTAAGGAATGGGCTAAAGAAAATATGGTCGGGTTGAGCGCTGTAGCGATTTCAGTGGCTGGGATTATAACAACTATTATTATCGCTGGGAGGTCCGCTGTTATGAGAGGCGCTATGGCTACGAGGTCGTTCGCACAGGCTGTTAAGAACGCGATAACGAAGATGGGTCCATGGGCTGTCGGGTTGGCTAATTTAGTTTACAATATGTTGACGTTGGGTGTGAAGGGTCTCGCATGGTTGGCTCAAAATCTGTGGGTACTCGCGGTGGTACTTGCGTGGTTTGTGTACGATTATTACAAGCTAAAACGGTAGCGATAAAACATATGTAAAGTATATGAACGTCACGTCAGCAGAGTTGAGCCCCGGTTTTAGACGAGCGACCATGGGTGTCATAAAAGGGGTGAGAACGCAGCATGTGATCACGTTGAACCCTAATAAGGTCAGTCCTGGCGAGGAACTTTACATTGATATACCGAAGCTCAAGGTTAGTAGCTGTTTGGTGCCTGGATCGTTGGGTCTAGTGTTCGACTTTAAGAATGCAAACGCCAAAAGCTGGTTCTTGAACAATGTGAGCAAGTTGTTGGTTGAGAAACTTGTTGTGAGACTAGCTGGAGAAGCTGTGTATGACAACAGTGGGGAAAATTACACTGGTGTTTATCGTGACCTTTGGGAAAGTGTTACTGTGCGAGACCAAATGATTGATTATGGTATTGGTGGTGAGAACTTGAGAAAGTTAATTTCTAAGGACGACAGTGGTGCGACGAGTGGGAACGTTGCTAAAGTTAGTGACGCGTTGATGTTTGGTGTGATTGGGACGAAGCAGCGGATTAAGCTTGGTAAAATCATGAATGACCACGGGTTGTACGCTCCTTTTAGCATGAACAACAACTTGCAGTATGTGATCACACTTCCGAAGGCCACAGACATCATGGTGGCGCAATCCGGTAGCGCTGTGGGTGGATACACTCTGGAGAACCTCGAGCTTGAGTATGAGACGATCGATAACCAGGAGCTCGCTGATGAAATAGCGTCGGGCTATGCAAGTGGCCGTAGTTTGTCATATGAGCACGTCACGTTGATGAAAACCACTGAATGGGATAAAGGCACGACCATTGTGAATGAAAATGTCAATCTGCCAAGAAAAAGCATGAAGGCGATTGCGTTGCTATTCACGAATAAGGTGCGAACAGACAGTGAGGAGTTTCTTTATCCAAATATCGAGAGCGTTAGAGTCACAATCGAAGGTGTGCCAAATAGTGTGTACTCACAAGGCATCCCAAAGTCGAAGTTCTATGCAGAAGCGAAACGATTGTTTGGATTGGGTGAAGAACACGCTCAGTTCATGACCATGCAGAGGTTCTATAAAGATGGCTTTGCGTTAGTCATCGACTTGAGGAGTGTTCAAGATAATCGCAATGTCGCCACTGGCAAGAACATTGTAAACACACAATCCGGTGTGCTTCTTGAGATCACTAAAAAAGCGACGACTGCAAACGTTATGTGCAGGGTGTTTGTGATAAGTGATGGGTTGGTCAACTTTATGAACAATGGGTTGCAATCAATCCAGTATTAAATCAAACGCAATTTAATGGAGACTCCGTTTAATGCGCTAATTGTTGGGATGACAGCTTGTGGTAAGACGCATTATTTACTCAACACACTGGAATCTGAGTATCGCGGCAAATTTGACTACATTGTGTTGATTTGTCCTACTTTTGAGTGGAACAAAGCGTATCAAGATTGGAAATATGTGCGCGACCCTGACGTGTTAGCGATAGACTGTGCGCAGGATAGTGTTGACGCTGTTCTCAAGTGTGTAACAAATGTTTTTAAAGGCACTAACACTCTGATTGTGTTGGACGACTGTGCAAGTGGGCAGGACGTCAAGAATAGGACTAGTCAATTAGTTAACTTGGCTTTTAGTGCGCGACATTTTATGTTGAGCGTTATTGTCATCACACAACAACTGACGTCGATCGCAAAACCGTATAGAGAAAACATTAGTAAGCTTGTTTGTTTTTATTGTCCGAGTAAGAGTGATATGAAGGTTGTTATTGACGACTACCTTGGAGACATTAGCAAAGAAAAAGTGTCAGCGATTGTGATCGCACTAAAAAATAATAAGTACGCTAGACTCGAGATCTCGCTGCGCTATCCATACAATTACGAAGTTGTTATTCCGCAATAAAATATGGGTATAAGTAATAGCGTGATGGTAAAGCGCAAAAGTGAGGAAAATCCTACGATTGAGGAATTAGTTGAGGAGACTGATGACACCTCAACTGTGGAAGACAACATTGACGTTAGGAGATCCGAACTTATTAGACTGTCCGGTGACGGTGTGGTAAGTCAGTCTGAAGCGTACATTAAAAAAGCGTCCGCAAAAGTTATTGATAAGATATGGCGCCAACACGAGTTGAAGAGAATGGAGATCGCAAACGCTTTTCTCACCGACTTGCTAATCAGCAAATTCGCCAGCTTACTAGATGGGTTGAACGCTATCGAGAACCCTGAGGAACTAAACGACGAGTTGCAAAAAGATCCGTTACTAAAGAAAGACGTCGAGAGCATTGTCGCGGTTGTGACACCATACGTGCCTTTCTTGGGCTTGTTGTCTGGAGGAATTATAACGTCGAAACACGTGTACGATCACCATTTTAGGGGCGAGGCGACAAACGCTGAAAACAGTGAACAAACGGACTAATCTATTATTAACAGGTGGCAATTTTATCACGCGTGAGACACTTTTACGACACATAAATTTGTAAAAATGTTTAAACGACTATTTTTTAAATGTGATTTGACAAATTTATGAAAATATTGAAACGACTATTTTTTAAATGTGATTTGACAAATTTGTGAAAATGTTGAAACGATTATTTTTTAAATGTGATTCGACAAATTTGTGAAAATGTTGAAACGACACTTTCTATTTTTTAATATGTGAGAGTGGGCTCGTACCACATTTTATTTTTTTAACACGCGAAAATGTTGAAATGACACTTTCTATTTTTTCCTAAATGTAATTTGTGAGAATTTTGAAACTACACTCTCTATTTTTTAAATGTGGCTGAAATGGTGTCAAATTTAGTATAAACTTGGTATTGTTGCGCTAGTCTCGCGTGTGTTTGACATCAATTTAGTAGAAAACGTGCGAAGGGTGTCTAGATTGACTAACGATCGCTGTAGTAGTATAGCAAGTAGGGCTGAGAGCTTATTCGACTTCAAACGTGAATATAAACACCAAAACATCGTCAAATTTGTCGAATCGCGATTTGGCAAAATTTGGTGATGTTTTGGTGTTTATATTCACGTTTGAAGTCGATTGGGCTCGCAGCCCTACTTGCTATACTACTGGCGTCGGAAGGAATTCATATTGGGGGCTGAAAAGGGCGGAGCCATGGTAATTAGTGACCGTAAGGGGGAATGATGCCCCGGAAATTTTTGAAATATAGAACCTTGGAAACACCATTTCCTGCAATTTGAGCGAATGTTTCAACTGATTTTGCGGCAGCCATAGTTCAAATTTTACATAAAAATGAAGAATCACATCAACATAATTTACTAACCTGGAGGATTAAATGCTAATTTGTTATCAATTTCCCCTTAGTTACATGCTGACGAAGAACTCTCATGTTCATGGAGTCCTTTCTACAGTTTTTTTTGTGCTCTAGAACCCAAATTACACGGAGCCTCAGCCTAATTATCGGGATCGAGAGCTCACGAAATCGCAATATTATCTTGATAATTTTCGTAATTTAATTGGTTTAAACACTAGATAGATTTCTTTCATAAATAAATAAATAAATAAATAAATAAATAAGTAAATAAATCGAGTATTTTTTCAACTGAAATTATCAGGTTTGCAAGCGCGATAGTTCTCGATCTATCATTATCATGTTCAAGTCCAAGGCAATATCTAACAGATTTTTGCAAAACATCAATTATTTTATTTAAAATTTGTTGCATGTTTACAATTACAAACATAAATTATAAGCAGATATTTAATACATAGATGGCTTATTAACTTAAATTAAAATGCATATAATGTCTTACTCTCCTACTACAAAGTACCAAAGAATGAACATGTTCTCATAAGTTTGTAGTCTAATATTACTAACCAGGTAAAACGGAAGTAAGGCAGAGCGGGGGGGGGGGGGGGGGGGGGGTGCGGGGGGCAACCATGAAAAATGTGGAGGAGACTATATGAAATCAAACTGAATCCCCATGTCATAATATCTACAGCTACCTCCAGTAATGCGATAATTTACTGCATTTCCTCTATTAAATGCAAATAACACCAAGGAATACAATAAGAGTACATAAAAGTATATATTTTTAAGGATATGTTTTAGGCTTTCAGGAATTAACATATGTGAAATTGTGAAATGTTGCAGATTGGCAGCAAAATACCACGCTAATCAAAAATTCCAAAAATCGTCCCCCACCAAGAAATTGTATGTAATATTCACACGATATCAACCAAACTTGCACTAGTTGTTAATAAGGATGTCCCAAATCTATCTATGATAGGGTTTGGGGAAATACGTTTTCGTTGCCATAGTAACAACACCAAAACAGGTTTATCTGAAAAACTACTTTTAATTTTATATTTAAAAAAAAAATCATCTAGATATAAACAAACACCTAAGACTTATTACTGGAAACGTTTATGGAAATCAGATAAATGTAATTAGACGTTTTGGTGTGGGGAACATTTTTGGGAACTTGTTTTCGGAATAGAATGTAATGCATCAATACATATAAATATATATATATATATATATATATATATATATATATATATATATATATATATATATATATATACTAAAAAGAAGTGGAGAGAGTATTTCTCCTTGTGGTACACCGTGGTTAATCGCAAGACGAGTGGAGGCAGTATTTACTACCACTTACTTAGATTATGCAGTTCTTATTTATTTATATATATATATATATATATAGACAGATTATATATAGATTATATATGTATAGACAGATTATATATATAGATATATTATAATAGAAAGTACCTGTAGCTAAAAAGTACTCTTTTATTGCGAAACATAAAGTGATTAAAATAAATTAAACCTCTGAAGATATATGTTCGAGCTATGATGCTCTTAAATCAATGCTAAAGTATGCCTTTTTTGTTTCTACACTGTACATGAACAAGAAAGCAGCTACATTCTCAAAATAACTAGTTACAATATATTAAAAAAAGAAGTGAGAAAACATCACTATATGTCGAAAAATACTCAAATGGGGAGGTCAATCCATAATCCATTTTTTTTCTTATCAATAAAAACTGACATGGAGTAGTACAGTGTAAGTAACCTGGAACTGTATACATATGATGTCAAAGAGTCCAACTTGACTTTAGCGGGAAGCTCGAAACGATAACAAAGCCATTAATATTACATTTGTAAACAAGTTGGGCTCTTTGACGTCACAAGTATAGTGCCAGTTTGCTTAGCACTCTTCAAAATGGCGGCTTCCACTGTCGAATATTTAGGCTCTTGAAGACAAATTTCAATATGATGGGATGTACTTTCGAAGCTCAGAACGCGGCAGTATCTCAGCTATTTGTTTAAAAAAACATGGATTATGGAGTGACCTTCTTTAAGTATTCCATTAAGTTTCAGACCGAATGTGTCCTTCTTTACATCAGATCTGACATTTGTGTTAAACTTAGTTGTGAGGCGTTGGACTCTTTCGATGTTCAGCATGTAGATAGAAGAGAGCAAATCTTTATTTCATTAGGGTTATCCAATCAGCGAAACATTTTCACTGATATCCCAGGGGCCCTGAACAAAACTCAGAGATATTACAAAAAAAAAACACATTCAAATTGTAAGTATACAGTTTGACAATTACTATATAAAATTTATAAGTTACGAATTTATATGTCTAATATAAGTCAATAAATTTTCTAATAAATTTATTATGTATGTTAGGAAACCGAGTAAATTAATATCTAAACTTTCTCCTGCAGTCTTTATATTTAACTGTCATCTTCATTCAAGCATTTTGTTTATATCTAGCTTGGAAGTTGTCAGAGTTATTTACTTCAGAAATGTAATTATGCAAGTACAGCCTACTTCTTAGGTTATAATATCTATAAGCACATGTCATTGTCAAATATCATTGCGTGCGTTTATATTGAAAATCTAATGAAGACTTTGAATAGATTTATATATAGATTATAATTTACTTTGCTTATAGTGTGAATACCGTCACGAAATATTTACATTCAGTAGGAGGAAAAACTTTTTAAACCGTATTGTTCTACTGCATCACACCACAAGCAGCGCCCTATTCCGTTCGAGTCAGTGGCATGGAAAGAAGTAACTTCATCGGTCCGTTACTGATATATAATAGATTACCCGAACTGCGCTACTATAAAAACTCTAAAACTATAGAGAATAACTGAGAGCGCAACTTAGAGAAGTAACTGAGAGAGTGACTGAGAGAAGTAACTGAGAGAGTAACTTAGAGAAGTAACTGAGAGAGTAACTGAGAGAAGTAACTGAGAGAGTAACTTAAAGAAGTAACTGAGAGAGTAACTCAGAGATTAACTTAGTAACTTAGTAACTGAGAGAGTAACAGAGAGAGTAACTGAGAGAAGTAACTGAGAGAGTAACTTAGAGAAGTAACTGAGAGAGTAACTGAGCGAAGTAACTGAGAGAGTAACTTAGAGAAGTAACTGAGAGAGTAACTCAGAGAAGTAACTGAGAGAGTAACTTAGTAACTTAGTAACTGAGAGAGTAACTGCGAGAGTAACTGAGAAAGTAACTGAGAGAGTAACTGAGAGAGTAACTGAGAGAGTAACTGAGAGAGTAACTGAGAGAGTAACTGAGAGAGTAACTGAGAGAGTAACTGAGAGAGTAATTTAGAGAACTAATTGAGAGAGTAACTGAGAGAGTAACTTAGAGAGTAACTATAGTAACTTAGAGAGTGACTATAGTAACTTAGAGAAGTAACTGAGAGAGGAACTGAGAGAGTAACTGCGAGAGTAACTGAGAGAGTAACTGAGAGAAGTAACTGAGAGAGTAACTTAGAGAGTAACTTAGAGATTAACTGAGAGAGTAACTGAGACAGTAACTGAGAGAGTAACTGAGAGAGTAACTTAGAGAGTAACTTAGAGATTAACTGAGAGAGTACCTGAGAGAGTAACTGAGAGAGTAACTGAGAGAGTAACTGAGAGAGTAACTGAGAGAGTAACTTAGAGAGTAACTTAGAGATTAACTGAGAGAGTACCTGAGAGAGTAACTGAGAGAGTAACTGAGAGAGTAACTGAGAGGTAACTGAGAGAGTAACTGAGAGAGTAACTGAGAGAGTAACTGAGAGAGTGACTGAGAGAGTAACTGATAGAGTAACTGAGAGAGTAACTTAGATATTAACTGAGAGAGTAACTGAGAGAGTAACTGAGAGAGTAACTGAGAGAGTAACTGAGAGGTAACTGAGAGAGTAACTGAGAGAGTAACTTAGAGAGTAACTGAGAGAGTAACTGAGAGAGTAACTGAGAGAGTAACTGAGAGAGTAACTGAGAGAGTAACTGAGAGAGTAACTGAGAGAGTAACTGAGAGAGTAACTGAGAGGTAACTGAGAGAGTAACTGAGAGAGTAACTGAGAGAGTAACTTAGAGAGTAACTGAGAGAGTAACTGAGAGAGTAACTGAGAGAGTAACTTAGAGAGTAACTTAGAGAGTAACTTACAGAGTAACTTAGAGAGTAACTTAGAGAGTAACTGAGAGAGTAACTGAGAGAGTAACTTAGAGACTAACTTAGAGAGTAACTGAGAGAGTAACTGAGAGAGTAACTGAGAGAGTAACTGAGAGAGTAACTGAGAGAAGTAACTGAGAGAGTAACTGAGAGAGTAACTGACAGAGTAACTGAGAGAGTAACTTAGAGAGTAACTTAGAGAGTAACTGAGAGAGTAACTGAGAGAGTAACTTAGAGAGTAACTTAGATATTAACTTAGAGAGTAACTTAGAGAGTAACTTAGAGAGTAACTTAGAGAGTAACTTAGAGAGTAGCTTAGAGAACTAACTGAGAGAGTAACTTAGAGAGTAACTGAGGGAGTTACTTAGAGAGTAACTTAGAGAGTAACTTGGAGAACTAACTGAGAGAGTAACTGAGAGAGTAACTTAGAGAGTAACTTAGAGAGTAACTTAGAGAGTAACTTAGAGAGTAACTGAGAGAGTAACTTAGAGAGTAACTTAGAGAGTAACTTAGAGAGTAACTTAGAGAGTAACTTAGAGAATTAACTGAGAGAGTAACTTAGAGAGTAACTTAGAGAGTAACTTAGAGAGTAACTTAGAGAACTAACTGAGAGAGTAACTTAGAGAGTAACTTAGAGAGTAACTTAGAGAGTAACTGAGAGAGTAACTGAGAGAGTAACTTATAGAGTAACTTAGAGAGAAACTTAGAGAACTAACTGAGAGAGTAACTTAGAGAGTAACTTAGAGAGTAACTTAGAGAACTAACTGAGAGAGTAACTTAGAGAGTAACTTAGAGAGTAACTTAGAGAGTAACTGAGAGAGTAACTGAGAGAGTAACTTATAGAGTAACTTAGAGAGTAACTTAGAGAGTAACTTAGAGAGTAACTTAGAGAGTAACTGAGAGAGTAACTGAGGGAGTTACTTAGAGAGTAACTTAGAGAGTAACTTAGAGAGTAACTTAGAGAG
The DNA here is from genome assembly GCA_035772405.1 of Chrysogorgia sp. JL179-B06. Lineage (NCBI taxonomy): Eukaryota > Metazoa > Cnidaria > Anthozoa > Scleralcyonacea > Chrysogorgiidae > Chrysogorgia > Chrysogorgia sp. JL179-B06. The sequence goes on from JAYKKM010000228.1 coordinate 634,824, forward strand.
TAACTTAGAGAGTAACTGAGAGAGTAACTGAGAGAACTAACTGAGAGAGTAACTGAGAGAGTAACTGAGAGAGTAACTGCGAGAGTAACTGAGAGAGTAACTTAGAGAGTAACTGAGAGAGTAACTTAGAGAGTAACTTAGAGAGTAACTTAGAGAGTAACTTAGCTAGAGAGTAACTTAGAGAGTAACTTAGAGAGTAACTTAGAGAGTAACTGAGAGAGTAACTTAGAGAGTAACTTAGAGAGTAACTGAGAGAGTAACTTAGAGAGTAACTGAGAGAGTAATTTAGAGAGTAACTGAGAGAGTAACTTCGAGAGTAACTTCGAGAGTAACTGAGAGAGTAACTTAGAGAGTAACTGAGAGAGTAACTTAGAGAGTAACTTAGAGAAGTAACTTAGAGAACTAACTGGGAGAGTAACTTAGAGAGTAACTTAGAGAGTAACTGAGAGAGTAACTGAGAGAGTAACTTAGAGAGTAACTTAGAGAGTAACTTAGAGAGTAACTTAGAGAGTAACTTAGAGAGTAACTTAGAGAGTAACTTAGAGAGTAACTTAGAGAGTAACTTAGAGAGTAACTTAGAGAGTAACTGAGAGAGTAACTGAGGGAGTTACTTAGAGAGTAACTTAGAGAGTAACTTAGAGAGTAACTTAGAGAGTAACTTAGAGAGTAACTGAGAGAGTAACTGAGAGAACTAACTGAGAGAGTAACTGAGAGAGTAACTGAGAGAGTAACTGCGAGAGTAACTGAGAGAGTAACTTAGAGAGTAACTGAGAGAGTAACTTAGAGAGTAACTTAGAGAGTAACTTAGAGAGTAACTTAGAGAGTAACTTAGAGAGTAACTTAGAGAGTAACTTAGAGAGTAACTGAGAGAGTAACTTAGAGAGTAACTTAGAGAGTAACTGAGAGAGTAACTTAGAGAGTAACTGAGAGGGTAATTTAGAGAGTAACTGAGAGAGTAACTTCGAGAGTAACTTAGAGAGTAACTGAGAGAGTAACTTAGAGAGTAACTGAGAGAGTAACTTAGAGAGTAACTTAGAGAAGTAACTTAGAGAACTAACTGGGAGAGTAACTTAGAGAGTAACTTAGAGAGTAACTGAGAGAGTAACTTAGAGAGTAACTTAGAGAGTAACTTAGAGAGTAACTTAGAGAGTAACTTAGAGAGTAACTTAGAGAGTAACTTAGAGAGTAACTTAGAGAGTAACTTAGAGAGTAACTTAGAGAGTAACTTAGAGAGTAACTTAGAGAATTATTGAGAGAGTAACTTAGAGAGTAACTTAGAGAGTAACTTAGAGAGTAACTGAGAGAGTAACTTAGAGAGTAACTTAGAGAGTAACTTAGAGAGTAACTTAGAGAGTAACTTAGAGAATTATTGAGAGAGTAACTTAGAGAGTAACTTAGAGAGTAACTGAGAGAGTAACTTAGAGAGTAACTTAGAGAAGTAACTTAGAGAACTAACTGGGAGAGTAACTTAGAGAGTAACTTAGAGAGTAACTGAGAGAGTAACTTAGAGAGTAACTTAGAGAGTAACTTAGAGAGTAACTTAGAGAGTAACTTAGAGAGTAACTTAGAGAGTAACTTAGAGAGTAACTTAGAGAGTAACTTAGAGAGTAACTTAGAGAATTATTGAGAGAGTAACTTAGAGAGTAACTTAGAGAGTAACTTAGAGAGTAACTGAGAGAGTAACTTAGAGAGTAACTTAGAGAGTAACTTAGAGAGTAACTTAGAGAGTAACTTAGAGAATTATTGAGAGAGTAACTTAGAGAGTAACTTAGAGAGTAACTTAGAGAGTAACTGAGAGAGTAACTTAGAGAATTATTGAGAGAGTAACTTAGAGAGTAACTTAGAGAGTAACTTAGAGAGTAACTTAGAGAGTAACTGAGAGAGTAACTTAGAGAGTAACTTAGAGAGTAACTTAGAGAGTAACTTAGAGAGTAACTTAGAGAGTAACTTAGAGAATTATTGAGAGAGTAACTTAGAGAGTAACTTAGAGAGTAACTGAGAGAGTAACTTAGAGAGTAACTTAGAGAGTAACTTAGAGAGTAACTGAGAGAGTAACTGAGAGAGTAACTTAGAGAGTAACTTAGAGAGTAACTTAGAGAGTAACTGAGAGAGTAACTGAGAGAGTAACTTAGAGAGTAACTTAGAGAGTAACTTAGAGAGTAACTTAGAGAGTAACTTAGAGAATTATTGAGAGAGTAACTTAGAGAGTAACTTAGAGAGTAACTTAGAGAGTAACTGAGAGAGTAACTTAGAGAATTATTGAGAGAGTAACTTAGAGAGTAACTTAGAGAGTAACTTAGAGAGTAACTTAGAGAGTAACTTTGAGAATTATTGAGAGAGTAACTTAGAGAGTAACTTAGAGAGTAACTGAGAGAGTAACTTAGAGAGTAACTTAGAGAGTAACCTAGAGAGTAACTGAGAGGGTAACTGAGAGAGTAACTTAGAGAGTAACTTAGAGAGTAACTTAGAGAGTAACTTAGAGAGTAACTTAGAGAGTAACTGAGAGAGTAACTTAGAGAGTAACTTGGAGAGTAACTTAGAGAGTAACTTAGAGAGTAACTTAGAGAATTATTGAGAGAGTAACTTAGAGAGTAACTTAGAGAGTAACTTAGAGAGTAACTGAGAGAGTAACTTAGAGAATTATTGAGAGAGTAACTTAGAGAGTAACTTAGAGAGTAACTTAGAGAGTAACTTAGAGAGTAACTTAGAGAATTATTGAGAGAGTAACTTAGAGAGTAACTTAGAGAGTAACTTAGAGAGTAACTGAGAGAGTAACTTAGAGAGTAACTTAGGGAGTAACTTAGAGAGTAACTTAGAGAGTAACTGAGAGAGTAACTTAGAGAGTAACTTAGAGAGTAACTTAGAGAGTAACTTAGAGAGTAACTTAGAGAACTAACTGAGAGAGTAACTTAGAGAACTAACTGAGAGAGTAACTTAGAGAGTAATTTAGAGAGTAATTTAGAGAGTAACTGAGAGAGTAACTTAGAGAGTAACTGAGAGAGTAACTGAGAGAGTAACTTAGTGAGTAACTTAGAGAGTAACTTAGAGAGTAACCTAGAGAGTAACTTAGAGAGTAACTTAGAGAGTAACCTAGAGAGTAACTTAGAGAGTAACTTAGAGAGTAACTGAGAGAGTAACTGAGAGAGTAACTTAGTGAGTAACTTAGAGAGTAACTTAGAGAGTAACCTAGAGAGTAACTTAGAGAGTAACTTAGAGACCTAACTGAGAGAGTAACTTAGAGAGTAACTGAGAGAGTAACTGAGAGAGAAACTTAGAGAGTAACTTAGAGAGTAACTGAGAGAGTGTAGAAGACTGTTGAAATTAGAAGCTATATTAAATTTCCTACACACGCGTTTTTTAGTGAATCCCGCATTCGTCCCGCGAGATGCGGGAGAGTCAGATCACGGCCTGGACCCAGATTAATTCACCTGAGACTGAGAGAGTAACTTAGTGAGTAACTTAGGGAGTAACTTAGAGAGTAACTTAGAGAGTAACTGAGAGAGCAACTTAGAGAGTAACTTAGAGAGTAACTGAGAGAGTAACTTAGAGAGTAACTTAGAGAGTAACTTAGAGAACTAACTGAGAGAGTAATTAGAGAGTAAATTAGAGAGTAACTGAGAGAGTAACTTAGAGAGTAACTTAGAGAGTAACTTAGAGAGTAACTTAGAGAGTAACTTAGAGAGTAACTGAGAGAGTAACTTAGTGAGTAACTGAGAGAGTAACTTAGAGAGTAACTTAGTGAGTAACTGAGAGAGTAACTTAGAGAGTAACTTAGAGAGTAACTTAGAGAGTAACTTAGAGAAGTAACTGAGAGAGTAACTGAGAGAGTAACTTAGAGAGTAACTGAGAGAACTAACTGAGAGAGTACCTTAGAGAGTAACTTAGAGAGTAACTGAGAGAGTAACTTAGAGAGTAACTGAGAGAGTAACTTAGAGAGTAACTGAGAGAGTACCTTAGAGAGTAACTGAGAGAGTAACTTAGAGAGTAACTGAGAGAGTAACTGAGAGAGTAACTGAGAGAGTACCTTAGAGAGTAACTTAGAGAGTAACTGAGAGAGTAACTTAGAGAGTAACTTAGAGAGTAACTTAGAGAACTAACTGAGAGAGTAATTAGAGAGTAAATTAGAGAGTAACTGAGAGAGTAACTTAGAGAGTAACTTAGAGAGTAACTTAGAGAGTAACTTAGAGAGTAACTTAGAGAGTAACTTAGAGAGTAACTTAGAGAGTAACTTAGAGAGTAACTTAGAGAGTAACTTAGAGAGTAACTTAGTGAGTAACTTAGAGAGTAACTTAGAGAACTAACTGAGAGAGTAACTTAGAGAGTAACTGAGAGAGTAACTTAGAGAAGTAACAAGAACTAACTGAGAGAGTAAATGAGAGAGTAACTTAGAGAGTAACTTAGTGAGTAACTGAGAGAGTAACTTAGAGAGTAACTTAGAGAGTAACTTAGAGAGTAACTTAGAGAGTAACTGAGAGAGTAACTTAGTGAGTAACTTAGAGAGTAACTTAGAGAGTAACTTAGAGAGTAACTTAGAGAGTAACTTAGAGAACTAACTGAGAGAGTAACTTAGAGAGTAACTTAGAGAGTAACTTAGAGAGTAACTGAGAGAGTAACTTAGAGAAGTAACTTAGAGAACTAACTGAGAGTAACTGAGAGAGTAACTTAGAGAGTAACTGAGAGAGTAACTTAGAGAGTAACTTAGAGAGTAACTTAGAGAGTAACTTAGAGAGTAACTTAGAGAGTAACTTAGAGAGTAACTTAGAGAACTAACTGAGAGAGTAACTTAGAGAGTAACTTAGAGAGTAACTGAGAGAGTAACTTAGAGAGTAACTTAGAGAGTAACTTAGAGAGTAACTTAGAGAAGTAACTTAGAGAGTAACTTAGAGAACTAACTGAGAGAGTAACTTAGAGAAGCAACTTAGAGAGTAACTTAGAGAGTAACTTAGAGAGTAACTGAGAGAGTAACTGAGAGAAGTAACTGAGAGAGTAACTGAGAGAGTAACTGAGAGAGTAACTGAGAGAGTAACTGAGAGAGTAACTTAGAGAAGTAACAAGAACTAAAAACCGGACAACTAAGCCTAGAAAAACTGAAGAAGTAGCACTGAAGAGGCTTTCCATCTTTGAACTTTAATACTTTTAGTTTTAAGTAATTCATTGTAACTGCGATACTGAATTAAAAATATCCTACCTCACGCTTGCATGTCTCTACTACCAGTCTTCGCCCGCACAAATACAACAATTGGTGGAGGATGCGGCCATTCCAAGATCCGAGAAAGAAAACTCGGTTTTTGTGAATAAAGACGAAGTTGAAGACGAATGAGAAGGAGGAGGTGAAAGACGTTTCCTACCTCTAAGAGTGTACGTCCGAGTACATCAAACCGTAATATTACTGCTTGTCATGCGTAGAAATTGAACCTGATTCCTAGTGCGTGAAGCTATTGGACCTTGAGTTATCAATGTGATCTCATCAAATAAACAATATTTTAAATTTAGGTCCTACGACGCAGAATACCTATAATCATATAGACAAAAAGAAAGTTCAATACTCACAGTTGGGACGAAGAACACGCAGTTAAAAAGTAATACGAATTGCTTTGTAGTGGGTCCGACAGTAACTCTAATTCAGCTCCAGCTAGCAGGGCGTTTGGGTCGTGGTTTGGTTTCACTGGAACGATTTGGGCGGTAATCGTCCTAATTTGAGCGTTCAACTGGCGCTTGTAATATCGAATATACCGGTATTTTTACACATCAAAATTTCGCGAAACTCAAACGTTTTTTAGTACGTGACGTAAAGTTGCCAAACAGCAGAAAATGTTATAAATAACAGTCGCACCCGTTCACGCAATGCTGGTTATGGACTGAAAAAGTCTAAGAAAGCGCGATAAATTTAAGATGCCTCCTTGTTCTTAACGGCCTTCTTGCACAATTGACATATGTAATCGGGAATCATCGCTTTCAGTGTTGCCTTTCTTGAAATAACTCCAAATGGCACTTCGCGCATTAGGCATGCAGATGAGCACTGAACAGAACAAAGATAGTAAAATAATGGACTCAAGAAAACGTGTTGACTAATTGACTTCAGGATGGCACTGTTGACTGGCAACTGCAATGAGCTGTGTATAACTTCCGACACTTTGCTTTTAACCGAAGTCTAAGGTGTGAGATCTATTGAAATCCATTTCAAAGTATTTTGACAGTTGAGAAGACATCCTTTGTCTTGCGATTTCGCGTGTTGTTTTACATCGGCACGTGAGAAAAAATTGAAAGTTGAACGAATATGCGAAAATGGTGTAACACACAACCGATAATATCGAAAGTTTCGATATTTCCGGTATCTGAGAATTAGAATATCGAATATTCGGTATTTTAAAAATATCGGTATTTACCCCCAATAGCTCCGGGTGGAGGCAAAATAATGAGACAAAAATAATGTAAAAACTGATGCCACTGCAAAAGATACCAAATCTTCAAGTATGCCTGAAGAGCATGATTTAAGAACACTGTGTGATATAGTTGAAGATTTAACTTAAACCATATATATTCTGAATTATAATGTAAACAATTTGTACAGAAAAGAACACTGTGTGATATAGTTGAAGATTTAACTTAAACCATATATATTCTGAATAATAATGTAAACAATTTGCATCCTTTGGATGATATCAACTACTCTGCTCCTCCACATCCAATTGTTGTATTTGTGCTGGAAAAGACTCGTAGTATAGAGACACACAAGCGCGAGGTACTAGGATATATTTAATTCAAGATCGCAGTTAACTTACAATGGATCACATACAATGGATCAGAAGTTACTCCTTTCCTTGCCACGAACTCGAACGGAATGGGCCGTTGTCTGTGATGTGATGCAGTAGAACAATACTGTTTGAAAAGTTTTTCGTCATACTAAATGTACATAATCCGTAACCAGTGCATGTTCAGCAAAGTACTGATATTTTGTACAAAGTAAAAGTAAAAAGTAACTCCTCATTTTATACTTAAGTAAAAGTAAAAGTATCGCCTGAAGATCTTACTTAAGTAAAAGTAAAAGTATGGCCGGAACATTTTACTTCAGTAAAAGTAAAAGTATGGCCTGAAGATCTTACTTAAGTAAAAGTATTCCTCATTTTATACTTAAGTAAAAGTAAAAGTAAAAGTATGGCCTGAAAATCTTACTTAAGTAAAAGTAAAAGTATGGCCTGAAAATCTTACTTAAGTAAAAGTAAAAGTATGGCCTGAAAATCTTACTTAACTCTTTCCCTACGGGCGCAGTTAAAATGGGTCGTTGATGACCCGCAAAGTCGTCAATCGAAAAACACGGCACACGGTAACGCAAGATTAAAAATTGAAATTCGACAAGCGCCAGGAACATGAAATACACGCACACGCCAAGTTTGATTTGATTTCATAAACAACTCTGCGATTGGTGGCATTTTGAGTTTTCAAGATGCTATGCGGGCGTGCAAGATGGCCTTTTCTGGAAAAATGTAAATTTTTCAACCTGATTTATGATAATTAATGCTAATTTATATTAACATAATGTGTTTTGTTCGGGAAATTTAAAAGAACAAGTAAAAGGCGGTTTATTGGGCTTCCAGAAAATGTATAGCTTTCGCAACAGTTATGGTTATTTCAAGAGATATCAATAGAACAACGTGGTCGTTCAATTTTTGATGTTTTTCAGCCGTAGGGAAAGAGTTAAGTAAAAGTAAAAGTATGGCAAAAATATATTCCAGAAAAGTACTTATGAAACAAACTATATATTCTCGAACCACTAACCAACATGACAAATGACAATTGATAATCTGGTACTGTACTTTAATCTGGGCGCTGTTTGGCGGCGCCAACTCAACAGTTGCCAATCACGTGCACATGCAAAACCAACTTCACGCGATTTCTCCACTCTAGATCTCCAGCAGATGGATAGAGTGGAGTATTTCGCGACTCCGCGTTCCGAATTTTTTTTTTACTTTGCCATTAAAACAAAAGGTAACGAAGTTAAATAGTAATTATTTAACAAAAATTTTACTGCGTTACAAGTAAAAAGTATTTAATGAAAAATATACTTCGTTACAAGTAAATACTGATTTTTGTACTTAAGTAAAGTAACGAAGTAAATTTACTTCGTTACTGGCGAACATGTCCGTAACGGTATTCACACTATAATCTAAGTAAATTACAATCTATGAACCTGTTATATCTATTCAAAGTCTTAATTAGATATAAACTCTTAGTTGAACTTATTGATTATACGTAATGATATTTGGTAGATATTATAACATAAGAAGTAGGCCGGACTTGCATAATTACATTTCAAAAGTAAATAGCTCTGACAACTTCTAACTTTTTAAAGCTGGATAAACAAAATGCTTTTAAAGTGCCTATATGCAATGCAAAATTCAGTTGTGAAATAACTCTTTTGTTTGAAAGAACTCTTGAAACTATAAAGACTATTTAACAATTAGACAACGAGAACGAGTTGTCTATGAGCAGATAGTCAACGAGGGCGAAGCCCGAGTTGACTATCTGCTCATAGACAACGAGGGCGAGTTGTCTAATTGTTTTAGTATCAACCATAAACAACCTTTCTAACATTGTTCCAAATTTTCAGATAGTTTTACCTTTTTGTTTGTAGAAGTCTCCCATTCAAAATGTAGAGTTGCTCGATGGCACATGATAAACAATCGCTCACAAAAAACGAGTTTGTAATTACTTTGCTTCACATTTGGTATAGATATACTCTATAGGCATAAGCGAATTCATTTTCCTATTCGAAAATGTCAAACTGAACAATTTTCCATTACTTTCGGGCCAATGTTTTCATGATTTCATCACTCGTATATAAATTTTAGCGGGTGCCATGTTTGGACTAGATTTCAGGTTTGGCCGTGCAGCGTGAATATATCGTGGCTTCTGATTGGTCAGGATAGGAATATTCCAGCATAAGGAGGTTTGTGATTGGGTAACGCTACTCACCGTCTATCACCAATAGACAGTCAGTAGCTCAGCCAATCAGAATGACGAATTTGTAATAGGCCACTAGTTGGTTGATACTAAAACCATTTACAACTTTTTCACATCTCACTTCACTCTTGAGATATTAAGATTTGTTTAATATGTAAACGACATACTTATGACATCACAATGCATGACTTATTGAATAATTCTGCACATCTTTACCATTATCACATGGCATCTTTTGATGATTTGCATATTTGATGTCATTGGATACACCCACGCACATGCACCTGCATTTCAAATGATTTCATTACATAATCTCAAGTATATATAAGCGTTTTCAATAATTTATTATGCAGTGATCATTTACATATCAAACAAATCTTAGTATCTCAAGAGTGAAGTGAGATATGAAAAAGTTGTAAATGGTTAGTCTTTATAGTTTCAAGAGTTCTTTCAAACAAAAGAGTTATTTTACAACTGAATTTTTCATTGCATAGGCACTTTAAACTATTAATATAGTGTAGGAAAAAAGGAAATCTTATATCCTGATGATGACACTTAAATAAGACTGGAGAAAGATCAGTACATCCATAGTAATAAAATGCCTTTTTCCGCGCTGTCCTGACTTTCGGTAAACGAAATTGGTGACTTTGTCTTGTATTTGTCTTGGTACAATATGTCTTTTTTCTGGTCTGACCTTTGTGTATTCGACCGATGCGTCCTTCAGGTCAGAATTCAGACATTTTTGTATTCGATCGATTCAATGTGTCCTTCATGTCGGGACCAGGGAATTTATGAGTTCGAGTTCGGTCCGAGTTCGGTCCGAGTTTTCGTCCCGGGGGTTAGGGTTAGGAAGACACGTAAGGCGGGGGGTTAGGGTTAGGAAGACACGTAAGGCGGGGGGTTAGGGTTAGGAAGACACGTAAGGCGGGGGGTTAGGGTTAGTCGACTTTGGTAAAAAATCAGCAAATCGAAAGTGCGAGCACAAGCGATAGTACGGCTATATATACCTTTTCCATCACCAAGACAAGTAATGTGTTTCAATTCACGTGTATATTACGTAAATTTGTTCGCCTTTTATTACGAGCATTGATTGGTTTGCATTTCTCGACTTCTCGACTGATTTGGACCATTGTTTCAGTCATTCTGATTGGTCAAAATTTCGAATTGCATTGATTGGTGGAGAAACACGTTTCGCAAACTATTCATTGCTCCATATAGCTGTCTACTTCTTGCAGTTTCACGTAAAAATTGCACCGTGTATATGTGTTCTAGTAATGCCTGAAACCGCTTGGTCAGTTTGTTGGTTTACCCAGTAACTCGAAGTCAACTCGAGGTAATCTCGAAATTAACTCGAACTCGACTCGAATTAACTCGAACTCATGGATTACAAGATCCCCTTCAGGTCAGATACACAAAGGTCAGATCTGACCTGAGGGAGGACACATTCTCGTATCCGCAAACTCGCAACGTTAATATAGAGAAACTAGCCACCGTGTTCTTCGGTAAAAATTGGTTTGAGATACTTATTATCGAAGTTGCTCCAAACTCGGACCAGCCATGCTGTCTCGTACTGTTTCTTTTCGCGTCTTTCCTCCGGAGTGCTTAAAGACGGGTCGTTGATGTCGATTAGGCTCAACCTGCGAGCTTTCATCTCCTCCATGTTTTCATCAACTCCCGTTTTAATCTCCAGCAGCTTTAGCACCGGTGATGTGATTCCGCCGACAAGGATCACCGACACTAGAACAATGGACAAAGTCGCCGTGAGCATCATTTGCCGAGGCATGGAGACGGTGTTCCGGACGGCTAACGCGAACGCTATAGCGCCCCGCAATCCGGAAAACACCATCATGTGTTGAAAATTCCAAGGGATTTTTCCCGTGCGACCAAAGTTTAGGAAAAAGCTAAGAGGGTAGATGTTTAGAATTCGACCGACCGTAATCGCAAGGAAAGACCACGCAATGAAACGAAAATCCCAGATATGAGTTGTGAACGTGAAAACGGAGAGACCTATGTAGGAAAAAATAAAACTCTCCGCCAGAAAGTTGAGCAACTCAAATGTCTGTATCGTGCGCGTCCGTGATTCGTCCGACAGGTTCTTGTAAGTGTAATGCTGCTGCGATACACCGCAGAATAACAAAGCCACAATTCCTGACCAATTCGCAACTTCGGCTGCCAAGAAGCTGCTGTAAGACATGACAAAGAACAGTGCGGTTTCCAAAATCGGGAAGCTACCGATTTTCGTAAGTTTTGTGATCAGCGCATTGGCGCACGCCACGCCGCTCCCTATCACCAGTGATCCTAAAAATATCGAGAAGAAACTCGCGAGAGCTAGCAGCGACGAGTACATATCAAACTCGCGAATCGCTGACGGTTGGTAGGCCAGATAGGTCTCCACGGCACGGTACAGAACGATTGCCACTGCATCATTGAAAATACTTTCGCCGAAAACCAACGCGTATAAATCAACGTCTACTTGGAGATCAGTTATAATTGCCAACACCGTGATCGGGTCTGTGGCCGCGATCATCGCTCCGAACAGAAGACACTCGGTGAAATCAAAGGACACCGGAACGCCCATAAAAACATTATAACCGTAAACGATACCGCCCGTTGTGAACGTCGATATTATCGTCCCGATAAACGCGTACGCCAAGATGGCGCCGAGGTTTCGAAAAAAATAACGCTTTTTCATGTTGTAACCTGCGGAAAAGATGATCGGCGGCAAAAGGACGTGGAAAAATATTTCCGGGTTAAAGGTCGAGCGAACTTCCAGCTCATTTTCTCGCGAGTCTTCCTTTTCGTAGAGAATTCCTTTAAAGCTGTAGGAATAAAATGTGCCGTTTATGTTCACTTGCAATACCTCGGGGGCCACGGTTAAATTGTTACAGTTGTCCACGCGAATGGAGTTGTTGTATGTCGTGTAGAATTGATTGTACTTGATGACTGCTCCGACGATGATGCCAAACACGGTCGCCACTCCAGTTTCGTGAAAACACCGAAAACGTTGAATTTTGAATAACCAAGTCATCAAGACGGTCACTATTAGCAGGACGATAAAGATCAACATGCTAAGGCTGTCTGTCTTGTGAGAAGCGGCCATTTCGCTCTCGCGTTTACCCTCAAGTTTGACTGGTATTTCCTCTCGTGACAAAGTGTTGTTCTCAGCGTTGGCCGTTCTACAAACGTGCAACCAAGCCAACATTGCCAACGCCATCCGCCGATCCATCCTGGCGTTATTAGGAGAATTGACCTTTTCAAAAATATATAGTCGCCGGAATTTCGATCACCGAAAACTAACAATGTTAAGATGGCAGTCTGTTCCAAATCCTGGCAACTGATTGCACGAGCTTGTTTAGCAGGTATAGCGAACGATGGACAGGTAAACAATCATGAACTCGGCGCAGCGATGCATTAAAGTGGTGAATCGCCACGATATATGCAACATATGTTTTGTCCAAATTACTAATCTACACCTTTCAAATAAACCCTGGTTTTCATTTGTCACATTTCATCGGCGATGATCGACGATAGTCGCGATACCGCTTTCCGATGGTTTCATTAAGAAAGTTATTTTATCAGATAATTTACACTAACTTTATTATTATTATTATTATTATTAATTTAACTTATTTGAAAACCGTAACCCTTCATTGCTCTTAGGCCACTGATTTTCAAGGGCGGGTTATATACAAAACTATCCATATATCTATACATACAAAGTTCTAATATGTACACATAACAACACTAATAATCTTATTAGCCACACATAATTTACATTCCGTTCTGCGCATGTGTGATATTTCAAACGTGACAGTTACTTATAAACCAAAACTCAGACAAACAGACCAAATCTAACTCTCAAATGAACCTGATTTCGTGAATTTAATTATAGACTCAGACAAACATTGACAAAATACGCGATCATCTGTGATCTGTGCGCAACACTAAAACACGAGGACACAAAACCGTTAAATTGGCTATCAATTTACACCAAATTTTGTACACGTACCTTCGAGACTCATATTATGAAGGGAACGTTCAAATTCTTCCATATCGCTGTCGTTTTCGGCCATAATCACAGAACCGCAGATCTCACCACAGAACCGCGCATTATATGGCAGAGGCTTCTTTTCTCTCTTTCCCTCTTCCCCCGCGCGCTCGCAATTCCGCGTCCCGATTCTCTCCACGCGTCCCCAAAACACCCTGTGAGCCCAATAATAGCCCACCTATAAGTATTACCCGAACTCTAAAAAAGCGCAAGAAGCCTCCTGCTGAGGAGAGTGTTATTCATTTATGATTAACGTATACTACAATGATAAACCTCTCTTTTACAGGTAGTTTACCAATGTCTACTTGAATTAACACTATATGGTTTCAAAATATTAGTATGATAATAATAATAATAATAATAAAAGACGTATTAGGAGCATTATACAATAGTCTCAATGCTCTTTCAACAAGTATATTCTTAAAGTTACTTTTAAAACTAATTACAGTTTCATTACAAGATAAAGCCTACTACATATATTACCACGTCTATGAACAAAAAACTATTAATTTAAAAAAAGAAAAGTCTTAAGTGCTGACTTAAAACTACGTAACATATCAAAGCTTCTAATCTCCTGTGGTAATGAATTCCACAGTTTTGGTGCCGCAAAAGACACAGAGAAAGAAGACACAACTAAGTTGCCTACGGAGAAGGCTAACTCCAAAGTGGGGCCATCCAATATGGCCGCCGCTTACTACTTTCGGCTTCAATTGGGATCCAGTCCTCTTATTTAGATCAGTGGTGGACGCATCGAGGTATTATAAAATTGTTATCTTCAATCACGCAAATCAACCACAGAGGCCAGAATTTAGCCACCAATTGAACGCCGCCATTTTGGGCAATTTGGAGGGCAAACGTCTTGGTTCCACCGCAAGGTTTTCGAATTGCAGAAAAAGTCCTCCAAAACAAGGAATCGTATAAATTCTATAATTTTTGCGTTTCTTTTTCACTACTTGGCGATTAAGCCTGTTGTTCTATATTGTTACTTGGACCATTTATTGCCGAGTAAAAGATCAAAATGATTGCTTTAATATGAAATATAATTTTAAAATTACCTTCCAATTTATCCAAGATGGCGGCGTTCAATTGGTTACCAATTGGGGTTGAGTGAAATGAAGATTAGATGCCCGCTCGATCTAGTTTTATTTATGTTATCAGAGTGAGCCTTCAAACCGCTTAATATTTGCAGCGGTTCACACTGCCAAAATTGGGGTTAACCTTTCATGTTACTCCATCACCAAATGAATCGAGGTATATAATCGTCATGAAATAACCGCTAACCCCAAAACAACTTAGATCCTAACCCTAACCCCCCACCTAATGAGTTTTCTAACCCTAACCCCCCGCCTTAAGTGTCTTCCTAACCCTCCCACCTCGATTCCCTTGATGTTATCCAGTGATGTTTATATTGGTGATGGAGTAACATGAAAGATTATCCAAAATTTTGGCATATACTTCATCCACTGATCTCAGAAATAGGACTGGATTGAGCTTTCTATTGTATTTGAAGCCTGCATATTTGCATAATGTAAATTGACGAGAGATCATTAGAAGCTCGGAGTTTGCAAGCAAATCAAACTGTGACGCTCGCGAAATAGGTTTAGTGTCTGGCCAATATAGTTTCTTTGTTAACATTAAATGCATAAAATCTTGAACGTAATTTGACGTCTCATATTAAGCTTCTCTCACTGGATAATTAGAGCCAACGGCGGCCATTACTAAGGGACCAATGTCGCAGTAAATCTGTAGGTTGTAGGCCATGAATCGTTTTACCCAGTAATTTGAAAAATGTCTTCTGGTCCTCTTTATAGTAAAATTATTTTATTTTGTTGATGGTAAGAGCACATAATCCAACAAAAAACCTCATAGGATCCTCAGTTGGTCCCTTAGTAATGGCGGACTTCCGGCTTCATTTTCTGAACAATAGTTGCTCGATCCAGATCAGTGACTTCATCTTGCAGGGATATACCCTAACCCCAATCTCTTGTTTAGTGGTATAGGTTCGCTATATCCCTGCAAGATGAAGTACTTACCCCAAAATTTACGTGTTTGACCCTTCTTAATTAGTCCTACATCCAACCCTGATTCTTTATTGGAGCCGAAGGGGTTCCTAATTGTGATTTATCCCTTTTAACTAACTCCTAAACCTAGTAACAAGCTCATCATTTATATTTCTTGGCTAATTTACTTCACCTTTTGTAAAGATATAAGCCAGAAGTTCTTACAATTTTTCTTAATTGTTTTACGGCTTAATATTACCATCGAGTACATCTTCATGTATTCTAGCTACTGGCCCACAGGAAGGTGGGGTTATGGTATTTCACGGGACCCTAACTCTACTCAATACATAGTACTAAACGTCCTCAGGATCCTGAATACTGAACTGTCACCCCCACGGTAGTGAGGTAGAATAGGGAAAGTGGGACAGAACTTATGTTGGCGTTGAGACTTGAGTAACAGTTCAAATTTATAAGGAGAGGAGGTTAGAATTTTAAAGTCTGAAAAAGATATAGGATGACCAGTAGAATGCTTGTGAGAGAGAACACTGGACATAGATATTGTTGTCACGGAGCGTTCTTTCCCAGTTATAGCCGAAACCCCCGCAATATACTTCATGTTCAGTGTTTGTATAATGCCACGTAAACAAACAATGTAAACATAAACATGCATGGCTATACGCGCAGAATATACTTGACGGCACCTTACATAGCAATTGAGAATAGCCTTGAATTGTCCAATTTTGATTTCTTTCTGTTTGGCTACCAAGCCTTTGCAGCTGTGTAACCAACACTCTTTTTTATAAAGTTTGTTTAGCTTTTGGAGTGACTAATCGTTATCATAACTGCGGAGATTGTACTGCAAATTATTGAAAATGTTAAACAAACTACTTAATGTTGGGGAACTCATCATTTTAAATTTTATACATAGATAATGATATTTATTATGTCCAACGATTGACCAACTATTGCCAGTTTAGCGCTATAAACGACGCATAACAGACGAACTAATTCACTGCCTCCTCTGCATGCCCGCATTTTCTTCTTTTGCAGCTCGATCGAGCGGAGCGATTCTGCGTGTTCTGCGTGCAGGAAGCAAGGAAAATCGGGCGTCTGCAGGCTAGGGGGTCTCACTCGATCGACCAACATCTAATTCCAGACTGTACTTATTGAAAAGCATTCGTGAATTACTACCTCGCAGTTGCCGAGTTTACCTCCATTTGATCTATTGCTGTACGATCTAGGGTAATGCATGCGTAATGATGCCAAAAAGAGCTGCTAGACATATACTTAGTCAAAATATAGAAACTCCCTCGGTTGTCTTGTTTCGTGACCTAAAATCGATTTCAATTCAATGCATTTCGTTTTTCAATACCTTGAGAAGTCCGCAACCTATTTACTTTCAACCGTTATAATCTGGGAAAGGGTGACCAGGTCACATTCCACCGAGTTGATGCTTCCTTCAATCAAATCTAATTTTCCAAATCTAAATCGTCTTATAGCGGCGTGCGCTTTTCAACTCCAGCTGAATTAAAGACAGCCTATGACACAAAAATTAAGTTTGCCTTATTTGAAAGAATACTTAAAATGACAGAGTAACATCTTTTGTAGTTTTTCGTTTCCTTGCTTCGTTCTTGAGATATTTCAGTTTGTATTCTATGCAAATGACAATGGTATGACGTACATATGCATAATGCTTATCGGAGGTTATTTATCTTTGCTAATATAAAACCAAATTTAATTTGAATGAAGCATGTGCGTGAGTATTTCCAAAAACATGGAACTTGTAGAATTTCAAGTGATTTTGTGTGATAATAACAAACATATATAACCTTCTCTGATAAGTCATTATGCATGTGTACGTCACACCATTGTCATTTGCATATAATACAAACTGAAATATCTCAAGAACGAAGCAAGGAAACGAAAAACTACAAAAGATGTCACTCTGTCATTTTAAGTATTCTTTCAAATAAGGCAAACTTAATTTTCGTGTCATAAGCACTTTAAAGTGCTACGTGCGATGAAATATTGTGTTGCGATTTTTCTCCGGCCCAGAAAATCAAAGTACAACACCAAATAATTACACCGTCACGTAATATTAAAGCGAAATTATAAATTTAAGTTTGCAAACTTGGAGCTTCTTTCCACAAATGGCAACAAACCATTAATGGCGGCCATGCCCATACAAAATGGTCAAATTGAGAAAATAAGTTCAAAATTTCGCAAATTTAAATTCACCATTTCACTTCAATGTTAAGTGAACCAGTAGTAATGTTATTTGGTGGTGTTCTTTGATTCTAAGGAAAAAATTCGCAACCGAATTTTCATCACAGTAGCACTGCAATGGCAAAAAATTGTTATCAAAGAAAACCATATTTTTTGTTTCAAAAAAAATGACGTAACTACAGATATTTTATAATGTGCCTATTGATCGTTCATGGGAGCGGTGGGCGCGGAGGTAAGACCCTGGGTACGAGGTTGCGTTCGTGCCTGAGGGGAAAATGGGGGTATGAAGGGATATGAAGGGAATTTGTTGTGTTACCACGAAAATTAAATTTCTCTTATTTGAAAGAACTCTTCAAATAACGAAGAATATCAATTTACAGCTTTTCCATATTTCTTTTAGTTCTTGAGATATTTAGACTTATGCATGTGATATTCAAATGAGATGACCTATGATGTCACATGACCTACTGTATGACGCAAACAGCACAACATTTTAACATTTTGGAAAATCGTGTATATCTTTGAGAGTATTGAATGAAATCACCTTGTGAAATCACTTGAAACTTTGCATGTCGATACAGACCACTAAACGAAATAATACCGTTTAAGTTTTAATGTTACAATAGCAATAATATAGTTACCAGACCTCTACATCTCTTTGAAGAAAATCTTCTTTTCTGACATAGTAGGCTTTTCACCAACGTCAAACTTCCGTTAAATTAGTTAAGTTATTACAAATCTACTCAACCAGTACCAATTCGAAAATGTTTCCCAGCAAAGAGAAAACAAATAATTTTGTTTTGGAAAACATGAGGACTGGAATCTAATCATTTACCATGGCGATCATAAAATTAGAACGATTTTCTCCAGTTTAATGGTCTGTATGCACATTCAAAGTTTTAAGTGATTTCGTTCAATAATCTTAAAAATATAGACGATTTTCCAAAATGTTAAAATGTTGTGCAAACAATGTGACGTCATAGGTCATCTCATTTGAATATCACATAAGTATAAATATCTCAAGAACTAAATGAAATATGGAAAAGCTGTAAATTGATATTCTTCGTTATTTGAAGAGTTCTTTCAAACAAGATAAACTTAATTTTCGTGTCATATACAATACAAAATGTAAGAGTATCAAACTGCCATACAGTACAAAAACGAAAATTGAGATGATTTTTTATTGATTTATTTGAAATAACTCCTAAAACGATAAATAATTGCATTTGTAGTTCTTTCATATCTTATCTCGTTCTTGAGTTATTCAAGGTTGTGTAATATGACCTATGACATCACACGTTAATTGTATTCACTATGATGACGATTCTGAAAATGAAGTATATCTTCACAACTATTGAATGAAATTGCTTGAAACTTTGCACAAGTATACAGTTCACTAAATTGAATATCCCTACATAAACCTTATTGTTGCCATAGTAACAAATTAGTTCACAGTTTCCTTTCATCCTGAATCAAAATATTCTATTTTCTACGTACCATGCGTTGCACAGATTTTGATTCGAAGTTGAACTGTTTTGTTGGAAATGCTACAGAAAATATACCTTAGTAGTCAACAGTCAAAAATTGTTATAGAAAAGGCAGAAAATAAAGAAGTTTATCAAAGGAAGAAAAGAGTCTGGGAACCAATCTGTTACTACGGCAATGAAAAAGTTGACATGGGGATATTCAATTTAGTGAACTGTATACTTGTGCAAAGTTTCAAGCAATTTCGTTCAATAGTTGTGAAGATATACTTCATTTTCAGAATCATCATCATAACGTGTGACGTCATAGGTCATATTACACAACCTTGAAAACTCAATAACAAGATAAGATATGAAAGAACTACAATTATAAAATAACATGTATGCTACGCAGGCTCTGATTGGTCAATACCCATGTTTGGATCAGGCCATCCAAACACGGAAATTTCCCGCCAAAAATTTCCTTAAGTTTTGCTGCTCGTTCTCTTGTATTATTTTATAAAATAAATACCTAATGCTTTTTCCGTGTTTGGATACTGTTATCCAAACACTTGGGAAGTTGTTCGACTTTCGAAAAGCTAAAAAACACTCGCCTAGCGGCTCGTGTTTTTTTATGCTTTTCTCCAGTCTCGCAACTTCCCGCATGTTTGGATCACAGTATCCAAACACGGAAACATTAGGTACTTTGTATTTCTTTAATACTATTCTTTATCGTTTTAGGAGTTATTTCAAATAAGTCGATAAAAAATCATCTAAAATTAAACGAATTGCTTTTCCTCGCACAATTCAGTCACATTGACAGCTGAGAGTAATTTTTTTGTGTAAGTAAGGGGATACAAAATCTGCCAAACATTTACATTTAAAAAACACAGTTTCAAGCCACCTTAATACCAAATTGTTGGTACCTATATTTGGATGGATACTCTCTGAATAGATTTTACATTTATTGAAATTGCTGCTTTCTTCTTTTGAATATATTGGGTTGCAATTGAATTTTGCCTCCATGTTATTATTTAACAGTGCTACTGGTACTCAAAATCTGAACATTGTACTTTTGCAAGTGTTTCTATAACTGTACAGTGCTCGAAATAAGGGGGGGGGGGGGGGGTCAGGGGTCATTGACCACCGACTTTCATGATTTGACCAGCCGAAATCAGTTATGTGAGGTCAGCATGACCCAGTCATAACCATGGAAGTACAAGACTGCCAAAACGGCATTGCTTGTTGCATTGCATTGCTTGCCATTTTGTTTGTTCAATGTGGTGCCATGGATCAGACCTTGGCATTTTTTCACTAGCCAAATTATGTTGAGTGAATTAAGCATTGAGCAACAGCTGGGTGGCATCTGTGACATGTTTATACCATTTCTAGCGACTTGACTGCGCCTTTTTAACAAAATGTCTATGGCCATTTTTGATGCGCAAATTAAAGTGCCTATATCACTTGTGGGATCTTTACATATTTATAGTTTTTGGAACATTCTAAGAAGATTTGTACTATATCTTCTCAGGCGAAAATTTCATCTTCATGGACTTTTTTGCAGTTAAAGTTACCGGATATGACATCAAAGGAGGAATTGCAAATCAGTTTTCTTTTGTTTCTTGCTTCAAAAATTCCTCCTTTGATGTCATATCCGGTAACTTTAACTGCAAAAAAGTCCATGAAGATGAAATTTTTGCCTGAGAAGATATATTACAAATCTTCTTAGAATGTTCCAATTACTATAAATATGTAAAGATCCCACAAGTGATATAGGCACTTTAAGGGAAAATGAGTGACCATCCAAATGTTATATATCCGACCGCCCAAATTTACGCCTGACCGGTCATGGTGACCGCTGAACTTGTCAGTGTTATTTCAAGTGCTGTAATAAAGTGTAAATTATCCTTACTGTATATACTCTCGTGCAAAAAAAAACACTCTGAGCTGTCAAAATGACTGAATTATGAGTCAAGATACAACTATTTTTATTTTTGGTGTGGAGGCAGATAAATACATCATGCAAAATTTCAGTATAGGTCACTGGAGTAATACTGAAATATGCTGATTTTTATTGAAAAATTGTAGGTTTTGGTGGTGTCAGCAATTCACACAGAATGGTGCAAGGTGTCAGCAACTTGTTACATAGACTCCTCATCCACATCATGTGGGTTTGTTGATGAAGAGCATGGTGACTCCCACATGCATGGATTTGATGAAAATGTCTAGATATCAATGGTTATGCTACAAAACTAGCTATACATGTATAATTCTACATATACCGTAGATACATGTATGAAGTAGCAGCAAGTAATGCAATGTTTTTTAGAAAATAAAACAATGCTTAAAATGTCTCATTTTTCAAAATAATTTTGAAAAAATAACAACATAAATTACTAAGCAATTATATTATTCACCCTCAATTTCTATGAGGTATATAATAGTTAAACAAGGGCAAAAGTTAACTTAGTCGTCAGTGACCCTCATTAACTATACCTCATAAAAATGTTCAAGCTCATATAATCTAATTAAATTGTTATATAGAAACACGTCAGCTTTTAGGCAATCAGAACACAGCTTTTCAAAATGTTATTTTATAAAAGTAGACACAACTCTTCAAATGCACGTAGTACATGTGTATCTATGAACGCTGACAGTATAACTACTGTAAACTACTATAGCATATACATGTACTGTAGATATGTAATCCTGAACAAATTTATACCATCTTAGTGGTTTTAACATGCAAAATTATACCTGTGCTCATATATCCCAATGGCTTTTTTAAACTCTTTTCTTCTTTGATGATGATAATACTAATTCTTCATCTAACTTTCTCTTTGCTTCTGTTACTTCTTTTTCCAGTTGCTTCACAGCTAATTCATCATCTTCTGATGGATCAGTCCACAAAGAGCAAGCAGAACATTTGGTACACTTATGTCCAGGATCACGAGGATGCGAACAGAAGTGGCTATAGTTGATGCATGGTTTGCGGCATACATAGCACATGGTTTGACTACACCTGCATGTCATCTTGTTGCAGCCATCAGATTTTGTGAACTGGCAGGAACACTTTGAGCATTTTCTCACCTTTGCCATTGTCATTTTCTCTTCATAGGACAGTCGAAGGTTTGCATGACTCTTCTTCTCCACTTCACTGCATTTCAATCCAAAATGGTCCTTCCATTCCTCTTGGCACTCTTTGCAAGTTACTTTTCCACAAATCAAGTTCAGGCATATGAACACTTTATCATTCTCTGGAACTATTGCAGCAAACTCACAAAATGGGCAGTGGACGAGATTAGGCCCAAGGTCAACCTTGGACAAGCAGTCTTCCTGCAAACGGTCTTGGTATTTGGCAATCTCATCTTCACTCAGGCATTTCTTGAGCTGACTGTATGGAAATTGCTTGGTACAACCATCGGTCATACAATGAAGTTTGATAGTGGCTATGGCAGAACCAAATATGACTTCTTTGGCATAGCTCTGCAGACAAGTCACACAAAACAGATGGCCATCACTGCATTGGACTACTTCTTCAAATGGGAATTCAGCAAAACAGCAACCACACTCAATCAACTGCCCTTCTTCTTTATACTGTTGTTCGTTCAGATGCAAAGCGTAGATCTCATTCAATTTCTCCGCTTTCAACATCTTCTGCTTTTTTACAAACTCTACCTCCCTCATCAATTCCTCATCAAGTTCTTTAGGAAGTGGAATGCGGTTCCTTTTACGACCCAACAGTCGTATTATAGACAGAATGCTGGGTTTGTTTGGTGAAGAACTGGTAACAGGAATAGCTAATGTGGATACGAGTGGGGAGTCACTGTCTGAGCTTTCGCACAAATGGCCCATAGCAACCAATCGTTCTTCCAGGAACTTCCTTGTTGGTGCGTAATGGTAGTTATGCGCCCTCCGCGCTGTCCTGATGTCAGCAACAAA
Source organism: Chrysogorgia sp. JL179-B06 (assembly GCA_035772405.1). Classification (NCBI taxonomy): domain Eukaryota; kingdom Metazoa; phylum Cnidaria; class Anthozoa; order Scleralcyonacea; family Chrysogorgiidae; genus Chrysogorgia; species Chrysogorgia sp. JL179-B06. Next base: position 657,464 of record JAYKKM010000228.1, read on the forward strand.
GACCTGCCGAAAGTCATTCTTGAGCAAAATCAAGCACTGCTCCTTGTACGGAATTGAAATGAAACTCGAATATTCTTCAAAGTAGTTGATATTTTTTCTTACGGTGGGATGCGTTTGGGGAGTACTTACAGGTACATGTATCTCGTTGGCTGAGTTCCAAGGATTTTGAAGATGAGGATTTTCTAGGAAGTAGTTTACAATGTCGTTTACATTGCGACCTTCTTCAAAAAGCAACTTCACCTGGTCACAGTCCACGTTTGGAAATATATCCGTTATATGTTGCAGCACGGAAGAATAACTAGGGATTGTTGTTTGGCCAGGTTCACCCACAGAATTGTTCGAATTCATTTCTTGAACGTATAAATGACCCTTGTAGTCATACATTGCATCAAATTCGCTGAGATTATTCTTGATTTCCTGATCATCAACATATAAAACGTCTGGGTTATCCTTAGCTCCAATGTTCGTCCCAACTTTTTTCGTCCCAACATAAACGATCTCGTCGTCGTTGTTTATAATTTGACCATCCAAAATCAGGTCTATACATAGTGTCAAGATGTCTGCCGAATCCGAGCCGACATTTCTGCGCTTCGCGTCTTCCAAGCAAGTTTGGATGAAGCAGCCATCCACATGTGGAAATATTTGACTTAAGTGCTCCTTTACTGTATCATCGACATCCATGGGGAGATAAAACCTCTAAAAGAAATCCCTGAAGGTATTTTGTGCGTGAGAGACAAATTAGCGCACTGGTTTGGCCAACAATTTCCGCGATTATGTTTTATTGTCGACCAGCCAATCAGGTAAAGCAAATTTTGCATGGCGGTATTTTACTGGTTATTGACTTCATGGCGAATTAGGGAGGGTGAGGGTTATTGCGGAACGCATTTCTAGTAGGGAACAAGATAGCCGAGGATGGGGACCTTTAGGCTTTACCTAAAGCTAAGGTGGGGGACTGGGGCCGACTGGTAACTGGGCGTGCCGTAGTTGATTGATATTTGACATTCGTGGGGTAATATTTGTTGTGCTAGCACATTTTTGGCATAATTTGGGACAACGAGCATATTTTTGGCACTTTTTAAGGAAAAAGCACTGATAGCATAATCGGCATATTTATATAACTTTCAGAGCAAAATACTGAAGCCATGACAAGTTGTATTCCTTATAGTTATGCTGGTGCTTTAAAGTTTAAAGCTTTGTGCAATCTATTTTTATAGCGGTAGTAGTCCAGGGCCCAGGCACTCCAGGGCAGGCCAAAAAACGTAAAAAAACGCCAAAACCAGGGATAAGCACCGGAAGTACGTGGAAACCATTTGCCTAAAATGTAACTTGGCACGTCGCCTCGAGAAATCACTCACTTGTTGTTGTTGATTTTTTGCTACAGACTTTTCTTTTCACCTTAGTATTTATGTAAATATAACCTCAATTTTTTTAACTATTTTTTTAATTATACGGGGCCACAGTCCACAACTCCACTCATCAAAAATCCAAAATGGCGTCATCCACTCAGTCAGAGCATTAATAAAAACTAGCATAATTTTTGTAAACTAGCATAATTCGAGCATAATTTAGACAAAAAACGAGCACTGCTAGTGCTAGTAGCATAATGTGCCAGTTTTACTGGCACAATCGAGAAAAGCCTAACAGCGAGCAGTAGGCATCTTCCGAACCATCGGTTGCCTTTTGGACCCAATGAAATTTGTTTTGCCTCCGACTTAAATTTTCGCGACGAGTCATATAATGACTTTGAAGTTTCCCATTTAAGCTCATGGGGCGAATTTATTATTTAGCTGGACTAGTTTTAGTAGTTGAATAGCGAGTTTAGACTATTAACTATTTAGGATTTTAACAAGTTATTTTAGTTTTATACCTTTTCCGATACCCTTGGCTTTCCTTTTTCTTTAACGGATCAAAATTCTTGAATTATAATTGGTTGAAAAAGCGGTCGGACCTCTGCGAAGACAGTAGCGCGATTGACTATGTTCTAAATTTAGAATTCGTCTCTGATTGGTTTGGTAGTGATCCTACAGCGACTCTCGGATAACCTCTACACCACTCTCCTCCGCAGAGGCTTGCGCTTTTTTTAGAGTTCGGGCAAATAGTTTGGGCAGCACAGGCTGGAACTGGGAGGGCGCGCGCGCGCCCGCCATTAAAAAGCGGAAGCCTCTGCGGAGGACTCTACACCGAGATTATTGAGTCTGCCTAAGCAAAAAAGCAAATTTTGACCGATGGAAAACTGAAATATGGTGCGAAGACCGATGTATTTCCATTTTTTTGGAAAAAAAGCCAAAAATAAGCCCAAAAATGGCAACCCTTCAATCCGGTTCCAGTTCGCGACAAATATGGCGGTTATTGAATGGTGATTTTTATGCGTGGTAGTATTATGAGATAATCATGGATGTACGATAATATACTACAGGACCTACAGCAGTGTGTATATTAATAAATCATGGATGTATTATGAATTAGTTGCTTTTAGGATGAATGTTTTACATGAACCAATCACATAAACAGAGTAAACATAGACAAATGACCTAAATTATCATAATTATCATATCAAAACACCCACCGCCTTTTTACGCCCGATATCCTAAAGGTAAGTTTGTCCGGGGCTATAAATCGTAGCGATGTTCAAACATCGTCATGGAATTTTGATGTCAAAAGATTCAAAACAGAAGGTATTCAAATAATATATTATGGCGTACTGGTTTCATCGCAATCCTCTTAAAGCTACTGGAGCAGTTTCATTTGAAACATTACGCAGTGGAACGGCTACTCCTGCTGGATCAAAACTATTAGCGTAAGTAGAAAGCAGGAAGAAGAACACTTTGCATTCATCAATAATACTTCTATGTAACTTCTGTAAAATTGTAAATTACAGAAGTTACAGATAAATATCTATCTCCGATACTCTAACATCGTTGAGTTTATTACAAATAGATGCAGTAATAATCTAAACAATTATAGAATACCTGTTCACTTTTGTAAATGTCACAATGACTAAATGTTATAATATTGAAGGTTTAAATCTTACGTAACCACAGACACCTGGAGGCTGTACTCGAATTGCCTTGTTTCACTTACAAATTACACGTTTTAAGTTTAAAATCAAATTTTAAGTTCACACAACTACAATGTGTAATTGATAAAATCAATAACAAATTGACAATCAATAACAATGACAATCAATATCAATAGATAACAATTAACAATCAATTGATATTGGAAATTGATGAGTTACATTTTTGTGACGTTTCATCAATAGACCTTTCCGCACGGTAGTTACCACTCATGTGTGTCTCCTTTTTGTATGCCTTCTATTTGCGCCTCCTTATAAGGAATACGTGTACTAGATACCCCTATCTAGAACAGGCGGTTGAGGGGTTGTTGCAGATACGTTTTTCTAGTTAATTAATGGTAGTTGGAGTTGGTTATTCGGCTATTCACTGGTACTCTGAGTAATTAGGTGGCAATTGCTATTGGGAGGAAGAAGAATAGCTGCCTGTCAACCAGGGCCGTACTCAGAAAATTTTACAGGGGGGGTGTAAGCTCACTTCAACTGACTGACGCACTAGCTTGTACCGACTACATCCTATCGATCAAAGCTTGTTAAAACAGTGGCGGATCCAGGGTTGTTCAAAAGAGGGGGCGGGCGCACATGAAGAATCAGCACGTTGTCGTGTATCTTCACGGCCATGTCGCGAACCCACTACCCCCTCTGGGGTGGACATGCCCCCAGGAAAATTTTTGATTTTGCAAAGCCCAGAAGTGCTTTTCACTGATAAGTGCTAAACGTTAATGATTCTACTTGTACGTGTTAAATCGAACACGTCTAAAATATAATTTCTGCCAACTAAAATAGAACTTCTGCCGACTGAAACTTGTATAAAGATTTTGGTGGGGGTGTCACACCCCCCGTAGCTCCGGGCCTGCTGTCAACATTTTGGCAAAGCCACAACTCTAGTGGTCGTTGCCTTATTTTGAAAACACTGACAGGCCTTACATTTCTTGTACAATAAACATGTTACTGTTTGATAATTTTAATTTTTAAAAATGAAAATTTTCTTCACAGGGAATTGAAGAGATGTCGAGCTAACTTGCTTGAAGTTATTGTGGATCCAGCTGGTGAATTATCACCCTTAGAAAGCCTTTTCCAGGAGTATGTGTCTTTATTACACGGGTTGCTGTACAATGTTGGAGGAGGTACAGCCGCAACTGACAGTAAAATGCGAAAGCTTGTGAGGTTCAGGTGGACAAGTTCAATATGTGGCAATGTCCCATTGTAAGTACAGACAGACTGTGCATTCTATTTTCAGGTGTTAAAGCCTTAGAAGATAAAAAAATCTGCGTTTACCTGAACAGTAATGATGACATCCTTCACAAGTCAACGAAGCGCATTTGCGAGAAGGGAGCTGCGGGTTTGGGGACGTGTGCTAACCGACATTCTGAAATGGCTTAAATGAAGTCAAATCTTTCTTAAATTGTTCATCCTATTCACTTCACCAAGTAAAACGCACGTTGAATGAATCAGAACCAAATGCGCAAAAAACTTCCATCTTGAAGAATTTCACTGGCTTGTATAGATTAATTGACTAGAATCGACTCTACAACTTGCTTGATAATACAAAATAGCGCTTTGTTTCCATGCTATCTATAAGTAAGTTAACACATCCCTTTAAAAACAGTAATTACACCCGTCCTTTTCCAGATCTAAATTGGAAAATTCCAACCTCAAGATGATTGGAATTTTACCCATGAAGCTTACACCCTGATTCTAGTCACATACAGTTTATCAATTATCAGTTTATCGGTTTAGCAATTATCATAATATTAAAATTGTGAAATAAGCGTCTGGTAGTGGATATGTCTGGTACAAATGTGTTATTTTCAGAGATTTAATTGACAGTCGCAAACGCTGTTCTTTGAATAAAAAGATCAAGTAAGTATTTTTAATTAGTGATTATCTTTTATCTGCAGGGCTCAAGTTGATAGTATGTTCGAGCTCGCATCCATATGTCTTGAAATGGCCATGTGGACTATGAAGAATGCCTCTCATGTTGCTGATAAAAATGAGTAAGTTATTTATTTAAAGTGCCCCTAACCTCTAGGCTGTTGCGGTATTGAAAAAATACCGATATCGGTTATCGAAAAAAAAACCCCGATAATTAACTATATTTTAAGCCTAATTTTCACCAGACGCCAGGATATCATAAGAATAACGTTTTACAAAAGAAAAAGCACCTTTTTCGAAATGTGAATCGAGCTTTAATGTAACAATGATATATTTACAATGATATATATATATGTATAATATATTCACTGGTTTTCTGCCAGAAACACGAGCATGTAATTGCCAGATATTTCCGTGCTAGCTGACTAAGTAAAGGAAAGTCACGAACATGACATTTCCACCACACCAAAGGGTCATCATCGCCATCAACTGTTTGGATTTTTATGTATTTATCCATCTCCTTCTGCAATCGATCGCGCAGCGACTGTGATGGCGATGATATCTGCGACGACTTCCGCATGGTGGTCAGGGAGCCAAGCGTCTTCTTGACTTTCTGTGGCGGTGGTTGACATGGCTCGTCTTCAGGAACGTCACTTGAAGCGAACACAGCTTCTTTTAAAAGAGCTTCTTTGATGGCAATAAGTTTGTTTGGCTTTTCAGTGACAAGTGTCATCGTTCATCTGTTCACCATCGCCATAACAAAACAGTGATAATCAGTTTTAGCGCGTCTAATAATGCACAATGTAGCACTATTAAGTTTTATATACCGATAATATCGTAGATTTCGATATTTTCGGTAAGATTTCGATATTTTCGGTATATCGATATTTTCAAATTTAAAATACTGAATAACCGATATTTGAAAAAACCTGATAATTGTCGATATATCGATATACCGCAACAGCCTACTAACCTCAACATTTTTATTGTCTTATTTGTAAGAACTTTTAAAATAATAAAGTAACTTCTTTTGAAGATTTTCACTTCTTCGCTTTCTTTTTGAGATATATCAGTTTGTTTGATATGCAAATATCTGGAATTTCGTCACACATGCATAATGAGTTATCAGAGAATGTTATATATCTTTGCATTCATAAAATAAAAACACTAAAGTGTGAATAACACCTGTGTGCGTTTCTCCCACAACAACTTCTTGATTTTAAAGGATTTCGTTCCAGAATGAAACAGATATACACATTTCTCTCAAATAAGTCATTATGCATGTGTGACGAAATTCCAGACATTTGCATATCAAACAAACTGATATATCTCAAAAAGAAAGCAAAGAAACGAAAATCTTCAAAAGAAGTTACTTTATCATTTTAAAAGTTCTTATGGGCACTTTAAAAGTTGCATGCACATGAAATGTAGTGACACATTGGGGCTTGCACACGGTACTGTACATACACAAACCACAATATTGTGTATGATTCTGATATGTACAGTATAATGAAAAGCCCTTTTTTCCACCGAATTTGCAAGTTGTTATACATAGTTTGATGCTACTGTTTGGGGATTTTACATATTCATAATATTTGGGTCTTCCTGAGTAAAATCATAATATATCTTGTCAGCCGAAAATTTCATCTCCATGGACTTTTTTGCTGTTAAAGTTATCGGATGTGATGTCACAAGAGGCATTTTTGTGGCAAGTTTAACAAGCGAAAACTGGTTTCGTATGCCTCTTGTGACATCACATCCGGTAACGTTGACAGCGAAAAACTCCATGAAGATGAAATTTTCGGCTGACAATATATATTATGATTTCGCTCAGGAAGACCCAAATATTACGGATATGTAAAACCTCCAAACGTGGCTGTGTGCAAGGTGTTGGTTTACAATATGGAGGACCGACAAATTCCATGTTTGTAGGCTAAAATATTCAACTAAGTACACTATATGCTGCTCAAAATTTATCTGACAGAATGGTTTTGTCCCTAATTCAAACTTGACGCTTGCAAATACTTCAGTAATGAAGCAGAAATTTAAAAAAACAGCGACAATCTCGTTAATTTGTGATTGTTGGCAGGGATTATTTTAACGTGCAGTGATAACCAATTTGTGCAGTGATAAATGAGATTTGTGCAGTGATAAACGCAATTTTGTGCAGTGATAAATTTGTCTTTAATATTTAAGAATGAGTGTTATTCGTGAAAGGATTGCATCAGAAATTATGTTCAAAGACATAGTACATACTACATTCCAACATATATACTATTTAATATCAAAATTTAAATTAGCAAATACACAAATAAGACGATAAGTTAAAGCACCCTGGTCTACTATCGTCTGATAACGTTAGGCCAACTTAAAGGGGTAGTAAGACCGAAAATCGTCTATCCAATTTTTATTTTATCTATTAGTGCTAAAAAAATGAGGAAGAATAGCGTTCTTACTTAGTCAATATCTTATGTTGTTCCAGAGATATTGACGTTTTTGAAAGATGCAAATGAACTTATGACGTCATCTACTCCAAAATTTAAACTAAAGGAAATCTCTAAAATGAAAAATGTATAAAGCATTAACTATACACAGTGCAGTGTACCATTTTTAGTAGCATACATCTGGAACGTTTCAGCACAATCTAGCCGCTATTTCCAAAGATATTCCTCATTTTTAGAATTTGAGTGGAGTAGATTACGTCTCAGGTATCTCATTTACAGCTTTTAGAAACTGAAATATCTCTGGAACAAGATAAGACATTGACAAAGTAAGAGCGCTATTCTTGCTTATTTCGAATGCACTTCTAGATAAAACCCAAATTGGGAAAAATGAATTTTGCGTCTTACTGCCCCTTTAAGCGTACCGTAAACTAACAGCCTTATGTCCTTACTAAACCAGAAGCTAACTAAAACTAGTTTCTACCATTTCTGGCATTTCAACTTTCAAGATACATGAGTATAGCTACTATAGCAGGCCCTACCGGCCATAATAAACAAAACAACTACCCAACGGTGCCAACCAGTCAACCCCACATAACATACTTGAGGCTTCTCTCAGGTCGATGCGTCTGTGGCTCTGTGCTCGTGTGCTACTGTTTGACCATTGTTATTTTGAAAATGCGAATGTGTAAGGATTAACTCACATTAAAAATTGGGAACAGGAGGGCCGCTTATGTATACTATGACAGTATGACTAGTTGATTAGTGAGGAGCTACCGAGCTACTCTGCTCCATCACGTGCTACTGAAGTTAGATTTTATGCCTTTTCAGCTCTTTGTGCAGTGATAAAAATTCCTTAAAATAATCCCTGATTGTTGGCGTAACAAATCACCGACGCTTACCGAAATCATGCTTGTAAAATTTAAGGAAATGTATTTTCATGGCAGAATTTTTGTTCACAGCAATGACAAAATGACATACTATCGATAACTAACAATTTTTTCGTTGACATTGCATATCTAGCGAGTGTAAATATATGTATTCAACCATAAACCATTTGTCCAACACATGAGGTGGAGGAGCACAAATCAACAATTATTCGATGATGCGTAGATAAGATAGTACAAATTAGCCTTCTTACCCATGACTTAACAGGTTCTACTTTTTTAACCAATTAATTTTCGATCCTATGAGTGTACAATGCGTTAAATCATCATAAAACACGTTTGTCCAAACTGCTTTGGACAATCTTGTTTACGCACTGTTAGGCACGCTGACGCACGCTATCCACATTCCAATGACCATGCATAAAATACCACTAGGCACGGTCTACATGTTTTGATTTCCTCTTAAGAACGTGCAAGGCCTGTAGGCACGGTCCGGTATAAAAACTCATCAAATAGGCACGGTTTAGGCACGGTTTAGGCACGTTAAGGGTTTATGTCAATCGTCAGGTACGTCAATACATTATCTATATGGCGAGGCGTTTGTGTAATTAGTATAGACTGATTCAATTACATGTTTCTAACTATATGATCGAAATGCTGTATTTTCGCACGCTAACTGGACATTTACTTATAACCATTGTTCAATGTACATTTAGAGCTATTCACGTCTCGCTAGATTTTAGAATGCGCGTTGATTTCCATGTTGTTGTTTTTTAAACTCTTTTCAAACAAATAATCCAGACGGGCGTGCCTACTTTGTGTATTCCAAGCCTATAATGTACCTTATATAATGAGTAAAGTATAATAGCATTATTTATTTTGACACAATTCACAGTTTCCCCCAAATGTTAGCATAAAAAGAGACTCGTTTATTCACGCGTTCGCCGTGCGTATAGAGTTTAGGCACGCCGTGCCTAGTACTAGTACTGTAGGCACGGCGTGCTTAACGCTTAGGCACGGCGTGCCAAGTGTTTAGGCACGCCGTGCCAAGTGTTTTATACTATTCAGTATCATACTATTCGTTAAAAAACTGTTCACACGGACCGGTATGACTTCACGCCGTCACAGCGTTGAGCAAACAAGAGTTGTTTATTTCCTGTTGGTAAAAACGTTCGGGTAATGTTTCAACGATGCCGCGATGAAGCAGTCGTTCTGTTTCGGTTTCATATCGTTAATACTGTTGGCGTTACTCAAATCATTCTGGTTATTGTGTGAACGCAAGTAAGAGTAAGGCAGCGTTCGTACATCTTTGTAATCGGCTTTCGTATATTGAAAAATATTCGGTTCACATTCCGTCGTGCAGGTAAAAATACGTATTATAACGCAAGAAGTCGCACTCTACGCAAACGACACGCAATTTGATAAAACAAAATTGCGCACAAGCGTTTCAATCCGCACTAAAACACCATCAACTCATGTTGGTAATTGCTGTTATCAACAGAGACTGCACGTGACCGTGCCAGTTTGGCACGGTCTTCTTGCATTTTTGTGCCAAGCAGGCACGGTCGGCAAATGTTAACCGGATAATATTCATTAGCCGACCGTGCGTCGCATCATTTCTATGCTGGTGTTAGGCACGGTTCACTTAATTAGCAGCGTGCCTAATTAGTGTTACGCACGGTAGAACGTGCCTTACGCACGGTTAGGCACGGTAGAGCGTGCCTGTTACGGCTTTGGGTATCAACATCGTGCACACAGCCACGTGTGATAAGTACTTTAAAACGTTGCAGCCTTCTCTTTCTTCAGGGGATTTCATTGTATATCCGTCACAGTATATTGGTGTTATGTTTGATAATACAATGACAATTTCTCATCAAGTTAATGCTATTGTTAAAGGGGAACTGTACCCAAAAATAAATTACGTGAATAAGAGGCCTTTAAGTATAATGTTTAGAAATGTTAATAGTTTCACGGTATCTGCTTTTGTAAAATTTTGAGAAATAACGTTTTCATTCTCGTATTTTATACCTCTGGATGCACTGCCATTTTGTGTCATTCTGGAGTTTGCTCTACGGATCAGACGCGATTTCCATATAAATATCCCCAAATTTAAAACATAGTGGCTAACCCAAACCTTACCCTAATCCTAACCCTAACCCTCCACCTAATATATACTAACCCTAACTCTTACGATAATGTTTTATTTTAGAAATAACAGCTGATTTTAATTTCGACTTTTACTACCGATAGTCTATGTGACGTCATTTCGGGATTTTATATGGAAATTCAACCCGATGTCCAGCGGGGGTTTCCTTTCAATCTTGACGTCATTGAGTGCAAAGGACAAAATACAGGCACTCAATTACATCAAAATAGAAAAGAAAATCGCCACTGTACATCAGCTTTGAGCCATCGAACAAACTCTAAGATGGCGGCGTCCAGAAGCATAAAGAGCAGATACCGTTAAGATATTAACATTTCTAAAAATATATTTAAAGGCCTTTTATTAAAAATTAATTTATTTTTTGGGTACAGTTCCCCTTTAAATCCGCTTATTATCATTGAGGAATATTGTGCAAATAAGGAGATACTTAGAGCATGTGCATGTGAAGTTGATCGTCCAGGTTGTTGTAGTCTTGAAATTATTTTTTTGGGAACACTTTACTGCGCATGTGTAGTAATCCCACATTCATATTTCATAGTCTCGCTCACTTATTTAGTACCTCAAGTAGGGGAGTGGATGGGTGGGGGTTAGGGAAGGAGAAAATACGGGGGGTTAGGGTTAGAAAACTCGTTAGGCGGGGGGTTAGGGTTAGGGTTAGGATGGGTTATTTAGGGTTAGGATGGGTTATTTAGGGTTAGGATGGGTTATTTAGGGTTAGGATAAAAGTTGTTTCGGGTTAGCCAATCAGATTGCTTCCCATGGCAAGTGATCCCAAAAAAATATTTCTGCATCACGCCATGCGTTAAGCGTGGGCCTATTGTTTGTCGGTAGGTCTATTGTTCGTTGGTGCGTGCGAAGAACTCTTTTTGTATGGTGTCGGTAATTGTTGTGATCTGTTAAGTGGTTATGTTCCAAGTTGGAACATAAACCACTTGCAACATTAACCACTGAACAGATCACAACAATTACCGACACCATACAAAAGACTTCTTCTTCGCACCAACGAACAATAGACCTACCGACAAACAATATACGCACGCTTAACGCATGACAAACAATATTGGCCCACGCTTACAAACAATATTGGCCCACGCTTACAAACAATATTGGGCCACGCTTAACGCATGGTGCGACACCCACTCACACTAATTATGACACAAACAAACGATGACGTAATGAACCAGACGTATATATATAGGCAAACCCTGACAAACACGCTTTACTTGACTCTGAAGATGACCGCCGCTGAGGCCGTCGAAACGTCAGTCACCAACAACAGTCTTTCTCAAGACTACAACAACCTGGATCACACATCTAATGATACTCCTAGGTTCAAACCATTTACTTTACTAGGAGATACTTATCAAATGATCTTATCCATGCATTTCTAAGTTTTAAGATTGATAATTGTAACTCACTTTTATATGGATAGCCAAAACATACGATAGCTAAACTTTAGAATGTACAAAATGCAGCCGCGCATGTCATTGCGTGTTTACGCACATAGTCGATCACATTAGCCCAATGCTTCGTGAGTTGCCTTGGTTGCCTGTAAATACCGCATCATATTTATGATCAATCTGCTGACATTGAAATCTCTACAGAATTAGCGCCTTCTTCAAGAGTTACTTGAACTGTATATGTACACTGTACCTGTACCTCGTAGGCAATTGCGTTCATTGAACTGTCGTTTAAGGCTTAACCCTTTACGTCCCAGAGCATGATCAGCATCTAATTTCTCCTAATAATATCAATGTCCAACCATACATAGAAGTTATGAGAATAAAGGAAATGATCTGAACTGAAATGTTTTAAAAATAACTTCTCGTAACTACTATTATAAGAAATGTTTGGGGGCCAATAAGGAGAATTTGTATAATACGAGGTTAATAAAGTATTTATTATATGGCTTTAGGTTAATTTTCTTCTCTCTTTCTAACGCGCTGTTTTCGTCTTCAACTTCTTCAGATGCTGCACCGTTTGCATTACCTCTTCACTAGTATATTTCGCTTCATTTTACATCAGTTAACCATTTATTTTCCGTGCTTTTAAACGATTGATAACTTTAGTAAAAAACAATAATGATGTTCTAAAACATTTGCTCGGTATTTTCAATGAAGATGCCGTTCCCGCCAAAACTTACCGATCCGGAAAATGCATATTGCCCTCGCAGCTTATAGGCTGGGAAGGCGATACGCTTTTTGCCGGTCCTCTCAGTAACCAATCAGCGTGCGTTATTTTGCGTCCAGACCAGAAAACGAGCTCAGCAGCCATATAATAAGTATGTAGACTTTCGGTAATAATAAGATGTAGGTATATATAGACTTTAGGTAGACTACCCCTGATCTATGTAACTTTTAAACCAAAGCTGAGCATCACACTATATCTGATATTCCACCTGCATGATAAAAACCTCTACCAGAAAATGTGTCTTACAGACAATGTAAAACTCTCTTTTGTTCTTACTCTTATGAAGGGTTCTGCTCGAAACGTCAGTATTTCATTACTAATAATCTTGGCAGTTTACCACCTTTTCACTTTGCTATATAACTTAAAATACTGTATAAACAACAATGATATTTCCCTGACAATTTCCATAACAATCGCTTCAGCATAACCATGGAAGAAGCCAAAGATGTACATACTTCCTTGAGAAAGGCAGCTGGGATTTTTCATTATGTAAAGGTATGTGTAGTTGAGAAGTGCAGCTTGGTAATCGTAATAAGTTTCATGTTTGAGGTTTGCTAGTAGAGATCAACCGGTAATCGGTTCGGATATTACTGTAACTAACAACATTTGACTGGAAATGTTGAATTGTCAATACATGGCACGACTCGACCCCACCCCATCAAGTTGTCAACCCATTCTCCCCTTTGAACAAGTCGCCCGCTTGGCGTTAACTCGGGCTAGTTTTGGTCTGGCAGCGTGGCGTACTGTATATATCTCTTATATACTGGACTTTGGACAGAACTTGGTCGATCTGGAGGACCTAACCCCAATCATAACCCTAACACCTTTTAGTATAATTTCTGAGCTTAAACGAGTTCTGATTGGCTGACTGGCCGCGCTACGCGGTGACTATCATCTCAGATTTACCGGTGACTATCACTTCACTAGAAATTATACTTGAAAAAGTGTTTTTTGTAAACCAGACTATATTTATTCGTTCCAGTCCCCTCTCGGAATCAAAATGGCTACTATATTATTATGACTAAAAAATCGTCGAAAAGGCTTCTCAAACTCATTAATAATACATGAGCCAATAATAAAGACCCATCTAGTCACGGGATTGCATTTGGATAACTAAGTCAAACACCGTGTCTCAGAACACTACAATACATTTGATCGGCATACGTAATTAGGATATTTGAGGAAGATCACTACTGGTGATCTTCCTCAAATATCCTAATTACGTATGCCGATCAAATGTATTGTAGTGTTCAACTATTAACATAACCCTCCCATGAGAGAATATCATCCAATCAAATATAACCTATACTTGTCTTCATTTGAGAAGCTATTTAAACAACTCCAGCTCGTGTCCCACCGGGATATTCAAACACTCGAAAACAATTAACAAAAACACTCGCGCTACGCGCTCGTGTTTTCATACATTGTTTTCTCGTGTTTGGATATCTCGGTGAAACACTCGCTGTCGTTGTTCAAATATTACTTAAAAACTTAGCATAAAGACATTGTATATATCAGATTTCTCTCAAGTTAGAACTGTCTAAAAAGGAAGTTATTTATCGTATAGTTATTTGTATTTTTACGTCCGTTTTAATCGTTAGTGTGTTTTTGATAGCTGTCAAGCGTGAAGAAAACATCGAGCATAACACAGTTCAAACTGTCTGTTTAAAATTTCTCAATTGAATGTTCAGTTCATGCCTGAAATTATACTAAAACAATTAGTCACCTCAGTCTCGGTGATTATCGTTATATTTACCTCGCCGCGGCTCAGTAAATATTCAACGATAGTCACCTCGATGTTAAAGAGTTTCATCTAACCCCTGCGGGATTCCCCCATTCATGGTCCCCAGACCTCGCACGCCATGTATTTGTTGATCACAAATCGGAAAAGATGCATGTTTATTAATCATAGATTTTGAACGTTATCTCCGCCAATATTTAACCGATTTCAATTCTGAAAACAGATTTGGATTATCGCGCGAACGTACAGTACATACCCTTCTTAAAAATCTGTTTATGTACTTAGAAATTAATCGGTAATACGCGCGAAGGCCGCTTCGTCGTAGATTTTTGAATCTCCGTCAATATTTACTCGGTTTCAATTCTGAAAACAGATTTGGAATTACCGAGTCCAAGTACATAACATACGTGTCTTCAGGTAATATCAACACAGCATGTTTACCTGAATTTGAGATCGTAGACCATGCACCCGTTTCAAAATCGCTCGTCACCTTTAAGCGTATTCACGATCAACACAGTTGTCCGGCACATTGCTGATTAAGTCAGTTACTTTCAAAAACAGAGTCAGAGAACAACTCGACCAAAAGCAAAGCTATCAAAGAGAAAGAACACGGCTATTGACCCGCAACATGCTTCATGGTTCGCAAAAGCCTGACGGGAAATACTATTGCGCAATTTTGCAGATTTGTGGAACCCCAAAAATATACTAATAACAAAGCCGAAACCTAGACTCGCACTACCACAGGTAGCCCCAGTAATTAATTGAGAAATTTCAGTTTGTATCACATGCAAATGACAATGGTGTGACGTGCACATGCATAATGACTTATCGGAGAAGTTTGCTAATATAAAACCAAATTTAATTTGAATGAAGCATGTGCGTGAGTATTTCCAAAAACATGGAACTTGTAGAATTTCAAGTGATTTTGTGTGATAATAACAAAGATATATAACCTTCTCCGATAAGTCATTATGCATATGTACGTCACACCATTGTCATTTGCATATAATACAAACTGAAATATCTCAAGAACGAAGCAAGGAAACGAAAAACTACAAAAGATGTCACTCTGTCATTTTAAGTGTTCTTTCAAATAAGGCAAACTTAATTTTCGTGTCATAGGCACTTTAACATTAAATCAATAGATGCTAACCCTAATCTTATCCCTAATTTTAACCCCGCCTACTGTACTGTAAGTCTCATCCTAACCCCCGCCTATGTTTTTTGAGCCTCCTCGCCTACCTACCTTCGCTTACGGTTTCGGTACACTTATAGAGAAATGTAAGACATGAAGCTTGTCCCCAACGCCATCGACACCCCCAACTTAGTTCTCCAAACTTATAAACTATTGAATGTTGGACATAACACTTGTGGAATTGCTCGTCAGGGCAATCTATTTGCGCTTCCTTTTTGGAATACGTACAGTACTATTTAACAATGTTTCGCCGAAGTGGAGGTGAATAGTTGTGGATATCGACACTATTCAGTGTATTCACCGACACTGAGGTGAATAATTGTTTTAGTATAAATAGTGATCTTTTTGGAATAGCATTTAAAATTGGTTATTTCCTCATTTGTCACACTGACAAATCGGCTGGCAATCAGCGTGTGCGATTTTCTATAATCACCTGTGTATTTATACTAAAAGTCCATATGCCTCTGTCGCACATTTTACTAATTTTGCAAAAGTATGTGATCTAAATAACCGGAATATCGTAGTTTGAGGTTGTATAAATACTCGTAACACGTATTAAAGGTGAATTAGGGTTCTCTGTCATAATTACCCTGGTCCCAGAGGTTCTACGCCGCAGCCCGCCGCCCGAAAACCGAAAGCGGCGAGAGAACCTCTGGTCGCACGGGCAAGCAATCTCACTTTCGTGTTGCGTTAGTCTAATTAAAACTTAAAGGGACACTCCGGCCCAAATACAAATGCAGTTCATATGAAAGATCTTACTGACTTTAGTTTATTTCCAAAGTTTCAGCATTCCTATAAATTTAGTTGAGAAGATATTGCTAGTTGAAGTTGAAAATTTGTGGATTTTGACGCCATATTGGTTTTGAAAATATGACGTCATTGAGTGATTCTTTATCGTCAGTGGAGTTGTTTTGATGGCGATCACATAGTGATAGTTATTGTGAATGGTCTTTGGACGAAAATTAGTCGAAATAAACTATTTAGTTCATCATAATAATCACTCAGTGACGTCATATTTGAGAAACAAAATGGCGTCGAAATTGGACAAACTCTCCAACTTCAACTAGCCACATCTTCTTAACTAAATTGATAGGAATGCTGAAACTTTGGAAATAATCTAAAGTCAGTAAGATCTTTCATATGAACTACATTTGTATTTGGGCCGGAGTGTCCCTTTAACCAATCAAAAAACATTTCGAAAGTTGATCGATCTAATTTGGGAGTGGTGGGTTAGACAATTTCACAAACACATCTCTTCGATTCTGCGATTATGGAAAAGACTGCCCTGGTCCCAGAGGAAAGTTGGTAGAATTGGGAATACGTCCCGTCGATTTATGTAACCAAAAGGATCTGCGACGCGGTAAGGGATTTAATTTCAGGAAAACGTCTCGGAAGAACGACCGATCGATAGAATGCCATCCAAAAACGCTTTGTCCATATTCAAATGTTATCCTGTTTTGATCTTTGACAAAGAATCTTGAAACAATATTATTTTCACGCTTCTCCACAGGTATAATTCGTTATTTCATTCACCCCCCGCCCCCCCCCCCCGATTTTGTTATTGAGCCAATCAGAAAACGACGCCAAGATCTGGCCCTAGCAATGTTATTGGTTCGGAGCGATCAAAGAAATGGCCCGTGCGACCAGAGGTTCTCTCGCCGTTTTCGGGGGGGGGGGGGGGCGACGGCGTCGAACCTCTGGGACCAGGGTCGTATGTCATAATACACCTGTGACGGGTAAAGCGACCAGTGTTGGCGGAAATGCAAATAAATCAAACTTCTTCTCAACGTTATTTCGCTATTACAACATAAACTGGGCAATACATGACACACAATAGGTAGCACAAAAGTACGAAATACAACACTTCCCAGCACATGGAGGTATAATAGTTGTCAAAAACTGGTTTTCAACCATGCAAACAAACCACGGAATTTTGGGGATTGTTCCCAATCCCCAAAACAACAAATATCCTAACCCTAACCCCCCGCCCAAAATGGCGTTTTGACATGGTTTATTCAACTTTTAAAATGTGTTGTGACTGTGAGCATTTTCATAGCTCCAAACTACTATATTCCGACTAGCTAAGTCATATACTTTGATATAAAAAGTAGTACTTTTTGTTGCCAATGTCCTTTAACTATGCAATAGGGCAATGGCACACCTACAGTATGTAATCATTTAGGCATGTAATTTCTTACACGCCATGATTTTGCTTAAGAGAAGAGGACTGACACTTTCCTTAACGTTATATTTTCAAACAAACATACATCGTTTTTCCAACTAAATCAACCCCGAGCATTGCAATAATCAAACTACTGTTTTAATCTTATCTAGGAAAGCATACTGGGAAATGTTGAACAACTTCCTGAAGCTAAAACGACAGATATTGATGTGCGAGTTGTGGATGCCTATAAATTGCAGTGCATCGCTGAAGCACAGGAAGGTAATTTAAGTAATGTAATCATGTAGTCAATAGTCATATAAAAAACATATGACATGCAATGGTTTCAAGGCTATGCACAAGGTCGGATTAGCGATTTCGTTGGCCCTAGGCACTTAGCAGCATATCGTAGGCCCCCAGTGACGACACGTAGGGGCTCTGAAATGGAATTTCCTGCATTCTGAGGGCACTTTTGAGGAAAATATAAAGGTCTTAAATCTGCTATACTATTGTCGAAAATGATCAATTATAAAGGAAGATTATTATTTTTGCTTCAAGGATTAGGTACTGCCAACTAGCCAATGTAGGGATTCAGTACACTGTACACAAAACTATATCTTTACGACTTTTGAAGTCGTATGTCGATGGTCAGCTGGTACGATGGTCAAACCATCGTTTATAAAATATATAAACATAAAGAAAAAATGTAATCATTTTCGTAGGCCCCATTAACTTTCGTAGGCCTTAGGCACAGTGCCTATAGTGCCTATTGGATAATCCGGCCCTTGGGCTATGCACCTCGTCGCCAGTAAAGACTGCAACTGAGTAATGATTGCTAATCCAAATGAAACCTTTTTGGCTTTTTACTAATACTAACTAACACCAATTTTAATACTAACCAAATCAAATTTTATTCAGCTTCACAATTATAATAACAATAATATACACAAATCCGCAAATAGCTAAAGCTAATCGAGGCGGATAGTGTAGATCATTATAAAATTAGATTGCTATTAGTTGAATACTAAATTATTACTTCGAGAAAGAATAAATCATTTTGTGTACAAGGAAATTGTAGTATATTAGAATGCAAAACGTGGTCCAAAAATACTATGGACCACCCTTTACACATGAGCAGATATTATTATACTAGAAGTTACTATCGCAAGGGAAGTGCTGCCTCGAAATCCAAGGTAGTCGTAATATTGTGCAAAATTGCAAAAAATAAGTGGTGGGCTTATTGAAGTCAAAGTCGCAGTGGAGGTAGTACAGACTCGTACCCATGCGGTTATGGTTTAGGTACAGTATACCAGAGCAGTGAGTTCTTCAGTACATATATATGGAGCTCAGGCCAGCTCACAATGAGCTTGCTGGACCATAGGTACTCTCAATCTGGCCCTGGTGTTGAGGTTACTTAGTTATGACGTCATGAACTATATACATGTAAGACCGGAATATAATACAGAGTCTATTATATAAGTGACCGTTGTTTAGCCATCAATTTAATTAAAGTTGGTGTATCAACATAATCATCCTCATTCTCTAAGACAAACAAAAGTGAATCACGTATCTTTTTATTAAAGCTTGTTTTTCCAGGTGATATACTAATCCATATCATTGCACCAAGCCTTGCAAAAGACACATTTTTTATATTTATTCGGGAAGGTTTTATATAGAAATTATCCAACGCCGCAAATCTTGTGCATATGTTCTTCTTTTGAATACGTGAAAAGTTCGGTGATCGTACACGCAGAAGAGTTATTAAAAACTTCATACATTAGTGTAGAAACTGCTTTATAATATAACATATTTAAGGGCAAAAAGCTTGAAGAAACAAACCCTAACAAAGTAAAGACAACGAAGAAAAAGATAATAACGAAAAATAAAGAAAGGACGACATAAAAAGAAGTGGATAAGGAAAAGAGCGGAAAAGAGGTTGTACAGAGCGTTAGTTCAATAGCTTTTTGTAAACGAGCCTTTGGGATTCGAGGAGATGATGCGAACAGTTCCAAGAGATTTACGTGTCATTGATCCGGAAATCAACAAGAAAAATACCGTTTGGAGAATTACAATTACTCAGTATTTCAGCAGTTGCTGAAGCCAAAACTTCGATTACTTCAGCCAGTAGACTGGGTTCTATTTTGGTTCTATTTGTTGCCACATTGTTGGAAACCTGTCTAAACTCTCCAACATTTGTTTTGCTTCAGCATTTGTTGGGCGAAATATTTGACCCAACATCAGAACATCCAAAAATGTTGTGCAACATTGCCCAACATTATACAATTATTGGACGAGGTTGAGCAAAATATCGTGATTTATCAGTGGCGAGCAGATCAATTATTTGCCGATGCCGAAGGCAGAGGCAAATAATTGATCTGCGAGCCACTGATAAATCACGATATTTTGCGATAGCCGAGTTCAATAATTGTTTTATCATTCACCGTCGCAAGTTTAACTTTAGACGTCAATAGCTCAGCTTCACTCAATCCTTTTTCTTGTAAATACCCTCGAAATAGGTTTAAAGCAACTTTGGTTGCCTTTTTTGTGTTTTCGGCGTCCTTTTCCTCAAGTAAAGACGACAAATCGCTTTTTCAATTCAAGCTGACGAATCATTTTCCATGTGCGCATGCTCAATAAAGTATTTGCACCAGTTATTTGCAGCTGAATCGATATTTGCACGCAGTTATTTGCAGGTAAATCAACCAATCAAAACAGTAGAAATATTAAAGTGAATGATAATACTACTTATTGGATTCCTCTGAGCCCAAATCGAGACTTAAATATTTTGTAATATTGGGCGAAGATGAATCCAATAGGTGTTTTATTATATCGACACAAAGATGTTTCTTCAAAGGTTTCTACCCAATATGTAGCTGCCCTACATCCTAAAATATTGGGCTCCCACGTGATGCTAATAGAGACAGTTGATTGGTGGATTATATGTGAGGGTATAATAAAGGGTGCTAAACAGTTTAACATTGTTGGACCAGTTGTACAACATTGCCCAACATGGGGTGCTAACAGTCTAACATTGTTGGACCAGCAAATGATGGCCTATGTTGTACAACATTGCCCAACATGGGTGCTAAACAGTCTAACATTGTTGGACCAGCAAATGTTGACCTATGTTGTACAACATTGCCCAACATGGGGTGCTAAACAGTCTAACATTGTTGGACCAGCAAATGTTGACCTATGTTGTACAACATTGCCCAACATGGGGTGCTAAACAGTCCAACATTGTTGGACCAACAAATGTTGACCTATGTTGTACAACATTGCCCAACATGGGGTGCTAAACAGTCTAACATTGTTGGACCAGCAAATGTTGACCTATGTTGTACAACATTGCCCAACATGGGGTGCTAAACAGTCTAACATTGTTGGACCAACAAATGTTGACCTATGTTGTACAACATTGCCCAACATGGGGTGCTAAACAGTCTAACATTGTTGGACCAGCAAATGTTGACCTATGTTGTACAACATTGCACAACATTGGGTGGTAAACAGTTTAACATTGTTGGACCAACAAATATTGACCTAAGTTGTACAACATTGCACAACATTGGATGGTAAACAGTTTATCATTGTTGGACCAACAAATGTTGACCTATGTTGCACAACATTGGGTGGTAAACAGTTTAACATTGTTGGACCAGTTGTACAACATTGCCCAACATGGGGTGCTAAACAGTCTAACATTGTTGGACCAGCAAATGTTGGACTATGTTGTACAACATTGTTCGAACGTTTAGTAGCATTAGCATTAGCATTGGCATTGGTATTGGCATTGGCATTGGCATTGGCATTGGCATTGGCATCAGCATGATCATTAGCGTGATCATTAGCATTGGCATTAGCATTGACATTGGCATTGGCATTGGCATTGGCATTGGCATTGGCATTGGCATTGGCATCAGCATTAGCATTGGCATTGGCATTGGCATTGGCATTAGCATCAGCATGATCATTAGCATTGGCATTAGCATCAGCATGATCATTAGCATTGGCATTGGCATTGGCATTAGCATTGACATTGACATTGGCATTGGCATTGGCATTAGCATTGGCATTGGCATTGGCATTGACATTGGCATTAGCATCATCATTAGCATCATCATTGGCATTAGCATTGGCATTAGCATTGGCATTGGCATTGGCATTGACATTGGCATTAGCATTGGCATTAGCATTGGCATTGGCATTGACACTGGCATTGGCATTGGCACTGGCATTGGCACTGGCACTGGCATTGGCACTGGCATTAGCATTGGCATTGGCATTAGCATTAGCATTGGCATTGGCATTGGCAC
Organism: Chrysogorgia sp. JL179-B06; assembly: GCA_035772405.1. NCBI lineage: Eukaryota > Metazoa > Cnidaria > Anthozoa > Scleralcyonacea > Chrysogorgiidae > Chrysogorgia > Chrysogorgia sp. JL179-B06. The sequence goes on from JAYKKM010000228.1 coordinate 679,507, forward strand.
TGGCATTGGCATTAGCATCAGCATGATCATTAGCATTGGCATTGGCATTGGCACTGGCACTGGCATTGGCATTAGCATTAGCATTGGCATTGGCATTGGCAGTGGCATTAGCATCAGCATGATCATTAGCATTGGCATTGGCATTGGCATTGGCATTGGCATTGGCATTGGCATTGGCATTGGCATTGGCATCAGCATGATCATTAGGATTAGCATTGGCATTGGCATTGGCATTGGCATTGGCATTGGCATTGGCATTGGCATCAGCATGATCATTAGGATTAGCATTGGCATTGGCATTGGCATTGGCATTGGCATCAGCATGATCATTAGGATTAGCATTGGCATTGGCATTGGCATCAGCATGATCATTAGGATTAGCATTAGCATTGGCATTGGCATTGGCATTGGCATTGGCATTGGCAGTGGCATCAGCATCATCATTGGCATTGGCATCAGCATGATCATTAGGATTAGCATTAGCATTGGCATTGGCATTGGCATTGGCATTGGCATTGGCATTGGCATTGGCATTGGCAGTAGCATTAGCATTGGCATTGGCATTGACATTGGCATTGGCATTGGCATTACCATTAGCATTGGCAGTGGCATTAGCATCAGCATCATCATTGGCATTGGCATCAGCATGATCATTAGGATTAGCATTGGCATTGGCATTAGCATTGGCATTGGCATTGACATTGGCATTAGCATCAGCATCATCATTGGCATTGGCATTGGCATTAGCATTAGCATTAGCATTATTATTAGCATCAGCATCAGCATCAGCATCAGCATCAGCATTAGCATTAGTATTAGCATCAGCATCAGCATTAGTATTAGTATTAGTATTATTATTAGTATTATCATTAGCATTAGTATTATTCTGACCCGACCGACATTAGTTTAACTCCGCCGACTGCATATTTTTTGTCAGTGATTTTTAGGTACTCGTTCTCAGTACTCTCTTACATACAGAAGTTTATTGGTGATAAAAAAGAAAATCTTTCTAGTGCTAGCTTTACATTGCAGCAGTAGCTGATTTATTTACATAATTCTTCTATTTACATATTAATAATATAAAATGATTAACAGCTCTAAAAAACTAAGTTCTGGTCATTTAAAATTGTTCGAACGTAAGCCAAGAAAGAAAGAAAGAAAAAAAAATGAAAAAAGCCGACCTACCTACCCTATTTTATTTCAAAATGTAACCAAGAAGCACACAATTTTTTTAATAGTCTTTTACTCTTATATTTAACATGTTATTATTATTATAAATTTAGTTCCCAGTTTTAATTAATATGAATATTTTTAAACAATTAGTTTTAAACAGACTTCATTTTAACTATATAATATATTGTAAATATGATAATTGTGTTTTCAAGTGATAATAAAGGCGACACATGGACGATCGTCAAGCTCATATCCTCAGAAAAATGATTTTGAGTCCCGGACAGGAATTGAACGTGTAACCTTCGCGTAAGATACTCTACGTTAGCAAGAACAGGATAACCTGCCACCCAATGTTTTACAATTTCAGGGAATCGGGAGCATAAACGACAGAGATTTGATTCAACATCTATAAACCTCTATTTCTCTTCCATTCACGTGTTTCTATCATTTGCTCCTGAAGTTCAAAAATTGCAGCTGTGTTGTATGGATCCAGCCAATTGTTTCACTCCTGTCCCTGTCTGGCCCAATTTGAGCTTTGCCATTATTTTTGTTTGTAATCATTACATCTCTTATTACAGCTATCTGATATATTTCTTTCAGTTTTATCCAGCTCTTTTTCCTGTCAACGTCCAGTGCTGCACCATCCGATGTGATTGCCCCATTCGCAAAGTCTATTATGTGACCCATAGCACGAATGCTCTCCGGTTACGTTCCCAAGCTACCTTCCCAAGCTAGTCTTCGGACATTGCCATATAGCACGCAACTCGAATTTTTGCTTCCCTGTATAAATCCTGCACTCTTTTTAAGAGGGCGTTGCTATTTTCTTTATTTTAATTTTTATTACTTAAATCCTAGATATCTAACATAAAATATCTAACATAAAATAACTAACATACGTAACTAATATAAGTACCTTATAGGCTATTTATTGCGGCAACTAATATTTGCGATTTTTGGTAAATCGCAAAAATTAGTTATCGCAGTAATTTCTACTCGCAAAATTTACCCTGTTTTGCAGCTTAAGCAATAAAAAAAGAAGACTTATATCCTACCGCATGAAACGTTTATCAAGTTGAAATTGGATACTTTATTCATACGTAAAAATATCAGTGAGAGCGAGAGTGTTGTGAAATCATCGTGAGTGAGAGAGCTTTGTATTAAAAACCGAAACAAATACCATTGTGATTGTTGTGAAGGACGCGGCCCCATTAAATTGAGCATTCGCAACAGTTTTGTGCACTTTTACTACAGTTTACACTTCTTCCATTTCCTCAACATTTCCATCTACATCACTTTCCTCTTCCACAGCAAGTGCCTTCAGTATTTCTCAGCAAAATCTTTGCAAAATCGCAAAATTAAAACACTCGCAAAATACGCAGTTTCCTAAATCGCAAAATAACGGATATGGCAATATAAATTTACTTTGTCTTATTTGAAAGAACTCGTGAAATGGTATAACAAGACCTTTTACAATTTTCCCTTATCTTTTTTGGTTTTCGAAATAATTTGACGAAAGACAGCGTGCTGTCCGCCATCTTGGAATTATTTTCGATATGCATGTGACGTCATAAGTAGGGTAAAGTGAAATTTTTATCTTGCCAACCTTACGACATTATGAGCCAGAAACTCGATTATGTTGCACTATTTCCAATTGGCTCACAGCATTTTAAAAAGCCTTCCGCGGAAATTCGGTCACCTGTGGAGTAGTTTCATCAGGTTTACCCTGCTTGTGACGTCACCAATTTCCTAGTTACTAATTAACTAACTATTTGACCTAATGTCAAATATTAGAACAAGATGGCGGATTGTAGACTGTCTTTTGTCATAATTGTCTGAAATATTTCAAAAACCAAGAAAGATACAGAAAAATTGTAAAAGGTCTTCTTATACCATTTTACGAGTTCTTTCAAATGAGACAAATTTAATTTATATTGCCATATCCCTTTAAGGTATACAGTTAATGAGTTCACTTTTAAAACGTTCTAATCGATAAAGGGTATGTTCCGATGTTCTTGCGGCCTCTGTTATACTTCACGCGATTGCAATATCCACGGTACCACTTTCAGGTTAGTATAGGTTTCCATAATAAGGTGAGGATCTCGGTTGAGTTGACCTTTGATACGGCAGGACTTCAAATGGAAGATTCTGATCTAGAAGAACACGCAACCACAGCACTCCGGGCTAACCAACGAAGACTTTCACATGCCCTGCACTTATAATGGTTTTGATAAGTGAAAATCTTCTAATACGGACCTCCACCGATCTCTTCTTTGTCCTGTCTGTTCTGGTCGCCTCTCCAAACAACGTTTTCCTCTTATTGCGTAGTCGTTTACTAATTTACATTCTTAATAGTCCCTAGGGGTTACACCCTATTAGATAAAAATTTAAGTTTAATACTGGTGTCATTAGCCAATCATAATGAGTAAGTAAAGTTGATTGAAATGTTATTAGAGAAAATATAACCTTGTTTTTAATGCGTTAGCCGTTAAGCAATTTCTATGCTCGTAATTTTAGCTCATTCGGCATCTATTATATCATTTTCAGTGACTGTCGCGAGAGCTGTGGAACTGAAACACCAAACATCTCTGATCTCCGCGCTGGCGTATGAAACATCAGAACTTTTTTCACAAGCAGGTGAGTTTCACATCATTTGTGTTGGGGGAGGAGAGGCCCTGGTAACAATGCAGGTGGTTATATAAAATTAAGTCGGTTTCTTTACAGTGCTTATATTTTTACTTCCTGACTGCTGCATGATGCCACCTGAATATTTTGAAGTTTTCCCTCGTATTTTCAGCCAATTCGTTGTCATCAATGGATGTCTCAAGAGCGGGAAAGTGGAAGAAATATTTGGAAATTAAACGTGATTTTTATCTTGCGTATGTAAGTAGTCCTCTTTATTTCTATTTGATAATCCATCCAACCAACTTCCATCCAACTACCTTCCATTCATCCATCTATCCTGGCATCCACTCATCCATCCACTCATCCATAACCAGCTGTTGTGGTCTAGTCAGGTTACCACACATTCTATGATCTGGGACACCCGTGTTCAATCCTCTGTCGGACCACCAGTCAGTGCCTCAAATAACTGAGGAGAAGGTACTGCCTTTGCAACAACACCAGCAAATGGTAAGACTTTCGGGTCTTCTCGGAAAACTCGCAGTCTATTTGAATCCCTATCAGTTGGGTTTTCCGTTCACCCATAGTTACTCCCGAACCCTAAGTGTGATAAACTGAATAGTCGAGCGCTTAAAACATGTCTGAGCCTCTAGCACGGATAAATAGGGCAACCTTATCGTGTGTGATCGACTCTAAACAAACGATACTTATCCATCCACTCACTCACTCATCTTCCACTCATCCATTCACACATTCATCCACTCACACATCCATCCATGCATACATCTACTTATTCATTCATCCATCCATTTATCCTCTCGTCCATCCACTCACACATCCACCCATGCATATATCCATCCATGCATACATCTACTTATTCATCCATCCATTTATCCTCTCCATCCACTCACATCCATCCACTCACACATCCATCCACTCACACATCCATCCACTCACACATCCATCCACTCACACATCCATCCACTCACACATCCATCCACTCACACATCCATCCACTCACACATCTACTTATTCATCCATCCATTTATCCTCTCATCCATCCATTCACACATCCAGCCATGCATACATCTACTTATTCATCCATCCATTTATCCTCTCATCCATCCACTCACACATCCATCCACTCACACATCCATCCACTCACACATCCATCCACTCACACATCCATCCACTCACACATCCTTCCACTCACACATCCATCCTATCACACATCCATCCATCCACTCACTCACACATCCATCCACTCACACATCCATCCACTCACACATCCATCCACTCTCACATCCATCCACTCACACATTCATCCACTCACTCACACATCCATCCACTCACACATCCATCCACTCACACATCCATCCACTCACTCACACATCCATCCACTCACACATCCATCCACTCACTCGCACATCCATCCACTCACACATCCATCCACTCACACATCCATCCACTCACTCACACATCCATCCACTCGCACATCCATCCATCCACTCACTCACACATCCATCCACTCACACATCCATCCACTCACACATCCATCCACTCACACATCCATCCACTCACACATCCATCCACTCACACATCCATCCACTCACTCACACATCCATCCACTCACACATCCATCCACTCACACATCCATCCACTCACACATCCATCCATCCACTCACACATCCATCCACTCACACATCCATCCACTCACACATCCATCCACTCACACATCCATCCACTCACACATCCATCCACTCACTTACACATCCACTCACTCACACATCCATCCACTCACACATCCATCCACTCACACATCCATCCACTCACACATCCATCCACTCACACATCCATCCACTCACACATCCATCCAATCACACATCCATCCATTCACACATCCATTCACACGTCCATTCACACATCCATCCATTCACACATCCATCCGACGCATCCATCCCTACATTCACTCATTCATCCAATCATCTATATATTCATACATTAACACGTCCATCCACTCTTCATTTATTGAACCATTTTAAAAATATTAATTATTGCAGATTAATTATTGCGTATCCTCAACCCTCTAATTCCATAGATGCTACATAGTATATAGTTATGTCAACTGACCTTTGTCCGTAAGAAATCCAATCCAATCTATATAGATAGATTGGATTTCTAAAATTTTATATCTGTCTGTTTGTTTGTGTGATCTTGTCTGAAATGTATATGGTACAAGAAAATTTAAATAAATTGACCTAGTGCGTAGGCTCTAGTGTGTAGACTGCAGTGTGTAGACTGCAGTGTGTAGGCTGTAGTGTGTAGGCTGCAGTGTGTAGGCTGTAGTGTGTAGGCTGTAGTGTGTAGGCTGTAGTGTGTGGGCTGTAGTGTGTAGGCTGTAGTGTGTAGACTGCAGTGTGTAGTCTGCAGTGTGTAGGCTGTAGTGTGTAGGCTGTAGTGTGTAGGCTGTAGTGTGTAGGCTGTAGTGTGTAGGCTGTAGTGTGTAGGCTGCAGTGTGTAGGCTGCAGTGTGTAGGTTGTAGTGTGTAGGCTGTAGTGTGTAGGCTGTAGTGTGTAGGCTGTAGTGTGCAGGCTGTAGTGTGTAGGCTGTAGTGTGTAGGCTGTAGTGTGTAGGCTGTAGTGTGTAGGCTGTAGTGTGTGGGCTGCAGTGTGTAGGCTTCTGTTGCCAACCGCCCAGTTTATGTAAAAATGTTTTTAAAACTTTTTCGAAGGCATATTGTTATCACGGGGATGTTCTTCTTACTAAAGAGCAGTGTGGCAACAGCATCAAGGCCTTGCAAGAAAGTGAAAAATGTAAGTGAATTTTCAGATATCGTTTTATGATTGACTGGTGGTCTGCTATCATTTTGGTTCATTTTGTTGTTCTGTTATGGTGTTCTCTCGACATACGTAATACTGTATGGTTGTCTACTACATGCGTAATATTGCATGGTTGTCTAGCACATACGTAATACTCATGCATGGTTGTCTAGCACATGCGTAATACTGCATGGTTGTCTAATATATGCGTAATACTGCATGGTTGTCTAGTACATGCGTGATGCGTAATAGTCTAGTACAGTACATGTGTAATACTGCATGGTTGTCTAGTACAATTAATAGCATGGTTGTCTAGTACACGAGAATATTACATGATTGTCTAGCACACGAGTAATACTGCATGGTGGGTTGTACTGCATTGTTGTCTAGTACATGCTTATATGCTCTGTTTTTGTTGCAGCAAAAAATCGAATGAGTTTTGGTTTATGTACTTTGCATCTAAACTCAAGGACACTCTTCGCCCGCCTCCCCGAGGAACTGCCCTCGGTATAAGCTGAAAGTACCCGACTGAGACATCTGTCATTTTGTTTTATTTAGTGTATAATTCCGCGTGTGATATGTGTCGGGAGTACTCCGCTCTCAAAGCGCCTGCCACTACCATAGCCAGGCCAGCGGATCACCCTTTCTTCAAAACACTCGGAACTGTGATTAAGACAAAATTGGACAAGTCAACAAGAGAGAATGGATTCATGTGAGTGAACGTTGCTTTGGCAGCATAATAATGAAATATTACAGGCTGCAATAAATACTAAATAAACTTCTGGTAGTAATGAGGCGTGGGCGCTATTGATATGCCAAGCCTACAGACAACGTTTCTGACGGTACCGCGAATTAGTGGTAATAATTTTGGAATTTTCTCACGCAATCTCATGGTTAGTTACGCCCGCGTGCTTCGACAAAGCAGAATTTTCTTTTTTTGAAAAGAAAACAACCTTTTGATGTTCTTTTAAACGAGTACGAAACTGACGTTTAGTCTGATGGATGTATACTTAGTCTGATGGTCATAGTCATTGCACGTCTGAATGGAATTCTAATATAAATTAATTATTGTAACTGTTCATTGACTGAGAGAGAGTGTAAATTATTCGTAATTGTTCATATTTATATATCATGTGACGGTTGCAATTTAAAAAAAAAAAATAAATAAATAAATAAATAAATAGCGTCTTTCCTCTGTTCGCAATACGATCCTTAGGTTTTGCAAAAATATGACCAAACGTCAATAATGGTTTTGAGCAACGTTTACGTAGCCTACGTGTAGACCCCTACACAGAAACCCGTTTCTGTGTAGGGGTCTACACGTAGGCTACGTTTACGTTGAAACTACCTTATTTAAGAAATAGAAAACATTTTCCGTGTTTACATACAGTTATATAAACACGAGTGGAAGTTTGGGAGAACGAGAAATCATAGTGGGAACACGAGCCCGTAGGGCGAGTGTTTCCACGCGATTTCGAGTTCTCCCAAACTTCCACGAGTGTTTATATAACGTATGGGAACACGGATAAAAATGTTTTCTATTTCTTTTATAAAATAACCCGTAGAAAGCGAATAAAATGTACAAATATCTTTTTTATCAACACGTAAATTCTCCTTACTGCGTATGATGGCGCCGTGATGTCTAATTGATGGCGTATGATGGCTAATTGATGGCGTATGATGGCTGATTGATGGCGTAGGATGGCTGATTGATGGCGTATGATGGCTGATGGCGTATCACGATGGCGTAATCCATCCATGTTATATTTAACAATTAGACAACGAGCCCGCGTTTTCTATGAGCAGATAGTCAACGAGGCGGAGCCGAGTTGACTATCGCTCATAGAAAACAAGGGCGAGTTGTCTAATTGTTTTAGTATAAATTTGCAAGTTTCTAACCCAAGAAATAACTTTTATTTCAAATTGATCATGAAAAAAAGGAAATATTCTTTTGAAATCACGCGACTTTTACCGCAGAGGTTTATATCAGCGGATATAAACTCCTCCAACAGCCAATGAAAATTGAGGATTTGTGATATAAACTTGTCAATTTATACTAAAGTCTGATATAAACACGGTAACTGACCAATCACAGCGTGCGTAAGACACGACTTATTTTATAAATTATTTTAATTGGTTCCGTAATCCCTTTCATATACGGAACTACCGCAAAACCCATCACCGAACTTTCGTTCTCACAGTTTGTACGTGGTGTTGTAACTCTCAAAAACAAAGTTGTAGGAACTTGAGAGCTCAAGGCATACCATCTAGTTGCGATTCAAGGGAAAGTAAGCGAAAGCATGTCGACGCTAATGATTTTCTAAAAATTGTTTAAAACCTGCAGTTACTCCACCACGTACAAACTCTGAGAACGAAATTTGCAGTTGTTCCGTATATTCAATGGTTTACGGAACCAATTACAAGAATCTTAGGTAGTTTCAACGTAAAAGTTGCTCAAAAACCTTTCTTGACGTTGGGTCATATTTTTGCAGTACCTAAGGATCGTATTGCGAGGAAAGACGCTATTTATTCCATTCTGTGCAATGAATGTGATCAGGAGTACATCGGTCAGACTAAACGTCATGTGCGTTCAAAAGAACACCAAAGGGCTGTTTTCTTTTCAAGAAAACTGCGTGGGAAAATTCCAAAATTATTACCACTAATCCGCGGTACCATCAGAGAAGTTGTCTGGAGGCTTGGCATATTAATAGCGCCCACGCCCCCATTGAATCGCGATGACGGTGGTCTACTACCAGAAAAGCTTATTTGCAGACATCGTCAGTTTTGTGAGGGATCCTAATCTTACAACGATCACCCCTGATGAAGACACTAGATTGGAGTGTCGAAACATTGGGTCATGGACAGTAACTTTTAAAGTTACGTTCAAAAACTTTTTAAACCAGAGTAGCGTCATGCCCCCCCCCCCCCCCCCCCCCATCTGTAAAATTAAACACTTATACGATATTGGCAACAAAAAATAAGCACCCTTTATTAATAATAATAATAATAATAATAATAATAATAATAATAAAGACGTATTAGGAGCATTATACAATAGTCTCAATGCTCTTACAACAATATATATATTCTTAAAGTTACTTTTAAAACTAATTACAGTTTCATTATAAGATAAAGCCCCATATTAACACTATGAACAATAACTATTAATTTTAAAAAAGAAAAGTCTTAACTGCAGACTTAAAACTACTTAACATTTCAAAGCTTCTAATTTCCTGTGGTAATGAATTCCACAGTTTTGGTGCTGCAACCGAGAATGCTCTGTCTCCATGAGTCACCGTTTTGGATTTTGGCTCGAGTAACAGATTTCAGTCAGATGATCTCAAAGTACGAGTAGATTTATATTTAGTTAGCAAATCAGTAATATAAACAGGCGCCTGGCCATGCAAAGCCTTGAAAGTAATTATTGGTATCTTAAAAACAATCCGTGATCTCACCGGCAACCAGTGAAGATTACATAGCACAGGGGAGATATGCTCCGATTTTCTGCAACAAACTTGCTCAATTCAGTTTCTGGTAAGCCATATAGGATGCTATTACAGCTGTCAAGTTTTGATGTTATGAATGCATGCACCAACTTCTCACAGTCCTTTTTACTCAAATATTTCCTGATCTTGCCAATATTTCTGATAGCCAAAGTGGCCGATTTATAAATGTTATTTACATGAGTATTTAATTTTAAATGTCTATCAACAGCAACACGGAGATCACGTGCAACCGGAGCAGGTTGGATTATCACATCATTGACACATATTTCTGGCATTGGTTCGCAATGCATAAAACGTGATGATAGATGGACAATCTCGGTTTTACTTGGATTGCATATAAGACCATTCATAGTACACCAGATGGTGATGTCCTTAATACATAATTCAAGTTTAGCTAGAGCAGCAGGTCGATCACATGGAGATTTTATAGGCATATACAGCTGTGTGTCATCAGCGTACATTATGCAATCAAGGCCATGGGCTTTGATCACATCTTCCAATGGCGCAAAGAAGAGTGAAAACAGAAGTGGACCCAGTACAGAACCCTGAGGTACACCATATATATATATATATATATATATATATGGTACACCATTTAGAGCAAAGAAGTGACCTAAATAACCGGAATATCGTAGTTTGAGGTTGTAAAAATGCTCGTATTGCGTATTTAATTATTAAGTATTGCGTATATAATGGAATTATCCTTTCTCACGCTATGCGACCAGGCCTAATCCGCCATTTTTGGGTGGCAAACCGCGTGGGGCCCGAGTACGAAAACTACTAAAAGTTCTATTTTGAGAAGACGAAAGGTGATAGTTTTGGCAGATTTTTTTCGCTTTTACTGAGAGAAAAGTTTAGATTTCAACTTGTTTATTTAACAACTCAGTTCAACTTCCTGCCCACCAAATTTCCGACGTAAATTCAATAAACTTTCGGAGAAAATCAATGTTGACTGCATCGTTGAACATTTCAGGTATGGATACTTCGTTTGTTTAAAAGCACAATGTTTGACCATGAACCACTCTCATCGCTTTCAACAGAAAACCAATTGACGTCGGAAATTTGGAACAAGTTGAAATCTAAACTTTTCTCTCAGTAAAAGCAAAACAAATCTGCCAAAACTATCACCTTTCCAATCTCGTACCCAGGGCCTATCTCCGCCCGCCGCCGACCCCCCGCCACGCGCGCTGCGAAAAGGCCCTGGCAGGGGCTGGTCACGTGTCACCCAGATTCTGGGTGATAACAAAAAATTTGTGGGAGGGGGAGGTTGTCCAGGTCACTGATGCGAAGAAGTTTTGTCCTGTGATGGAATCGATTTTTTGTTCTATCGACTCTGCGAATCCCTTGAGGACTCCACATACAGTACTGCAAGAACGCGGTTATATTAGTTGATGTTGAAAAAGTTCATGACAACATGGCACACAGGCAGGCGGCACACAGGGTAGACAACGTGCTTCATCAAAACAAAGCGCTTCCTGAACTCATCTGTCGTCCTTGCGAAAGAAAAGTAAAGAACGCTTCAAATTTAAAGAAAATTATTTCTGGCACGCAACAGTTACTAGTTTCCGCCGTCTGTCCCTTTGTCGAAAAGAACGTTTTTGAACTTCAAAACCGACACCGCCTCGTCATCTTCAATTTCAAAGGTTAGTTTTAAAATTATCAGTTGTTGACTCAATCCAAAATATATAATAACGTTTACCGCTTAACTGCCTTTTGAACAGAGATAGAAATGATCGTCACTGCGTCAAGTGATTTTAATAATAGAAAAGAAACAGTCTATGCAGCACTGTCTACTTTGTTATTTCGAATGTCTATTGATAGTATTTATCCCAAATATAGTATTTTAATATCCGATCGATCGAATTACTTATATTTGCGAAATATTTTAATTTAATATGAAGTGACACAAGCATAATACTATCCTAGACATTCGAAATAACAAAGTACACTGAGTGTTGCGTACGCAGTGTTCTTTTCCATTTTCTATCAACTTCAAAAATTTCGGGTTAACATGTCTACATTGGAAATATGCTATTATGAAAATCACTTGACGCAGTGACGGTCATTGTTATCTCTATTCAACTCTTTCAATGTAAAAAGGCAGTTATAAAGCGTCAACGTTCTGTCATGATGTTATTATATATTTTAGATTAAAACAACAACTGATGATTTTAAAACTAACCTTTGAAAATTGAAGACGACGAGGCGGCGTCGGTTTAGAAGTATTTCTCTAGGGAAAGGGCAGACGGCGATATTTCAATGCACCTTTTAAATCGGCTGAATTCTGGATAAGTAACTTTCGCGTGTTAGCAATAATTTTCTTTAAATTTGAAGCGTTCTTTACTTTTCTTTCTCAACGAAGACAGATGAGTTCAGGAAGCGCTTTGTTTCGCTGAAGCACGTCGCCATGAGCTTTTGACACATTTTCAACTTCTTACAGCGTGCGGAGTCCGCGACGGTTCGAGGAAAGATCGATTCCATCTACGACAGGATAAAACTTCAGTATCGGAGCCATTACATGCCGCCAGTAGCTGCACCTGGACAACCTAAACGTACCATCCCCTCCCACTAAATTAATTTTTGTTATCACCCAGAATCTGGGTGACACGTGACCAGCCCCTGCCAGGGCCTTTTCGCAGCGCGCGTGGCGGGGGGTCGGCGGCGGGCGGAGATAGGCCCTGGGTACGAGGTTGTCACCTTTCGTCTTCTCAAAATAGAACTTTTAGTAGTTTTCGTACTCGGGCCCCACGCGGTTTGCCACCCAAAAATGGCGGATTAGGCCTGGTCGCATAGCGTGAGAAAGGCTAATTGCTGTCAACCAAAACCATCAGCCGTTATCAATTAAGATCAGTTGATCAGCGCCTGCTTTTTATCCCGCAAACCAAAGCCAAGACTCTTGGTGACAGAGCGTGTTTGCCCGTACCACATTAAACAAAGTGAAACTATCAATTACTTCCAGTCTCAACTGAAGACATTTCTTTTTAAGAAAACTTTTGATATAACTTTTTAACCCTATATATATATTTTAACCTTAATATATTTATTAATTTAAGTAGTTCTAGTTACTATTGAATCTTCATTGCATATAGTTTTATGAAACGCGTTGTCATGTTATTTCTACTTTAGGATATTCTATTATTTTATTTTACTGGCATTTTATATATCGTTAAATTATTGTAAAGCGCTTTTGAATATTTAACATAATTTAAGCGCTGTATAAATATTAAATATTATTATTATTATTATTATTATTATTATTATTATTATAATGAAATCGACGAACTACCATTACATCCGAAGAACAAAATTCTAGTGTACAGTCGCTATGTACTTTCAAAAATCTCTTGGCACTTCACCGTTTCTGACATAGGTAAAACCTGGGTAAACGAGAATCTAGATAATATCGCGTCAAAATATATCCGGAAGTGGCTCGAGCTTCCAATTTCCGCAACTCTTAGCAACGTCCTACTTCCTCATAACAAATTCGGCTTAAATATCATTCTCCCATTAACTAAATTTCTTCAATGTCAAACTGTATCTCGGAAAGCTTTGAAATCATCACCAAATGAAGAGATCAAAAACCTATGGATGGCAACAAGCAATCACAAAAATGTACAATATGATAAGTACAAAAACACAAAAGACGTACTGAACACTATCAGGAAAGAAAATGAAAAAAGGCTTCAAAATCACCTCATTTCATTAGGTTCATTATTATTATTAATAGTAAGCAATTGTTTGCACACGACATAATTGTTGTTTGTGATTCGATGGCGAATGTTGACACGCGTGTACAGTTTGATCACATACACCAAGATGACAATCTTATACGATAAATCGTATCGTGTAGATGGGCCTTTAAGATCTTAGTTGTGCTCCGTGGTGTGACGTACGTCGTATGGTGGCTGCCTACAGCGCCTTTAATATACCTTCGACTCGGCCACATTTAATCTGCGTCCTTTGCAATTCATGAAACACAGGCTGCATGTAAGGATGATTAGCCTCTTCTCATAAAGATGAAACAAAGGATATCAGTGGCATGACTGCTGATTCAGCAGTACGTATGCGGTATATATATACGAACTATAGTCTATAGTATATACATAACGTAGCCTTCGCTCTGCCATCTGAGTTCTTTGGAAAGCCGAAATCCAGAAATGCCAAACAGTCCAAACTTCTCATGCCAACAATCAGAATCATTTTTCTGAGGATATGAGCTTGACGGTCGTCCATGTATCGTCTGTCTATTCCAAGCTCTCCCACATTCACTACAAAAGGTAGAAAGATGGAATTTGTATGAAATAGTTTTCAGATTTGACGAGCTGTTTACTTACAAGCTTTGCCGTCACGTAATGCCGAGTAATGGAAGACGTGAACTTCTTACATATAACTGTTTTCTCCGTTTAAAACGAACTTGTTTGTTTCCATCAACATCCACGAGCCTCTCTTCCGTATTGCCAGCCATATCTGTAAGCACACAACTAGTTTGTTTGCAAACTGAATTGGTTTGAATGTATTACAGCTTTGGATTTCCGGACCGCTCCTCTTATCAGTAATACTTATGCGGAAAAAATGGCACCGCTAAAAAATTGTAAAATAAAGAAACGAAAACAACAACAATTTTTTTTACGAATTTGAATATTTTAATGTACTAGTTACTCTAAATTTTCTTCTAGCAATACTAACCCTAACCCCTAACCTTTTCGTTTCTTTATTTTACAATTTTTTAGCGGTGCCATTTTTCCGCATAAGTAATTTTTTCCGGCGCCATTCTTTCCGGTGCCATTTTTTCCAGTGCCATTATTACCGATTACCCATATGATCTACCACTGTCCTACCTTTTTGAGTAGTCTTAATTATTTGTCCTGTAGCTATTTCCACAAGGTACCTGCAGAACGTCCGGAATTAGAAAAGAAAGCAGCACATGGTTTGGCTAATCCTCATGAGTTTTCTCTGCCTTCTCCACACTCACTGTGGAGTAAAGATCTTTACGAAAGCTTTGACGTTGAGAAAGTACCAAAAGAAAAGGTCAGTATATAAAGCGGTTTGTAAAATAGGTGCCATACTACTAGTTATTATAATAAGGAAGCGCTACTTAACGTAAATTATTCAGAATATCTGGGAAAATTGCCAATGGACGAATGTATTATATATTGACGGTTTGCAACCAATCCTTTGGGGTTCAGAACACAAAGGTTTTGCGGCCATGTTGGAACCAGAAACAAAAGAAGTTTGTTTTGTTGACATTTTCTGCTTTAAGGATAAGGTTTGACTTTTGGGTACACCACGCTTATTAAAAAGTTTTTTTATTAAAAACCGCGATTATTAGACGTTTGCGGTTACAAGTTTGACGTTAACATGTCAAAGAGTATTTAGATTATTGTTAAGCGCCCCCCTCGAATAAGCGCCCCTCCTTTTAGTCTCAAAATTAATAAGCGCCCGGGGGCGCTTAATCGAGGAAATACGGTATTCACTTTCTTCTGTTTTTTCAGGCTCCAACAAACGAACCGATCAAACCCATTCCCGAGGCCAACCAAGGAGGTTCTTCTTTCGCACCGTGTGTAATATCCTGAACATGGTTAATATAATTAATATTTCATGTACATGCACAACATTCTAGTGACCTGCCAGGAGAAGAATTCACCATATATATATTAGCCATTGTCAACGAGTAGAACTTTCGATAATGATATAGTTTATCGTGGTATAGGTGACGTGATCAAAAATACCTTTCTTGTAAAATAATACTGTAATTACGAGAATAGAATCTAAATAACAATTAGATTATTAGTTTGAAATTTCTGATTAACAATTAGACGACGAGCCAGAGTTTTCTATGAGATATTAAGGAGTTTACGAAAACACGACGCGGGCATCGAGGATGAGCAAAGGCCAAGTTTAATTTTTATTTCCAAGATAATTTTCAACGACGTTCTCAGTAGTATAGAAAGTGGGGCTACCGGCGCATTTTTCCATTTTTCATGTCTCAACTTTTTTCTCTAGGTAACTAGACACTTTTTCCGTTTTTGGATTCTGCATATAACTTTCGAGTAAATATGCAGAATCCAAAAATGGAAAAAGTGTCTAGTTCCCTAGAGAAGTTGAGACATTCAAATGGAAAAAGTTCGCCGTTAGCCCCACTTTCGAGACTACTAATAGGCAATGTGTCACATGGTTTTGGGAATCAGAGACGTGTGTCAGCTAGTAAGCTACAGAGTGAGGTGTCTAGACGTGACGCTGCTGTGGGTGAGGATGTCGTTCGTGACAAGGCTGTGTCAAGCAGTATTACATATGATCATGATACAGGCTTTATTTCAAGTCATGAGTTGAGTGGGGCTCATGGTTCAAAAGGGTCTAAGGACTTAGCTATATTAAATAATAAAACGACTCTTATGAAAAGGTCTGGACGTAAACGTAACTCTGTTGTGGGTGGTAATGTCGCTCGTAGTGGTATACTATCGAGTGGTGGTGCACGTGATCCTGCTATAGGTTCTGGTGACTTAGTTATGCCTAATATTAAGATGAGTTTTCTAGAGAGGATGTCTGGCTATCTAGCTGACGCTAAAGCATTGGGGTATAAGTGGATGGACCTTATTAGAAAGGTATCTAGAGAGGACGTTATTAATAGAGTCACCAGAGTTAGGGAGGTCAGAGGGATTCGAGAGGCTAGACGAGATCTTAGACGATATGTTAAGAGGTCACGACTAAGTCAGGAGGTCTCAGACAAAGAGTATGAGAGAATCACTAACCTTATTGCTAAGATGCGTCCTACTGTAGTACAAAGGAGAGTTGCTCTCAAAGGGTACACTAAGTCGTATAGTGTTGAGGTAATCGACAATAAGGATCCATTAAAACAACTAGTCAAGACTAGAGGAGTAGTGGACTCAACTTTACAGAAAGAGTTAGAGAGACTGAAAGGTTTAAAGTTTTCTGAGACGTTGAAAGTAACTCTAGAGAAAGAGATTGGTAACGGTGAGTCTGTTATTAAGGAAGCCTTCTTCAATAGTGTGGTCAAAACAGTGATTAATAGTGTTGATATTAGTGGGACTACGAAGCAAGCTAGTGAGGAGATAGTGAATCGTATAGCTGTGTGGTTGTCAGAAGGGTCTGGGTGGGTTATAGATAGTGTTAATGATCACTATATTAATGTGGTAGTGTATAAGCCTCTTAAAGGATCGAGTTATATTGAGCTACCGGAAGAGTTGAGGAACGCGTCGAAAGGTTTGATTAATATAAAGAATGGAGATGACAAGTGTTTCATGTGGTGTCACGTGTTGCACAAGTGTCCTGTAGGAAAGGATCCGCAGAGAGTGTCGAAGCATAAGAAGAACGTAGGTTCTGTCAATTATGACGGAGTGAGATTTCCAGTGGATACGAAACAGTACAACAAGATAGAGAGGCAGAATGATATTAGCATCAGTGTGTTTGGGTATGAGAACAAGCAGACATTTCCTATCTACGTTTCTGAGGAGAAGTTCGAGGATCATATGGACCTACTGCTAATAACTAATGGTGCTAAACGACACTACGTGTACATCAAAGACTTTTGTAGGTTTATGTGCGGTCAGTCTAAACACAAGTGTCGCAATAGTTTCTGTAGGTACTGTCTTCAATGTTTTACTACCAGTGAGGTTCTAGAGAAACATAAGGAGGTTTGTATGGTGGTAAATGGTAAGCAAGCGATCAAGATGCCAGATGAAGAAGATAGCACTCTTGAGTACAAAAATTATCACAAACAATTAGAGGTACCATTTGTGATATACGCAGACTTCGAGGCTATCACAGAGAAGGTCGACAACGTGAAACCACTCACAGGATCGTACACTAGTGAGTACCAAAGACATACGGACTGTGGGTATGGATACAAAGTAGTGTGCTGTTACGATGATAAATATAGTAAACCAGTAGAGATGTTTCGAGGTCCGAAAGCGGTTAAGAAGTTCATGAAAAAGATGCTAGAGGAGGTTAAATACTGCAAGAAAGTCAGAAAGGAGCATTTTAATGAGGACATGGTGTTGACCGTAGCTGATAAGGTTAACTTCAAGGAAGCGACTAAATGTCATATTTGTGATATAAAATATAAACGTAGAGACGTGAGAGTTCGAGATCATTGTCATGTCACTGGTAAATATAGAGGCTCTGCACATCAGTTATGCAATAGGAACTATAGACTGACTGATAAGATACCTGTTATATTTCATAATCTAAGAGGATACGATAGCCACTTCATAATGCAGGAGATAGGTAAGGTTGGTCTGAAAATCAACGTCATACCAAATAATATGGAGAAGTATATGGCATTCATGTTAGGTAAACATCTAGTGTTTCTAGATAGTTTCCAATTCATGAGCTCTAGTCTAGCTAACCTAGTGAACAACCTACCAAAGGACTGTCTCAAGTACACGTCTGAACTGTTTCAAGGTGAGGAGCTGGAGTTGGTGTCGCGAAAAGGTGTGTACCCATATGACTATATGGATAGTTTCGATAAGTTTAACGAACTTGAGTTACCACCAAAGGAGAGTTTCTACAGCATCCTAAACGACGAGCATGTGTCAGACACAGACTACAAGCACGCTCAAGAAGTGTGGAAGAAGATGGATGTGGGAAACATGGGTGAGTACCACGACTTGTACTTGAAGTCTGACGTGTTACTACTGGCTGACGTGTTCGAGAACTTTAGAAGAACGTGTAAACAGTACTACCAGTTAGATCCTTGTCATTACTTCACGTCACCTGGACTGTCGTGGGACGCTGCTCTAAAGATGACAGGAGTGGAACTAGAGTTGATGACTAACATTGATATGTTTCAGTTTATCGAGAAAGGAATGCGAGGTGGTGTATCCTGTATAACACATAGACACGGAGAAGCTAATAACAAGTACATGAAGGGGTATGATAGTAGTAAGCCGTCGAAACATATCGTATACCTAGACGCGAATAATCTTTATGGTTGGGCTATGTGTCAGTATCTACCGACTGGTGGGTTTGAGTGGGTCGAAGGTTTTGACATCAACAATCTAGGTAAATATAACAACGACTCAGACAAGGGGTTGATACTCGAGGTTGATTTAGAGTATCCAGAGGAGTTGCACGATCTTCACAACGACTATCCTTTAGCCCCTGAGAGGATGAAAGTAAGTAGTGATATGTTGTCAAACTATTGTAAGACAATCCAAAACAAGTTTAAGATATCTGTTGGAGAGGTTGCAAAACTTGTACCTAACCTAAACGGTAAGAGTAAGTACGTTGTTCATTATAGAAACCTACAATTATACAAGAGTTTGGGAATGAAGGTTAAGAAGATACACAGAGTACTTCAGTTCGATCAGTCACCATGGCTCAAACAGTATATCGACTTTAACACGGACAAGAGAACCCAAGCGAAGAATGACTTTGAGAAGGATTTCTTTAAGCTCATGAACAATAGTGTATTCGGAAAGACTATGGAGAATCTACGAAAACGTGTGAATGTGGAGTTAGTAACAGATAAGGCAAAACTGGAGAAACTAACGTCAAAACCAACCTTTGTTAGTAGTAAGATATTTGACAATAACTTGGTAGCAGTTCACAAGATCAAAGAGATACTAACTCTAAATAGACCAGCATACGTAGGTATGTGTATTCTAGACTTGTCAAAGACATTGATGTATGACTTCCACTACAATAACGTCAAAAAGGAGTATGGCAACAAAGCCAAACTACTATTCACAGATACGGATAGTCTAATGTATGAGATTGAGACGGAGGATGTGTACAAAGATATGTACGCTAACAAAGAAGTGTTCGACTTTAGTGGATATGACAAGTCATCTCCTTACTTCGATCTAACCAACAAGAAGGTTATTGGTAAAATGAAGGATGAGACATTAGGAGTCCCCATCGTTGAGTTCGTAGGTTTAAGGTCGAAAATGTATAGCTACATAAAAGAGGATGGAAAAGGTGGGAAGACTGCTAAGGGTATCAAGAAGAGTACCATTAGAAATAATATAAGACACGACAACTATAAAAGTGTCCTAACAAATGGTGAGCAGATGTCTCACATAATTAAAACTATTCGCAGCAAGAGTCACCAACTAGGAAGTTATGAAATAAACAAGATATCCTTAAGTTGCTTTGACGACAAGCGACATATACTACCAGATGGTGTGTCTAGCTATGCGTATGGACACTACAAAATAGTTTGAAATTGGGTGTTTAAATTTCTCAAATGCTTTTTAGTCTTTAAATGTTTATATTTAGAGGTCACATGGTATGGTCTATCACATGTCTCACACACCCACTTATGAGTTCTCATCCACTCTTTAGTTTGTGCTCTATTTGCTACTAAAGCTTCTTCTCTGGTTTGGTAAATTTTTGGTCTTGCCATTATATATATTACTATATATTTTGTTTACCCACTCATTGTAGTATGGATCTCCTCTCCCACCCCAACCTAGATCCTTGTATACTACGCTATATAGGTTATACTCGAATCGTACCTTGACCTTACCAGGTTTGAGGTCGTTAAGACTACCTCTCGACTTTATACCTCTTCTAGAGCATATTCTTATGACATAGAAAATATATTTCGATATATTCTTGACAATAAGTTCGTTTCTTTTAAGAGACCACACTATTTCTATAAAATCACTGACAACTGTTGGTATGTCACTCTCGTTGACTAGTCCAGTCAACATTCTCCCTAACCATTTACTGTAACTGTGAGCCGATTTATTGTACATCCAAATGTTAGGTACAAAGTTCCTTACGCGTCCGTAGGTAGTCTCTCCGCACTTGTTACAACTAAATACACCATCTTCGATTTGGGTTCTGTGGTTACTACACTTGTAACAGTATGTGGTGTCGTACCACTTTTTTGCTTTTGTGTTCTTAATTCCATTCTTGATCTCGTCCAATGTATACCCTAACGTAGTACCACTCCACTTTTTTGACGCGATCTCATCCAGCGTGTACCCAGCGTGGAACATTCTCATTGTGCGTTCGTCAACCATTTAAGTTAATATACTATATATACCTTTAGACTATAGTGTAGTAACTTTGTGGTTGAGTGTCTCCAACTCACATTTTATTGTTGCGACCTGTTTTAAAGCGTCTGATAGTAGTTGTTCCAACTTTTCTATCTGACTAGTTTGGAGTGTCGAGTCACGCTTTTTATCAAATTCAATAGCCATCTCCTTCAGAGTAGTGCTCATTATACTACTCTGTATATTAAGTAACCTAAAGGTACCCCAACAACTCCAACGAATACCATTTGATACTCTTTCATCTCATCTGAAGGTTTGTAATAGTCTGATAACTCAGGCTCTTTACTAAACGTCTTCCCATCATACTGTATCGTCAGTACTTGTCTTAGTTGATCCAAAGCGTGGTTCGTGTCGTTAATATCTGCGTTAGCATCTGACAACTGTTGTCTTAGTTCCTGGATTTTGTCTCTCTGACGAATCTCATTCTCGTAGAACTTTTCTTTCGCTCTTGCGAGACTTTCCAATGCTTTGTTGTGTCTCTTTATCTCTGTCTCGTAGCCGGTATGGTTTAGCTTGCTGAATATAAATCCAGCTCCTGCGAATGCTATAGCGTTGAACAAACCACCCGCTATCACACTAGCCATTATGTATTACGTTAGATTACTTTGAGAACGGGTCAATAGGTAAGTATTTCTTGCTCTGCGCCCACTTAACGAGTAGCGTTGAAACGCCTACAGCAGTCGCTAACTTGAGGGTACCCTTCACTGATTCGGGGGTACCCAACGGTTCTTTTAGTACTTTCTTTGATACCATATGTATCTTAGTGATGTCGATGTTATTTGGGATCGTGCATGTGTACCCCTTTACTGGATAGCCACCACCATACGATAATTTGTCATTAACACCTCCTTTGTATCCTATGTATTTGTCATGCGATCCGTCGTCGTTTGACACAATAGTCTCCCAATCTGACGTAGATACCCTCATATCTACCTTCACTATCACAAAAATGGAAAAATCACAATATTGCATGTGTGGACAGTTAAAGTGTATCCCAACTTCAAGTGGGAAATATAGATCTGGCATAGTGGTCAGGAATTTAGGATTTTGGTCACCAAAAACAGGACTATACATTGGATCGTTTTGTACTAACATGTTTGTTTTGTCTCCAATGGATTTCACCCTATTTGACATTCCGTCGAATACCACACTCGCGGCGTATCTTGTGGTGTCAAAATCAAATACGACGTTATAGGACTGTATTTTAAAGTATTGTGATAAGTATAAAGACTCCAACACCTTTTTACTGATAGCGTCCAAATCATCGACTGGGTCTGCTATGTTTTTGATCGTCGATAGCGCCATGTCTATGTCTCCAGACATCTTCCCACCACTCACGCTTAATTTAGGGTCACTCTCGTAGTCTCTGTCCTCAAATCCATAACTTAGACTCATTATGTTATAACACATATTTACTTACTAAGTAGCCAGACACAGCCGAAACCCCTAGAATTAGCCCTAACTCTGTCGTATGGTTATCTGGTTTACTAGGTGTCACCTTTGGTTTGTCCAGGCGATGTTCCTTATGTATTACTTTGTCAAGTGTATCCAAGTGTTCTCCTCCACTTGTGTGAACTTTTTTAGGTACACTTGGGGTTTGGTAGTTTAACCCATTGTTATAACCAAATGTCATCCCACTCTCAGATGACTCTCTAAGTAGATTGTTGTAGCCTGGGATTGGTGTCTTTAGTATAACCATGCTTCTAGGGATCAGCCAAGTG
This sequence comes from Chrysogorgia sp. JL179-B06, assembly GCA_035772405.1. Classification (NCBI taxonomy): domain Eukaryota; kingdom Metazoa; phylum Cnidaria; class Anthozoa; order Scleralcyonacea; family Chrysogorgiidae; genus Chrysogorgia; species Chrysogorgia sp. JL179-B06. Next base: position 702,369 of record JAYKKM010000228.1, read on the forward strand.
TTTGGTGTCACTGCCATGTCCAGCTTGACGTTTGTGTCCCTTATTGCTTTGTTCATAAGATTGATCCAAACACTAGGTGAATATTGAACTACGGCATCCTCGACGATATTTCTAAAAATTTGTTGAACCTCCCGACTGCTAGCGCGATCTCCCACAATACTTTGTCTAGCCTTTGCCTGTGCACCAAGTAGAGCGTACATGTACACCTCTATCGATTGATTCAGTAACTCCTGCCCCAACTTGGTTAATCCATCAGATGTTCTCGAGCAATAACGTTTGTAGTCTCCTTTTACGTCTTTGATATCAAGGTTCCAATTACCACTTAGGGGGAGATGATTTCTCAAAAGTCGCCAATCTGGTATGTATAGTCTGAGGATGTCGGCAATATCAGCTCCACTCTTGCTAAGACGAAACATCACTCTTCTAATAGTAAAGTACACGTGGAACCTCATGAGACTTGTGATCTGTCTTGGGATATCAGATGTTGGGGTTATGTTTTGTAAAGAGACTCCAGACCTATACGTGGCTATGTACATTGCAGCAATTGCTTGGTAGTAACTCTTTATTAGAGTCCATACTGTGTTGATGTTACCCCCATCTGGTCCATCCTGGTAGTATAACTTCGTGTCGATAATTATTCTTGGGAGACTAGACTTGAAGGAGTTTTTGTCGTCAACATAGACATCGAAGTTGTTAATTTGATAGTTGAGCACATATGGAGGAAATGTTGTGACTTTCTCAGAGTCTCTAGTTTTATTGTTATCTGTTAGTATCAACTTTTGAACTGTTCCACCACTTGACCATATCTTTGGGAAGGGTGTGTTGTTATAGAGCCACTTCCACATACTCTTATCATTCTTGAAGGTGGTACTTGTAATGTCATGGTTTCTTGTGTCGTCTGTGCCCCCCTTTACGGTGATAGACGTTGTCATTTTGCTATTCGAAAGTTTCGATATTTCCTCTTGGCTTACATTTTTATATAGGGATTCATGATGGCGGATGGTCATGAACTCGCGTGCTCTCCGTCTTGCGAAATTTTAAAAGTATCAAGCGACGTTGAAAATTCGAAAGTCACCAAATCTACTTTGTTATTTATCCACAAAGACGATTTACTATGGAAGGGAGATCTTGAATCTTTAAAAAGATTCATAGAAGCTGATATTCAACTTAGCGGAAGATGGTCGTCGCCGAGAGCGGGGACTATTCAATTTAGCAATCTCGAATTTAGTTTGAAATGGCACGGGGCAACGGAGAACAAACTTTCAATTCTACAAGACAACGAGGAAAATCAGCTACTAAATACCCTCAAGAGCTACGCCACTGTTTATAGCGAAATGAATCAGCGAAAATTGAATGAGCACGTGGTCGATGTTGACATCGAAGGAGAAGCCGAAGCTGAAGGCGAAGTAAACACAAAGCGTTTAACATGCGATGAATGCAAGAACTACAAAGAAGAAATAGCCAAAATAATGACGATAATAACTGATATTAAGTCAAAACAAGATGAAGATCGTCGAAATTCCATCATACGAGAAGTAGAATCAGACGTAAAGATAAAATCGTTGCACGAAGAAAACAACAAAATGGCGGCGGAAATTGAATCTCTCAAAACCACAGCGTCAGAACTTGCCATAGACAATGAAAACATGAAAATAATTCTCGACATTAAACAGAATGAATGGATAAAAGCGTCAGGAAAACCTAGTACTTCAAAGGAAAATGTAACGAAAATGGCTACAACCAAAACATCAAACCGTTTTGAAGTGCTAGCTGATGAAAATGATAAAAATTTATCATCGCCCGAATTAGTTTCAACCGAGCAAACGAGCGAGAAAATCAACAGCCAGATCCTGGACTATCAGTCAAAGAATCAATCGAAGTTCCAAAATCTAAAGAAGAACCAGAAGAGCCAAGCACATACTCAAAATAGAAAGAAAAACCAAGTCCATTCTGAGAAGTCTGAAACTGAAATGCAGAAAGAAAATGCAAGGAAAGTCCTGGTGATTGGTGACTCAATGGTCAAACACATTGACCAGAAGAAAATCGAACGGGCTGCAGGTTGTGAGTCAGTCGTTCACTCTCACAGTGGTGCAAGAGTGGAACATATTAAATCAAAGATCAGAGAGCATTGGTCAGAAGGTGATCAGTATGAAACAGTAATCCTTCATGTGGGCACCAATAACCTGGTTTCTGAAGATGTTGAAGAAGTGGTTGCCAAAATGGATGGGCTCGTCGAAGACCTAAAAGATCACTCCAAGAAGATTGCCATCTCAAGTGTCATAAAAAGGTATGATAACCGAGTTCTAGCTGGCAAGATAACCAATTTTAAACAATTCACTTAACAAATTATGCTTGAAACATAATATTACATTTTTTAAATAATGACCATATAGATAGATCATTCCTAAATCGCTCCAACTTGCACTTAAACCAATCAGGTGATAGGGTGCTTGGGAGTGCTTACTGCACATATTTAAAATCATTTAGAATTAAAACTGCTGGTAATGTACTAAAACCAGTAGTTAATGATAGTCAGTTTTTTCACCATGCTCACAGACATTGGAACAGAGAATGGACAATGTATCTTCAATATGTCAATCAAGTAATGAATCATTAAGTAGTAATAGTTCCTCAAACAATGTGAATAGTGATTTTTTCACTAGCCTTAACTCCATTCCAAACGAAAGAGGTTTTAAAATGGCTTTTCTTAACATTGTTAGTCTGCCCAAAAAAATTGATGAAATAAGGTATTCAATGTCAAACAAGTCCATTGACCTTATTGCTCTCAATGAGACACGCCTTGATTCAAGTATCACTGATAGTTTGATTCAAATTAACGATTATGATATTGTAAGAAAAGACAGAAAGAGAAATGGGGGTGGAGTTTGTATATACTTGCGTAGCTCCATCAACTATATAATAAGACATGATCTAGTTCCATCCGAACTAGAGGCTGTTTGTGTGGAAATTATTAAGCCACATAGCAGACCATTTCTAGTTACAACACTTTATAGACCACCCAGTGCATCATCTGAATTCTTTGATCATTTTGAAAAATTAATCAAAGCTATTGATGATGAAAATAAAGAAATGTATATTCTGGGTGATCTAAACTGTGATATGCTAAAACCAGATAAGGATTCAAATGCTCAAACAAGGAAACTAAAGTCATTGTATGAGTTGTATCAGTTATCACAATTAATTGATGAAGCTACCCGGGTAACTATGACAACCTCTAGCCTAATTGATCATATAACTACTAATACACCAGAAAAAAGTTTTTGATTCTGGTGTTATCCATACTGGATTAAGCGACCATAGTTTAGTATTTGCCCTAAGAAAAATTTCTGTTATTAAAAAACAAGAAAACAAAGTCGAAATTAGAAATATGAAAAGATTTGATAATCAAAAATTTGTTGATGATTTGAGCAGACAACACTGGGAGTATGTATACTTTTTCGCTGAAGATCCTAATGCTATGTGGGAAATCTGGAAGCAATTATTCTTAGAGGTCTTAGATAAACATGCACCAATTCAACACAAAAAGATTAGAACAAAAAAAGTTCCTTGGATTACCAGTATTATAAAGGATCTTATGAACACAAGGGACAGATTAAAAAGAAAAGCCATTATCACAAACCTAGAGATAGACTGGTTAAATTATAAAACAACAAGAAACAAAGTTAATATTCAGCTAAAAAATGCCAAAAAAGATTATTACTCCACTAAAATTGCTGGTCAAAAACACAACCCTAAAGAGGCGTGGAAAACTATAAACAATATATTAGGTAGACAAAGCAAACCAACAGTAGTAAATGAGTTAAAATTAGATGAAAATAGCTTGACAAATACCAAAGATATTGCAGAGGGCTTTAATGATTATTTTTCAAATATTGGCCCTGATCTAGCTAGCAAAATTGATTCGTCAAATTTCAACTTTGAAACGTATATTGAAAATGCTAAATCAGAATTCGCTGCATTCCAGCCAGTCACTGTCAAGGAGGTCTACCATCTCTTACTTTGTCTCTCTAGCAATAAAGCTACTGGAGTTGATAAGATTTCTTGTAAAATTATTAAAATAGCTGCACCTACCATTTCAGATTCATTGACATACATATTCAATCAGGCTATTACTCTATCCCTTTTCCCTGATGAATGGAAAACAGCTAGAGTAATACCTCTTTATAAAAATGGCCAACGAAACGTGCCTGGAAATTACAGACCAATTTCAGTTCTGCCAGCCATCAGCAAAATTATGGAACGAATTCTATATGATCAACTATATAATTATTTAACAAAATTTGGACATCTAAGCGATTGTCAATTTGGTTTTAGAAAATTTCACTCTACAGTCACAGCATTACTGGACTGTACAAATGAGTGGTATATGAATTTAGACCGGAAAAAAGTTCAACCTAGTAGTCTTAATTGACTTAAAGAAAGCATTTGATACTGTTGATCATCAAATTCTATTGAGAAAACTGGAGTTGTATGGAGTAAAAGGGCAAGCTCTATCTTTTCTCAAATCTTATCTCTCGAATAGAAGGCAGAAATGCCAAATTCAAGGCTCTGTTTCATCAGAGAAATTGATCAAATGTGGTGTACCACAAGGCTCTATTTTAGGGCCACTATTTTTCCTATTATATATTAATGATTTGCCTCAATGTCTATATAAAACAAAACCTCGGATGTTTGCTGACGACACTAACCTGACCGCTTCTGGAGACTCTATTACTGACCTTGAAGCTGCAGTGAATTCTGATTTAGAAAATCTTAGAAAATGGTTAATCGCCAATAAACTTAGCATAAATGTAGCTAAGACTGAGTTTATGTTAATTGGTTCTAAACAAATGTTTAGAAGTATTTCAAATTTGAAACTAAATGTTAAAATTGAGAACGAATCAGTTAAACAAGTTTATGAATCCAAAACTCTTGGAGTGACAATTGACCAGCATTTATCTTGGAGTAGTAACACTGAGAATGTTTGCAAGAAAATAACATCCGGTATATCGGCTCTTAGACGACTGAAAGAATTTGCTGATAAGCAAACCATTCTTTCTGTGTATAATGCTATTGTTCGGCCATACTTCGATTACTGCTGTGAAGTATGGGATGTGTTTGGCGAAACACAATCAAAAAGACTCCAAAAACTCCAAAATCGAGCTGCGCGAATTATTATGAATATGAACAATGACACAGATCATTCTGTTGCTCTGCAAGCATTGGGCTGGAAGCCACTTAAAACAGAAAGAAAGAAAGGGAAAGCAAAAATAATGTACAAATTATTAAATAAAATGGGTCCTAAGTCACTCACTAATCTTTTCACATATAAAGGTGAGAAAACAAATTATCACCTTCGGGACATTTCAAGTAGCCTTTGTTTACCACAACCGCGTACTAATAATATGAAAAAAAGTTTCATGTATGACGGAGCACACCTTTGGAATTCTATTCCAAAAGAAATTAGAGAGAGCAAATCCCTTTCTGCCTTTCGAAAGAAAATCGCTGTTCACATTGATTGATTGATTGATAGTAAATGCAACTTGAAGTACTGTACCTGTGAATATAGATTACTGTATACTAGTTAATAACTTAGATTTTATCTAATACATATAATTTTGTAAATAGCTTTTAAAATTTTTTATCTGTATATTTTTGCACACGCCCCCCATGGAAATCAGCTTCGGTTGATGGGGTCAGCGTGTATAAATAAAGTTTTCTATCTATCTATCTAGTCGAGAGTATGTCGTCGTTGATGAAGAATATGTCAACTCTTGTCACGTCACCCTGTTGTGTTTGGATTGGTTCGAAACTGAACTTGGCCATTGTGATATCAGGATATTTTTTGATGAGGTCTGACTTGGCCTGCTGAATTGCGTCTTTAGAGTTCCTAATTGCCTTGTCATAGTTCTCGCCATAATAACGTCTGATCAACGTCTCGAAGTCTACTGGTTTGTTTAACGTCTCCACTGGTTTGTTTATCGTTAGATACTTAGTGTACTCCGGGTTACTCTTAAACCTACTTGAGTCTACACTAACGTCACCAATATTAGTTTTCGTCACGAAGAATATATGTATATGCATATTGTCGTCAACGTCAAGAAAAAACCTATTCTTGTCAGCATAAGGATACTTTCTTTTGAAAGCATCCATCATAACATACCGTACGTTATATGAGAGTGGTAGTATTGATTAGTGGTTCAACGAAAACTGTAGACCTACCAGAGTCAGCTCTAGCAACTAACTTAGACCCTCACTTACTAGTGAAGGAGGCAACCATCTTTTGGGACTACGTTAACGTAACCACAGCTAACAACAAGATAACTTACAACAGTAGTGACCACGTTTTTAGTCCTGGGTACCACACCTTTAAAATGATCGCCGACGACTTGAAAGAGTTAGGAGACGTCAAGCTAGTGGCTAACAGATATGACTCGACGTGTACGATAACAACTGATCAACAAATAGAACTGTTTAAATTTGGACAACTCTTAGGATTTGACGAAACCACTACAATAGCCACCACAAAAACCAGTACTAACGTTGTTAACGTTAACAGAGGACTGAAATACATACAAGTAACGTCTAGTATCGTGGACAGGTCTAAGAACATAGTTAATGGTAGCAAAAGTGGTTGTATCGCAGTACTGCCAATAACTAGCACACAGACATTAAAGGGCTCTGTACAACATTTTGGTGTTGGGTCGAAAATCCCAATAAACAAAGGAGTCATCAACCAACTAGAGTTCAACATTACAGATCAGGACGATAACAGTGTTAACGTTGGCGAGGTGCTGTTAGATTTACACATCATGTAGTGTATATGGAGCAAGAACTAAGAGATATTTACTACAACCCATCAACTGGTTACCAGTCTGCTGAGAGGCTGTACCAAAAGGCACAAGAAGACGGTCTAAACGTTAGTAGGGCAAAGATAAAGGATTGGCTAAAATCTCAAGACACGTACACTAGGTACAAACCAGTTGTTAAGAAACATAAGTTTAGACAAACATTTGTTGACTATCTGGGTGAGCAGATACAGATGGACTTGGTCGATATGGGTAAATACAAGCACAAGAACAATGGGTACTACTGGATACTAACAGCCACTGAGATCCTTAGTAGGTATGCTTTCGCAATACCTGTCTATAGGAAAGACATGAAAAACATGACTAAGGCTGTCACAAAGTTACTAGAGAAGGCTAAGGTTAGATTTGGCGAGTATCCAAAGCTGGTTCAGTTTGACGACGGTAAGGAATTCTACAACGTTGGTGTGAAGGATCTGTTGGATAAACACAACGTTAAGTACTTTAGCACGAACTCTGACAAAAAGGCAGCAGTTGTAGAAAGGTTTAACAGAACACTCAAGACGTCTATGTGGAAGTACTTCTACAGTAAAGGAACGTACAAGTGGATTGACGTTTTAGACCAACTAGTTGAGAATTACAACGATACTAAACATAGTAATATTCTAATGAAACCTAAAGACGTTAGCAAGAAAAACGAAAACGAAGTATGGACGACGTTGTTTGGACATCATTTCGGTGACTACCCACTACCAAAGTTTAAAGTAGGTGATACTGTCAGGATATCAAAGTACAAGAGCATATTTGCGAAAGGGTATGAGGCTAACTTCACTGAGGAGCTATTCAAAGTTGCAAAGGTTATGCGTGGTGACCCTACCGTATACGAGATAGAGGACCATGAAGGGGAACCCATCACTGGTAAGTTCTACGAGGAAGAGTTGTCGGCCGTCGATAAAAAAGACGACGTACATAAAGTTGAGAAGATAGTGAAGAGAAAGAAGGTTAAAGGTAAGAAAATGGTCTTAGTCAAGTGGCTTGGCTACGACAGTAAACACAATTCATGGATACCAGAGAGTGATATTCAAAACATCGAGTAGTATATAATGGCTGAAGGACTTGATGAAATCGAAATGGAACGTCTTGACGATTTTAAGGAGTATACAGACGAGCAGTTAGAAGAAGAGCTCGAAACACTTAACAATACTACGTCCGTAGAAGGTGAAACAGACCAAGAACATATTGATAGACTCTCCACAATCACCAGGGTGGAAGTAGAGATAGAGAAGAGAGACATAGCACGCAGAGTACAAAACAGATTTACGAAGTCATTATTCACAGGTAGAAAAGATGGGAAAACAGTGTTAATCACTAGTAAAGGCAGCGGTGTCACCACTGAGGCTCCAGCAGTAGTATTTGCTGAACCGGCTACATATGGTGACGTCCACGACGAGAGCTTTAATTTAGCTTTCGAAGAGGCTAGCGAAATCGAAAGAAGACTGGGTAAGCTAAAAACACTCAACAAAGATATTGTAGTAAACGGTATAAAAAGAACCAATCTAATAGATAGAAAAATACGTAAACTGTATAAAAAAAGACTCAGTAATGATGATGTTTCAAGGAATATAGTCAATAGGTCATATGTGACACCCTCAGGTTCTATTCTTTTCAAACCGGTAGGAGAAGACGGTGATTATTTGAGACCTAAACTAATACTAAAACCTGGAAAAAATGGTTTAATCTACAGTACAGACAGTAGAAGTAAGAGTGCGATTGAGCAGTTTAAGAAGTTAGTTGGACAAATCCCCAACACCTCAACAACGACAACAACTGACGCTAGAACGGTAGACACCCCAACAACTGACGATAGAACAGAAGACACCACAGTCTCAAGTGAAGACTTCCCAGTAATTAGAACAGAGATGAACTACGATAACGTATTTGGGTTAACAGAAGAAGAGAATCGTGAGTTAATAGGTGTCCTAAACCCAAGTGATACAATCGATCCAGACACTAGACCACAATTTCTAAGAGCGCAAGCCGATCATTTTAAGAACGCTATTGACAAGACTGCAGACGATATGAATAGAGAGGAATACGGCTCCATAGAGAAGAGAGAATTGTTTGAGCGATTGACAGGTCTCGAGATAGCTAAGGATCGAACCTTAAATCAATTGGAACGTGAGGAGGTTAGGGAGATACAAGAAGAGGATATCACTCGGTTACAAAAAATAAAGGAGTGGTTTAGAGAAAATTGGTTAGGCGCCTCAGCTTTAGGAATAACTATAGCCTCTTTTATCACCACAATTATAATATCCGCTAGAAGCGTAGTCTTCAAAGGTGGTCAAGCACTTGGAAAACTAGGAAAAGCTATAGCTAATCTAGCCGCAAAAGCTGGTCCTCTACTGGCTGGACTGCTAAACGTGGTGGCGACTGCGTTAAAGTGGGGAGCTGCAGGTATATCTTGGCTAGCGTCCAATTTGTGGATCCTAGCGATAGCACTAGCTTGGTTCGTCTACGATCAGTACAAACAGAGGAAATAAAACATGTGTTATAATATATAGTATGAATACTAACGAGAAAGAGTTGCTTCCTGGATATAGACGCCGCGAAATTTCTACTATCAAAGGCATAAGAGCCCGTAACGTTGTAACGCTAAACCCCAACAAAGCCAATCCAGGGGAAGAGTTATACATCGACATCCCGAAAACAAAGGGTAACACTTGTTTGGTACCCTCTAGTCTCCATATTCTATTCGACTTTAAGAGTTCGAACGCGAAATCATGGTTTCTTAACAACCTTTCGAAACTACTATTTGAGAGACTGGTAGTAAAACTAGCTGGTGAGTCCGTGTACGACAATAGTGGTGAGAGCGTCATCGGTACGTACAAAGACCTCTGGAAACCTAACAGTGAGCGAGACCAGATGGTTGAATATGGTATAGCAAACGAGAACCTTCGAAAGTTAATCTCAAAGGATGACAGTGGTGCAGCCAGTGGAGACGTACAAAAAGTTAGTGATGGTCTGATGTACTCCATCCATAACACTAAACAAAAGGTTCAAATCGACAAGATTCTAGAAGACCATGGTCTATACGCACCATACAACATGAACAACAATTTCAGGTATATAATCACACTCCCAAAAGCGTCTGATATTATGGTGGCTCAATCTGGATCAGCTGTGGCTGGCTATACGCTAGAGAACCTCGAGTTGGAGTATGAGACTATTGAGAATCAAGAGATTGCTGACGAAGTATCATCTCTATACGCGTCCGGAAGGTCTCTATCATACGAACACATCACACTAATGAAGACTGTGGAGTGGGATAAGGGAATCACACTCGTAAATGAGAATATTAACCTACCAAGAAAATCAATGAGAGCCGTCGTTCTACTCTTCACAAATAAGATAAGAACTGACAGTGAGGTGTTCGTCTACCCAAACATAGAGTCGGTGAAACTCACTATTGAAGGTGTACCAAACATGGTATACAGCCAAGGAATACCAAAATCAAGACTCTGGGGAGAAGCGAAAAGACTATTCGGACAAGGACTAGACTCCGACCAGCATATGACTGTTCAAAAGTTTTACAAAGACGGTTTCGCTTTAGTTGTTGACCTTAGATCTATCGAAGATAACGTGAAAGTTGCAACTGGAAAAAGGATCGTGAACACTCAGTCAGGAATATTGATGGAAATCAATAAAGAAGCCACAACAGCGAACGTTATGTGCAGAATATTCGTGCTCTCCGATGGTCTCGTAAACTTCGTCAACAACGATCTACAATCAATCCAGTACTAAACATATAGTATTCTATATGAAAACACCTTTTAACATGCTGATTGTTGGTATGACAGCCTGCGGTAAAACGCACTACCTCTTGGATATGATAGAGAAAGACTACATGAATCACTTCGATTTCGTCATTCTTATATGTCCAACGTTCGAATGGAATAAGACGTACATAGAGTGGAAATACTTGAGAGACCCAGACTTTATCGCTATCCAGTGTGAGCAAGATAAGGTCAACGTAATCCTTAAACATGTGACCGACACTTATAAAGGTACCAACTCACTAATAATATTAGATGATTGTGCTGGTGGGCAGGACGTTAAAAACAGAACAAGCGAACTAGTTAAACTAGCCTTTAGTGCTAGACACTACAACCTATCCACAATAGTCATAACACAACAACTAACCTCAATTAGTAAACCATACCGTGAGAACATCTCAAAGTTAGTAACATTCTACAACCCTAATAGAAACGATATGAAAATTATCGTAGACGATTATCTCAACGGAGTTGATAAAGTGGAAATTCAGAAAATAATAAAACAGTTGAAAGACAATGAGTACGCAAGATTGGAGATACTTCTAAGACATCCATACTCATACGAAATAATCATTCCGCAAAAACAAAACATACCGTATAATATAGGACATGCCAAGACGTAAGACAAAAAATCCTGAGACAATTGACGAACTCATCGAAGACATACAAGAAGCAGAACAGGAAGTTATCGACGAACCACAAATCGATACACCACAAGTTGACGACACTCCGCAAACTGATGTAGACAATAAACGAAACGAACTAAAAAGACTCTCAGAAGACGGTGAGATAGACCAATCCGTCGCCTACATCAAAAAGGCCTCATCTAAAGTTATCAATAAGATCTATGAAGAATGGGAGGTAAAAAGAATGGAGAAAGCGAACGCGTTCCTATGTGATCTTTTAATAAGTAAGTTTGCCCACGCGTTAGGAGGGTTCAACGCTATTGAATCACCTGAAAAGCTCGAAAAAGAGTTGATCACTGATCAACTACTTAAAAGAGATGTAGAGAAGATTATATCATATATATCCCCCTACCTCCCTTACTTAGGGTTGTTATCAGGTGGATTAACAACTAGTAAACACGTACTAAGTCACATGGCTAGAGGGGAAACCCCTGAGGGAGAACCTCCGAACGAAGGAGACAGTACTATCTAATTACAATATTAGCGAGTCGAAAACGATGTATCACACTACTATGTTCTTCAAGACGGAACGTGTGACAAACGACACAGCTGTGTCACTTCTTCCGGATACATTGTCTTAGATTCCTAACGGATCTGACTTTTGGGAAACCGTCCTGGTATCGCCATGTTCTATACTACTCTCCATGTCTCCAGCGCTCATACAAAGTAATGAGCGCTGAATCCATGAATCCGAGAGTAGTATAGAACGTTTGGAATCAGTAGAGGAAAAGATAACGAGACTCAACGAAGAGTTGTTATTTACCTACCAGATTATAGAGATGAAACGAGCACTATTCGCTAAGAGCAGTGCAAAACGTATAAAACAAGACAAGAGGTTTAGGAGTACTGTATTCGGGAAAAGGATCATCAGTCACAACAGAGAGTTGCGGCGGCTTCTACGTGCTAATACTTGAAAAACTATTCCTGGAAATGCGTGATGGTTTTCGAGTTTAATTTACTTAACGAATTTTATTTCGTATCGTTTTAGTAGTCTCGAAAGTGGGGCTAACAGCGAATTTTTCAATTTTTGTTGCGAAGCACGAAAAATTGAAAAATGCGCTGGTAGCCCCACTTTCTATACTACTGTTCTCCTAAACAGGACGTCATGTACAGTATTTTCGTGTTCTGTGGACGACGTCATCTGCTTCGAGCCTTTAGTTAAATTTACCCTGCACACTAACTGAAATGAGTATATGCAAACTGTCAAGCTTCAAAAGTGTCTGAAAACATAACTTGAAAGTGGTCTATAATGGTAACGATCTGCTACTATACGAGGTTTGGAATATTATGTTTTATGGTGTTGAGAATGCCGTCGGCGCCTTCACTTTCGTAAACTCCCTATAGTTAACGAGAACGAAGTTTTGATATTTCGATCGCCAACAACAAATATCGGCCATTTTCGTTCCACTTAGACTCTAACAGTAATCAGAAAATAAACAATAACAAATAAACAGTAATCAAAAACAAATAAAACTTTTGACAAATTAATAGAAATTTTCTTGGACAGTATTAAAACAATATATCTCTATATGCAGTTGATGTAAAATTGTTCGATAACTATTTTGGCATTTGATATTATTTTATCGCTTAGCAAACCTGCGAGGTGTGCGAGGTAAACTTTGTAAATCTTTTTCGTTTTATAGTAAGGTTTGACTTTTGGGTACACGACGTTTATTATTTTTTGCTGAGCTTTCCCACCTGTCGATTCAGGTCTTCTTCAGAGCAAATGCCAACAACCTGTTGGCTCACGTCGTATAAACAATATAGTTGATCAACTAAAAGCGCAAATTAAGTTCAGTTTGATAAATCTGCTGTGGCCAAGCACGCTTTGGAAAATGACCACCATATAAAATGGGAGGAGTCTTCACTTTATTTATTTATTTATTTATTTAGCTTCGCCTCTTAAAAATACATAGAAGAAGTAGGGTCACCACAACAGTTAAACACCAATTACAGTGGGCCCTTACAAAAATAAAATAATAACTAATAACAGCAAGTTATGGGTTCAGTGAGGCTTCGCGATGTGTTGCACTTTAGGCAGACAGTTTTCCCAGTTCGAGGATCGTCAACATTGTAACATGATAATAGGGCATTATTATAATAGTCTAATAGTGACTTCTTAAATTTTTTAAAGTTTAAATGATCTATCCTTAAAGGTGCCGTCAAGTCCGTTCTGCGCATGTGTGATATTTCAAACGTGAGGGCCTCCATATGTCAACAAACTTTAACGGAATAGATTTGCGACAGTTCGAAAGCGAGTATTCGTCAAGGTGGCGAAGGCGCGAGTGGTAGTTTGATACAATTATCCACATTTAGGAACAGAACAGCTTCTTATAACACGCTTTTTAGGCGGAAAAGCTGAAGCGTGGAAAACAAATCCACGATACTTCATGTTCAATGTTTATATAATGCAATGTAAACAAACGCTGTAAACAGAAACGTGGACATGCGCAGAACGGACTGGACGGCACCTTTAAGTGTTCGGGGAGAGAGTTCCAAGTCCTAGTTGTTCTAATAAGAAATGAGCGATTGAAAGTAGTTGTTTTACATTTACGTTGACGGAATGAGATTGCATTGACATTTGCGGAGGATCTAGTAAGCCTTCTAGCTTCACCACTTCTAGCGACAAGCATTACTTCACCCGAAGAATGAGAGTGATTTTAGTTGATCAACTATATTGTTTATATGATGACGTAAGCCAGCAGGATGTTGGCATTTGCTCTGAAGAAGACCTGAATTAACAGAGAAGACCTGAATTAACAGGTCGAAAGCTCAGCAAGAAATAATAAACGTGATGTACCCAAAAGTCAAACCTTACTATATATAACTATTGTCACCATGCAAACATTCATTTTTCGTTTTGTTGCGAAGAAACTGCATACTTTCTAAAAAAATACTTTTTTTTGAAATTTGTGATGCACATTTTACCTGTAGTAAACATGGCAAATTTCGTCTAAAATGAGTCTTAGTAGATAGATATTTCATCGTAAATTATAATGCTTATACATGGCAGTTCGATTGTATTTCAGGTTCTATTGTTGTTATAATTTTATAATAATTTATAATTTGAATATCGCAGTGTTTTTTTAAGCTATCGATTTAAGTCATAGAAGGTTGTAATACTCACACCATCAAGTTTTAACTATCCATGCTGAAATATCGACGAAAATTTTGTTGAAATGGGATTCTTAATTTTTCCTAAAATACATTCGACACAAATTTTCTTCCTGCCTCATTGACGAATGAAAAAAACTTCAAAAGTGTTTATTAAATCTCGCTTATATTCACAAAAGACATACAAAATGACAAGATGACGATTAACATAATTTACTTTCGGTGCTTAATTGGACCGTTTCATAATTATGATCTTGGATCGCGTTTTGGTCATTGCACTCGCATCGTCCTTTCTGCTTTCTTTCATCTTCTTATGTTTCTAATTTTGACGCCATTACTCGCTCCTTTGCATTGAGCTGTTTTGAACGCGAGCAGTGCTTTCTTCTGCTCCTCTGCCAAATCGTTCTTTATCGCTCGGCTCATGTCCTTACGACCGTTCCGTGTCGAAATACAAACTAACGAAGCATCAGGTTTCTTAATGTTTTGAGGATTTGGATCTGGTTCCTGCCACGCCACACGCTGATTCGCCTTGGGACGATTTTCGACTGTATCCTTACACTTCTTCGAATGGTTTAGCGCGCTCATGCTCTCCCCGCGCGATCGAATGTTCGCTCCAGCCTTGGAAAGCGACTTGCCCACTTTCTCGAAATTCAGGAGCCTTGCCAGGTGTTCGAACGTTGGTTGGTAGCTCGAATATTTTGTCGGTGGCTTCGCAAACGGTATCGAGGACTTGCTACCTTTGATTTGACCGCCTTTCGTTGCTTGCGCTTTTTGAATCTCGTCGTAAGTTTCCGCGGCCCTTTCTTTTAGCTCGTATGGCACCGATTTCTGCGTTTTAATTTGACATCTCGTTAAGCCTTCGAGTCTTTTCGCCTTCGCTGTTTCTACAAGTGTTCCTTTCGGTAAATAATTCGCAGGGTTTGGCTTCGAGATGTAGCCGCTGACTTTATGACCGTTATCCATGCAGGTTCGGAGATGCTTTGACTTGTGTTCCTGTTCGCCAAAAACAGGATGCATTTTTTTAATAGTGGTTAGATCAAGACGGGGTTTTGTCTTTTCCTGCGACTTCCCACGGGGTTTCGTTTTTGAGCCGACTAATTCACGAGTATCGGAGGAAGTTTTATTTTTTGCCAGATTACTGAGATGTTGTTCAAGAAATATTCTTCTTTGGCTGTTGGTTGCGGTTCTGAAGTTCAAGATTGCGCGTTGCCTCGCGCGGCACACCTCACTCGGTGCTCCACCAATAGGCAACACGGTAACTTTCTCAACGCCTTTCGCGTTTGATTTCTTCGCACGACTTTCTTCTTGTCGGTGAGCTTTCGTGGACTTTGGATGACTTCGTCGTTTGATCGTCGCACGGTCTCTCGTCCGAAGATGCGTCATCGCGTCGCCTTCGTATTCTCCGAAGGTGCTCTGTTTCTCTTGCGATTCTTCTTCTTTCTGAGGCATCACCTTGGAACTGAGATATGCGGACTGCCTGTAAACCACTGGGGTTTGTGCCTCGCCCCTCAGCCGACTTTCGATCATCTTAAGAAAGCCTTGTTGAATACCAACGATACACGCCACTCGACACATACGCACCCAAGCGATCGCCTGAGTCGCTTCAAATCCCCAAAATCGCATCAGCGCACACGCCAGCATGGTACCGGTCCTCCCCCGCCCTGCGTGACAATGCACAGCGACTCGATTCTTTGCCTTTTTCACGATCTTCAAGAAACTCTGCACTTGGCTGTCGGTCGGAATTCCTCCATCCCGGAAAAAAATGTCGTAGTGTTTTACTGCGCGACAAACAAATTCCTCGGAATCGTATGGTTGCCCATAACTGGTGCGGAACTCGCAATCCTTTGAATTAAGTCGAACTACAGTGTCCACTCTCTTTAATTTGAAAAAGTCGACTATCGATGGACGGACACGGGGGCCGCGACCCATGCACCGCGTTTCCTTCGGGTCCTCCATCGCGATCAGTTTGTCGGGAACGACCCAGTTCATAACGTCTTCGCTTCCATCGCCGAGGGAAATCTCGACCTCGGTGTCTCGCTTTCGAAACCACTGATGAACAACCATGCCATGATATAGAGCCCTCCAACAGTCCAACAGACTTAGGGCGTGCGCAGTTGATCCCTCCATGTCTGTGTAAGGAGCTAAGCTGACCGTTAGTTCTTGAAACTCAGCTTGCGTCTTGTCCGGAGACCAGCTTTTTCTAACAATCAGATAACAACCCATGAGGAAAACTGCGTTCGTTCGCTTTTGCTGGTAGCCAACCGTTTCAGCGTTGTTCGTGTAGTACAGATGTCTTCCCGCCGTGTGTTTCAGGCTTGCATCCACCCGGGCACAATGCCGCTGAATAGCCGAGAAAGTCATCGGACCAAAGTACTTTCGAATTTTTGCCGTTCTATACAGACTATCCATACAGTGGTAATTATAGATGAATCCGTCGCTTTCGTCCATGTGGATGCCCGTTGAAGGGTTGTCGGAACGGACTTGAAAGAACAAACGATTGGATACAATTTCTAAGTTTCTCTCCATCTTCACTCGAAATGTCGCACGCACTAATTGCGTTGCCACGTCAACGTTTGTTTCGTCATATTATCATTCAACATCGCGCGTTGTGCTTGCGCGCGCATGTGTATGATCCCGAAAGTAGCGGCTTCTTTGGAATTTACGAGTCTCCGGGTAACGCGTTGCGCGCTCACCATCTCACTGGCGGCCATTTTTCGGGTCACGATATTCGTTTGTTGTTCATATCTCTCAATATCTGAACAACCCTTGGTGTAAATTATTTGTACTCTTTTTTTATAAGAAGACATACCTGATTTAATATTCATTATGTTATTTTCTCGGAAACTCTGCGTATTTATACATAAAAATATACATCGATGTTTCTGTCGTCTGATTCTGAGAGGTGTCCAGTTAATTGTTTTTAAGGCTTCAGTTGAGGAGGAGAGTGGTGGAGCATCAAGTACGAGTTTAGCAGCTTTATTTTCTAGAATTTGTAGAGAGTTCATCAGTCGGTCGAGTTGTTCTTGTCGCCCCTGTACAGAGAGTGCTTCGTGCGAGTGGTGGTCTTACAACAATATATATATTCTTAAAGTTACTTTTAAAACTAATTACAGTTTCATTATAAGAATTACAGTTACAGTTACATTATTACTAATTACTAATTACAGTTTCATTATTAGTTTCATATTTAAGCCACGAGAGATCCTGACTGAAGGCGACATTAGCTGTTTTTGTTTGCAAATATGAGGAATTTCGTTTTTTCATAGTTGATGGTTAGCAGGTTTTCCTTTAGGCCACTTGGATAGAGATTGTAAATTTTATTTTATTTTATTAGCTTCGCCATATGTAACCTACATACAAATAATACACACAATAATACACACAATGATGGGCCCTTAGACGTATACAAAAGGTAGAATATTAACTATAGAAAAAAAATGTCACACTACAATATGAGTATTACATACAACAATAAATTGGACCAGGGTGACTACGAACCACCTGGGCTTTGAGACAAATAGATTTGAACGTACGAGGATCTTCACAATTGTAACAAGTTTTCAAAGATGTTTCAAAAATCAGCGTTTAATGTGACAATAACAATGTGACAATAACATGCACAGATACTAAAATAATAGGGTTACATTTTGTACATTTCATTGTAGATGCAAGTTTTAAAAAATGTAATAATCACGACACAGGAGAAATCCACGCGCGCGTCACGCGGCCGGTTGCAAATTATAAGCGCCTGGAACGAGATTGAAGTCATGGCAACGATGTCAAAATGGCGGAAAGAAGAACTTTAAAAACGAGTCTTTCGGACAAAGATTCTGAAGGTATATCTGAAGAAGGGGCAGCAGATGTTGTGAAGAAAAAGGAACGCGAGTTCGAGGAATGTGCTGGCATAGGAAAATCCATTATAGCCAATATAAAAGCGTCCCTTCTGGCTTCCTCCGCAAATTTTAATAAGTCGAAATATGCAACTCCGCAGGAGAACCCGTACAACAAAGCATATCATTATTTGGAAGAAAATCAAGTTCTGGCCATGTTAGAGGTATCTTAATTGCTCTGTGTGAATTACACTTTTATAATTGTTAAACCGATAAACTCGTTTACACCCGTCCAAATGTCCAATCGATTGTTATTGTTATATTGCTTTTGATATACCCAGTGTCTTTTTTTGAACCATATTAACAATCTTGTTATATATGAATAGATGTATGATAGACGGTCATCATTTGGTGAGAGTCAATCATATATACAGTATGGTTTAATATGTGTTGGTTCATCGTGAATTCCAAGCAGTTGATCTATGACTTATGTATTTTTAATTTCAACGGGAAGGCGCCTCGCATGGGTCGTCGAGTCTCGTTCGCGCAAGGTGTCACAAGTAGAAAGTAGCCAATCAAATGCATGGCAGATAAACAAACTAATAACTAGAAGTTACTATCGCAAGGGAAGTGCTGCCTCGAATTCCAAGGCAGTTGTGATATTGTGCAAAATTGCAAAAATAAGTGGTGGCATTACGCACAGCCAGGGCCCCCTTTCTGCCCCTGGCTCATTTGCAGATGTCTCACGTCTGCCACCCTCCCTTGTTGACCCCCCTTGTGTTGTAACCGTTCTCAATATCTATTCACAATATAGTAGTTCATGAACATGTGTAATATTAAACAGATGTAAGTTGAACACTTGCATAAAAATGCAGTTGAACATAAAGATAAAATAGTTGTATAACATAGTTAGAGGTACAAGGCTTGCATAAAAATGCAGTTCAATATGAACACAAAAGTTGACATTATAACAATTGATAAACTAAGTTAATCAGAATTTGTTTCTTGTATAAATTATAAAAATGCAGTTCAATATATTCTGTGAGGGACACTGGGACACGGATATGCATTCTTCTGCATGCTCAATATCGTGAGAAACAATGAACTCACACCAATATACACCTAAAATAGAATGAAAACTGTATTCACAAACAAAACAATTGACATGCTCAATATCGTGAGAAACAATGAACTCACACCAATATACACCTAAAATAGAATGAAAACTGTATTCACAAACAAAACAATTGACATGCTCAATATCGTGAGAAACAATGAACTCACACCAATATACACCTAAAATAGAATGAAAAATGTATTCACAAACAAAACAATTGACATGCTCAATATCGTGAGAAACAATGAACTCACACCAATACACACCTAAAATAGAATGAAAAATGTATTCACAAACAAAACAATTGATATGTGATGCTGTGATGGCAAGAAATCGCAGATACCTCGCAAACACTGAGCCATATTTTCGTTTGGTGAGCATTTAACAAGAATTTTACAATAACTATCTTAGTCGTCTTACCTTGACAAGAGAATACTTCCTCACTGAAGGCAGAACAGATCGTTCAAACTTCGCAGCGTTGACAAGTTCCGAACGGCGAAAGGTTGCAAAAGGTAAGGAACTTTAATACACATGATACGTCACAAAACGTCATAAAACTGAACAAATATCTCGACCGACAGAGGGCAATTTACACAAATCGAGATTTCGTTGACTATACATAGTTCCGCGAAGAAGTCTGGGTACGAGACATAGCAACCCAAGTCAAGATTAGTGTGCAATTAATGAAATGCAAAAAGTTAAATCATTTGCTATTTTTAGTCAATCAGCAAACAGAGAACTAGTCAAGGGTATTAATGACAGGTCCAATATTCAAGGGATTATGCGATGGGATAGTAAAGTGGTAC
This sequence comes from Chrysogorgia sp. JL179-B06, assembly GCA_035772405.1. Classification (NCBI taxonomy): domain Eukaryota; kingdom Metazoa; phylum Cnidaria; class Anthozoa; order Scleralcyonacea; family Chrysogorgiidae; genus Chrysogorgia; species Chrysogorgia sp. JL179-B06. Next base: position 722,561 of record JAYKKM010000228.1, read on the forward strand.
GAAACAAAAACTTGAAAAAGAACGAAAGTGCGTGAGCTAATAAAAACGTTCCTCGCAAACAAAAATAACAAAAAACTTGTAGGAAATTAAATAAAAGAAAAATGTTTGTCAAGGTTATGCGGATGTGTGGTGCCAAATTTAAAAATGAGATGCTTCTCTTGCCGTTTGCGGTTATCGTTACCACCTGAGATGGGATGGATGTCACAGACTTGACATGTCTGAAACCAAATGGTCAGAGCTGTTGAAATGGCGGGCCACAGGTTTGTCAACATCGTTGTTCTTCATGGAATGGAAATGTTCAGCAAACCTGTCTGAAAGCGTCGCCCAGTTTCACGATGTAGATTTTAGATGCGTTAAACCCTTCTTCCCCAAATCTACCCAGCCTGCTCTCAGTGCTCTCGTATCTTCCTAATATAATAAGATAAGAAATGATATTACTCTGAGTGCTGCAGATATGGTTTATAAATGTTTCATTCTGCCTCTGTTTGATTATTGCGACACAGTATGGACATGCTGCAACAAAGGTGATGCTGATAGATTGGAGCGATTGCAAAATCGTGCTGCAAAGACGGTTTATGAATGCAATTGCAGCGAAATTGCTATGGATGCTTTGAGATGGGGCCCTCTTTTGAAGAGGCGGGACCTTCATGTTTTTAAATTAGTTAAAAAATAACTAATGAATATACTGTACCACAGTTTTTAATGAACTATTTTACATTTAACCATGACATTATTTCAAGAACTACTAGGCAGAGTAACTTTCTTCACCTTCCTAAAGTGAAAACGGAAAGTGCTAAGAAATCTTTTTATTTTAATGGTGTGTTATTTATAATTCACTTGTTTAATTTATTTATTTTTAGATCTTTTAATGTTTATATTTGTTAGTTAGTTACACCGTATATTATGTAAATTTGTTTTACAGGACGGCAGGACCCCTTTTGATACCAGTATATTTTTATACTGACTGGGTTATCCTGTTTAAATAAAAGTCTATCTTGCATCCAGTTATCTTGATCCATCCTCTGTAATAGTCTGTATGTGACCAAACCAATTACCCAGCCTAGTCTCCTGAAAATAATATCCCCAATGTTTAACCATTTTACAAATGACCTCTTACATTAACTCTTCTTACGTCACTTAGTTTCTGAAATTTAACACATTTTGAATCGTTTGTTTTATTGAACCTTCATTCTTCAAATGTTTGTCTTGGCACAACAACAAATTGATTTAGACAAAATTCAAATGCAAACTTTCATCAATTTAAAAGCTGTAGCTGTTTTTGAGATGTACTGTACCTTGGGAAGTCTACGTGTTTTTTTTTGTCAGTATTAGCTAGGCAGACTTTAATTTGACAAGATTCTTAAAGTTCTTGTATTTATGTTTTTAGGACCTAATCGCCTACACTGTGTTTCATCAACCAGAAAAACCTTTCCCTTTTATGACAGAAGTTGTTGAAAATTATTATGGTGTTTTAAACAAGAAATACAGTGGAGAAGCTTAAATCTGCATGCTTTAAACATTTAGATTGTTCTCAAAGAAATATGTATATTATACATTACAAGAAACATGGTTTTTATATAGCACTATTAAAATAATATATATCTAAATACTATTGCATAGTAAAAATAATTTAAAAAATTATATCAAATAATATCAAAGAAAATAATAATGAATTTCACCAAATTATCTTGTCACAAAACTCATGCATTGCATTATGTAATTCAGATCAAGCATGTTTCAAATAGAGTCACCAGTGACACAACAATTGTGAATATCTCCCCGAAACGTAAATCAAAATAAGCAGTATTGAGGGGTCACCACACACCCCTATATATATATTTATATAGCAAAGTGAAAACGGTGGTAAACTGCCAAGATTTTTAGTGACAAAATACTGACGTTTCGAAAGTATAGCCGCCCCTCTTAAAGTAGCCGCCCCCCCCCCCGAAAGTAGCCGCCCCTCTTAAAATCACTGTTGTATAAATAAGTTGTAACATCTGTTTAACAATTTATTTTGAATGGCATTGGATTAAAACATGAATAAAACAGTAATATCAAAGATTCAGGAATTTCAGACAGTAGTGTATAAGTTTGTCTTTGTCATCGTTCAGACGTCCTCTTCCATTTCGGTATCAGAATATTCGGTATCGAGTACGGTTAATTATTAGCATTAGATAATAAGTAATATTATACCTCAACTATAAATTGTCCAATCAAAGAGCTAGATTTGTACCACGTGACAAGTGAATTTAAACTCGAATTCCTCGCTTTAACCTCTAATTCCCCGCTGATGACGTCATCAGCGGGTAATTCGAGTTCGAATTCCCCGCTGATGGCGTAATCAGCGGGGAATTCGAGTTCGAATACCCCGCTCGTACCCAGTACCCGCGCGTAAACCAAGACGAGCCTGTAAACAATGGAGGAACAACAAGACGTTTCTAGACGTTTCAAGACAGCATTCAAAATTGTTTCGGTATAATATATCATTTATAGACCCTCCGCTCGGGGAATTCGTCGAAATCGCTCCGGGTCTATAAATGATAAATATACACTTACATGTGTGTAATTTAATCAAAATAAAACAAAACTTTGAAACGTTGTGCAAAATGTACAGCAGTGGTTAAAACTTGGCCGATGATAAAAATAACAACCCGAAAGTAACCGCCCTTAGAGGTCACTAATTTCTAAAGTAGCTGCCTTTCGAGATTCTACGGTATATGCCAAAAGGGTGTCACAAGTAGAAAGTAACCAATGCGAAAAGTTAAATCATTTGCTATTTTTACAGTCGATCAGCAAACAGACTGAGGGGGAGGGAGAAATGACAGGTCCAATATTCAAGGGGATTAGGCGATAGAAACAAAAACTTGAAAAGGAATGAAAGTACATGAGCTAAGTAACAAAAAAGTTCTAAGCAAACTAAAATAACAAAAAACTTGTTGGAAATTAAATAAAAGAAAAACGTTCGTTAAGACCAAGAGGACTTGTTGCGCCAAGTTTAAAAATGAGACGCTTTTCTTGCCGTTTGCGGTTATCGTTACCACCTGAGATCATGGGAAGGATGGCACAGACTTTCATGTCTGAAACCAAATGGTTAGAGTTGTTGAAATGGCGGGCTACAGGTTTGTCAACATCATTGTTCCTCACGGAACGAAGATGTTCAGCAAAACTGTCTGAAAGGCGTCGCCCAGTTTCACCGATGTAGATTTTAGGGCATTTATCGCAAGAAATGCACTGGGCGACGTTGGACATCCAGCCTGAAGATCAATCGTTCTCACAGACACATTTCCAAACTCGAAGCAGTCCACAAAATCTCCCAAAGGTTATCAAACATCATGGGATAATGAACATGATGAACTTGTCTTTACCTTTGAAAGTCTTAACAAAGTCTACTCAAAACTCTCTTTCAAGAAGTTTGCAATAGCAACGTCGACTGGGATGCACCCTTGGAGGGAGAACTAGCCGAAAGATGGATATCGTTGTTGCAAGATATGCAAGTGGTCGCAAGGTTGTCAGTCGACAGATTCTATTTGTCAGAGTTGAACTCTCATAATCCGAAAATGCCCACTACCATCGAGTTACATGGATTTTGAGACGGATCAGAAAAGGCGTATGGAGCAGTACTGTATCTCAGAGCTCAGTTAAAGGAATCAGTAACGTGCAACCTCGTCGCATCAAGAACCCGAGTCTCGCCCATCGCAAGGTCTACTATACCACGATTGGAGTTTGCTGTAATACTCGCAAGATTGGTCACAAACGTCTATAAGGCGCTTGCTCAAACATTCCAAATAACGAAGTGTTTCTGCTGGCTAGATGCCGAGATCGCTCTATGGTGGATAACTCAATCCAACAAGGAATTCAAACCATTTGTGCAAAACCGGCAGATGTCTGGCGACATGTCCCCTCCGATCTGAATCCTGCCGACATAGCGTCGCGTGGTTGTAAGGCGTTACAACTGAAAAAGGAAACAAAATGGTGGTCCTAGTAGTTTCCTGAAGGAAATGGTAGAACGCTGACCGAAACAGAAAGGATTTGGCTCAAGGAACTTTGAATCTAACGCGATCAGTGAAATAAAGAAAGACAAGAAGATCACCACCATAGTAGTTGAAGCCAACAGCGAGGGACTGGACCAAGTGATACCACCCGACAAGTTCAGCGATCTCAACAAGCATCTTAGAGTCACCTGCTACGTCCTGAGTTTTATTGCAAAGATTCGAGGAAAAGGAAGGCGAGTTAGACGAGGATCAAGAGCACTAGAAGTGAAACCAGAAGAAATTAAGGAGGCAGAGAATCTCTGGATGAAACATGTACAACGATATGTCATAGAAGACAAAAAAGTACCATCAGTTACGAGTATCGTTGGGATTAGTTCGAGAAGATGATGGAATATTGAGATATATAGAGGACGAATGGCAAACACGCCCTTGCCCTATGAAACCTACCATGAAAGTTCCCTGCAATTCTACCGAAGAAGCATCATTTCACGAAATTGGTGATTTGGCATAGTCACCATAACGTCATGCATAATGCATGGTGTTGAAGGTGGTGAACTACGTTCACGATTTTGGGTTGTGCAAGGAAGGCAAACTGTTCGTGAAGTGATCTCTAAGTGTGTTACTTGCAAAAAGATGGAGGGAATGTCATACAATGCGCCCATCCAACCACCTCTTCCAACCTACGTCGGAGTTGATGTCTAATTTAAACATTGGGAACCTCAAGAGTCAGCTACGAAGAATTTGAAACACTGCTTACCGAAGTAGAAGGAATATTGAATTCTCGGCCACTCAACTATGTTTCAGAAGAGTTTGGTGATCCTCTAACACCTTCATCATTGTGTATTGGAAGAAGAGTACTCAGTCCCGTGACAGAAGTAAACACACCAAGTTCGAACGACTCATCATCAGAATTGACAAGGAGACAGAAGCATCTAAATGCGATTCTTGAACACTTCTGCGATCGATGGCGTAAGGGGTATCTCACTGAACTGCGCGAACACCACCGTGGAAACAAGTCATCGGAGTTACGAGTGATAAAGCAAGGTGATGTAGTATGTGTACATGAAGACTCAAAAATGGAACATTGGCGTGGTTGAGCATTTAATTCCGGGAAAAGATGGTCAGGTCCGAGGAGGAGTCGTGAGATGGAGACCGAGAAGTGGAGATCAAACGCCCGGTACAAAAACTGTATCCAGTAGAAGTTCCGACGCACCGTCCAGTAAGCATCAACGAAGGAGATGATGCAGAAGTACCAACAATTAAATTTGTGACCGACGATCAAGTACAAGTCGTCCTTGGTGATCTAACCAAGAAACGTTAATTCTCGAACAGTCCTAGTGTCGAACAGTTGTTATTATTGATCAATCAAGGTGGAGTGTGCGAGAACATGCGCGCGAGTCCCGCGAACTCCTTATAAGGGTTGTCTTTCCTTTTATGGAAAGGGAAAAGAAATGTAGTGAGTCGAGAACTAGAAGTCTAGTTGAATGGAGATCTTTGTAGTTTTACCAGGGAAAGAAGCAATTATATCCTTTAAAAACCGTATCGGTATTTTGAATTTTGAATTAGTTTATATTCACTCAGACACTGTATACAGCTAAATTCTTGTGTAGACTTGCCCAGTCATTTTGTGCAGGACATAAGGACTAGGAAAGCTCTAGCTTGGAGGGCACTGAACAGTATGAAGAGGGTCTGGACATCTAATCTTGCACGCAATAGTAAGGTTAGCTTCTTGGCAACAGTGGAGTCTGCACTTTTGTACGGTTGCGAGAGTTGGACACTAACGAAAGAGCTGGAGAAATCTTTGAACGATTGTTGGTTGTTATACTAGAATGTTGAGAGCTGCCCTGAACATAAATTGGAGGGAGTATATGTCGAATATTGAACTCTACAGTGGATTACCGAGGGTCAGTGACAAGATTGCAAGTAGAAGGCTTGGCCTAGTGGGACATTGTAGACGACACCCTGAACTACCAGCCAGTCAGTTGGTACTATGGAACCCACACACATGGGTGGTTGAAGGTCTCCCTCTGCTACGGTGCCCACATTGATTTATTTAAAAGAGATACTGGTGTGGAGGAGATATCTGAGTTAGTGTCCTTGATGGAAGACCGTAAGATTTGGCAGTCCATAACTAATGCCCGGCTGAGGCCGCCATAACTAATATGCAGTACTTGAACAGTGAAATATTTCTTTAATTTGATCATTCCTTCGATACTTTATACATGTTTATGTTTTTAAAATACTAATGATGAGTGTGACGTCAACCCAGGCCATGTGTCAGGGTCATACACCTCTTTCATAATTGGCTGCCATTTTAAATATTATTTTATGCGCATCTAAATTAGCCTTTATAACCTCGTTAGGAAGCTGCCATAGTTAGTAGAGTGGGATGCAGTACTTCCACTTGCCAGGAAATTTCCTGGCAAAAGGAAATATTGGGCTCTGGCAGGAAATCCTGAGATTCCAACCATTGCGGCTTTAAAATAGTCTATGTGTGGCGTAGTAACTAGTAAAATGTTGAATATACAAGAAAGCTACCTATCATAGAGTTTTCAAACGCTGGCAATTTGATTTAGGCGTTCAATTGGCGGCGTTTTCGCCTTCGCAAATCGCATCAACTTCGGAAATCGCTCGGTACGATTCCGAAATTGCTCGGGGAATTGCTTGCAGGCTCAACTCAAATGGGCAGCGGTTGAAAAAAATAATTTGTTAAAAAATGACAAATGTTCGAAAACGACGAAAATCTCGGGTCATCACCTACCTATACTATCAAGTTTTGTGATTGGTTGATTCAAACAATAAAACAATAGAATCAACCACAAAGAAACCACGGTAGAGCACCTAGTCACCAGGACTTTGGTGATTGTTTATATAACATATATGCTTCGTTCTTTAAAAACCCCGCTTTAAATTTCTGTTTCGATTCAGAAAAGCAGGGTTGTTAAAAGCAGGGTTATTACTGAAATCGAAACAGAAATTTAAAGCAGGGTTTTTAAAGAACGGAGCATATATGTTATATAAACAATCACCAAAGTCCTGGTGACTAGGTGCTCTACCATATCTGAAATAGCCTCCACCCAAAACAACTTAGATCCTAACCCCTCGCCTAATGGTTTTCTAATACTAACCTTAATACTAATAAAAGGATCGCCCAGGAAGACTACTCAGATCTACCATCTTCATTGTCTTTAAAGATGATGCAATGATCATGTTATTGTTTTGGAGAAAGCATTTGTTATTGGCTGAAGAAAGGAAATTCTATGGACACGTGACGGCGAAGGACTCACAACACGTGACGACGAATGACTAGCTAATCAAATCCGGACGTTGTTATTGGATGACTGCTTCATTATACAGAAAATACAATACGTTCAGTGACCATGAAAGTGAACAATAACATAGAACAATGACTTTTGCGGACCTTCCAAACCATCCCACCAGTGCTTCCACTTTCATAAAACTGGATTTCCTGTTTTCATCCTTATTTATTGCAATATTTCCTGCCAGAAATTGCAAAATTTCCTGGCATTTCCTATTAAAATATGACTTAAAAATCTCAGCAAACAGTGTCTTTATTCTTGAGATTTTGGGTAAATACGTACCTAAAATGAACAGGTTTTGTGATTGGCTAATCTGAAATAGCCTCCACCGTTGTTTTGGGGTTAGCAGTTCCATGATGTATTTCATCATACAGGCACGTCTGATCGTAACAATCTCATTTAATCCAACCTCTCGCGGTCACCTCAACTGCGAGTGTACCATCTAGCCACGACCTTTTGACTATTCATGCTGACACCCAAACGAGGCCTTACAGGCTAATTAAGATGCACATAAAGGAATATTTAAATTGTAGCCCGCATTATGAATGAGGTCTATAAAATTATAAATCGCCTACCATGCCATTTAAAAATGGCACCTTTTTCATCCTGAAAAAACAAACTCTTTCTCACATCTTCTAGATTAACTTAAGTAGGTATGCGACCTCACAGCAAGCTACTTCAGTTCTTTTCATACGGCTAAATTCGGTTGACGCAAATCCGCCGCCATAGTTCATACAACAACAACATGGCTTGGGAACCACCATTACTCTACATAGTCCAAACGTTCGTCGAACCTGTGGAGTTTCCAAGGGGAGGGAGCGCCCGGGAGGGGAGTGGAGCGAGGGAAGAGAAGACCCATGGATATTGGATTATTTTGTAACCTGGCTTATTCTCGCTTATATCATCCGGGGGGCCGGATCGCTGTGAAAACATACCACAAACTTCTATAATTGAAAGTATAAACAGTACATGGATAATTTAAAAAGATTACAATTTATTGGAAAGACAGTACGGACTGCAGACAAGTTGAAAGCCTTGAAAGATAGTGATTACTTCGAAAAATACGTTGATTTACTGGACATTTGTTGCTGTCATAAGATAAACATGATTAGTATTTAAAATAATAGTCATAGTCTGACTGTATTAAAATTGTAAATTCGAACTGTTCTGGCGTTGATCATAGGGACTTTAAGATCTACGACGGCAACCTAGGACGGCGACGGCAGTAAAAGCAATACAAATTTTAGTATTTGAATGAAACCACGGTCGATTGACTAGCGTATTTGACACTCCAAGCTTGTTTTATGATCTCCAAAACGCTTCAATATTCCTAAAACGATTATAGTGTCTGTGTTTAAGTCAGTCTTAAGTCACATCTCTCCGCGAGTTACCGTCGTCCTAAAGACGTGAAAATGCTCTCAGTGGCGTTGGAAACAGAACGAGAACGGCGTTGAAATTACTCTTGGGAATAAAAATTATTCATTCTTATTGTTTCGCATGAATATTCTTTTGTTTGAACGACGTCCCCGTCCTAGGTTGCCGTCGTAGATCTTAAAGTCCCTAATAATGTTTATCTTATGACAGCAACAAATGTCCGTAAATCAACGCATTTTTCGAAGTAATCCACCATCTTTCAACTTCTGTCTGCAGTCCGTACTGTCTTTCCAATAAATTGTAATATTTTTAAATTATCCATATACTGTTTATCCGTATGTTTTCACAGCGATCCGGCCCCCCGGATGATATAAGCGAGAATAAGCCAGGTTACAAAATAATCCAATATCCTTGGAGTCAAAGGGTCTTCTCTTCCCTCGCTCCACTCCCCTCCCATCCCGGGCGCTCCCTCCCCGGAGTTTCATCTCAAACGACTCTACATTTGTAGTACTTTCATATTGTTCCCGACGCTGATGTTAAAGCATAATATACAGCTGTTCTTTAAAAATTGTAATTCCGCCTCCTCGGCATGTTGTTTACGTTCTATTAAGCTATCTAATTAGTCGATCATTTTCTTCGACTGACTGGCCTGTTCTATTTGTATCAGCTTAATGCTATTTTAACAAATCATTTGTTGCTAAAGCATCGAACATACTGCGCGGCAAAGTTCGGTAATTCCTCGTGTACGGGAGACACAATAGACACAGACTATACGTCATAGACATATCAAGGTTATTTTCCCAGGATTCAGAAACTTTACAAGAACAAAAATACTAACCATAACCCAAATAAAAACTCTGACTAGTCCTAACCCTGAAATAAAGAAATACTAACCCAACCCAACTCCTAAACCTTATAATTCAATGCAACGATATTCTGTGTCTGCTACCCGAGGAAGCAACGGATAACGATAATTGCTATTTCCGTTTTGCTTCGTTAGTTTCTTTGGCCTTCGTTGCCACGTAGTCTCCATCTAAACTAACAGCTGTGTGTCATCAGCGTACATTATGCAATCAAGGCCGTGGGCTTTGATCACATCTTCCAATGGCGCAAAGAAGAGTGAAAACAGAAGTGGACCTAGTACAGAACCCTGAGGTACACCATATTGCAATGGTATATTTGAGGAATGCGTATTCTTCACCGTAACTGACTGTACCCGATCAGAAAGGTATGAGCGATACCAGGCTAGTACAGCTCCACTAAACCCATAACGATGTTTAAGTCTCTCCAATAGAACAGTGTGGTCAATGGTGTCGAACGCAGATGATAAGTCCAACAGTACCAACACTACTTCCTGATTTTCATCAAGTGCATTAAGGATGTCATTGAAAACACGCAGAACTGCTGTCTCTGTGCTATGAAAGAGTCTATAAGCAGATTGCATTTTTGCAAGGAGGTTATTCTCAATAAGATAGTCTGTTGTCTGTCTGGCAGCATTCCGCTCTAATACTTTTGACAAGAAAGCCACGTTAGTAATAGGTCTATAGTTAGGGAATTGCTCTTTATCACTAGTAGGTTTTTTTAATAGATGGGCAGATGAGACCTTTCTTAAGCGACAGAGGAAATACTCCTGAGGATAAAGATGAATTGATAATGTCAGTAATTGGGGCAGCTAACACGTCAAGAGATTCCTTTAGCAGATGTGTAGGTACAGGATCTAAGGCACAGGATTTAGACGAGTACTGTTTGATTGTGTTACAGACAAAGCTTTCAGATACAGTGGTAAATTCACTGAGAGAGCTTTTACAACAAGGAGAGTCAACTGCTATAGATAACTTCTTAACTGACCCATGTGTACTAGTAAGTTTATCTCGAAGTAACTGAATCTTAGTTGAAAAATAACAACTAAAAGCATCAGCCAGGTCATACGAAGAATCATGTGATGGCAATAAAGGAATAGATTTTACTCGGAACATCCCCTCAATCATGTGAAATAGCTGATTCTGATTAGAGTTAGATATCTTAGCCTTATAATAATCTGTTTTTGCAAAATCAATTCTAGGTATAACCTTCGATCTAATAACGAACTCCTCCTGGTTACATTCTCTGCTAAACTTCGCCCAACACTTGGTGCAAGAACTTTTATCTATGCTGCTCCAAAAGAATGGAACTCTCTGTCGACATTTATTAGAAACATCAGTTCTCTTCCTATTTTTAAAAAAACAACTCAAAACACTTATCAAAAAGTTTTTAATTAAAATGTTATTGTATTACATTATGTCGTATCATAAATAGTGGATATGAACATTTTTATACTAATTTGCGCTTTATAAATGTAACATTGTTATTATTATTATTATTATTATGCTAATCTCTATGCTGTTTTCAGAACGAAATTTGCCATGAACCTGCTTTCAATTTCGCACTCGTTTCTGTAACAGCTAATATCTTACACTACACTTGTAGATGCTAATAGAAAAATCCAGTAGAGACATGTACGCATTGCGTACCTATGTTTGTGTAAAATGAGATGGTCCTGACGTCAGGTGCTGGGTAGAGAATTTCACACATTAGAATATTAGTTCCATCTTCAAGTTTGTTCCAAAAATTTACTTCAAAATGTGCGTATAAAATTCCTCATGATAACGAATGTTGTAAACTTAGCAATCGCTGAGATATAAGATATTTTTTAATGATTGAAAATTCTCCACCCAACACCTGACGTCAGAGACCATCTCATTTACATATCAAACAAACTGAAATATTTCAAAAACGAAGTAAAATACGGGAAAGTTGTAAAAGGTGTTACTCTATCATTTTACGAGTTCTTTCATATTAGACAAACTTAATTTGTGTTGTCAATGTCCTTTAAGTTCAAGAATACCGGCGTTATAATCCTTGAAATCAAGATTGCGTATCACGATTATTTTTCGTTAAAATATTTACACCTCTTCCTGATATCATGTAGTCCACCCCAGACACAACAGTAGTTGCACCAACCAAGTACCTAAAAATAAATACCAAACGTATATACCTATCAGAACTTTCCCCACAGATGGGACTGGGAGGGGGGGGGGGGGGTCGGACGGCACCTAATGATCCAATGGAATATAGTAAATTGTTTGCTACTCAAGCTTTTAACTCAAACTCAGAAAAATATCGCCATCGACTTCCAAAGTCGCAGAATCTGTCATCTTCGCATAGATTTCTGTTCAATCCGGCTCGAAGGACCATTTAATGTTCCCACTATCCACACATCACAATTTTGTAGCGGAAAACATTTAGTTTATTACAAATTTTTACCATATAAAATGTTTTCCTTTTGTGTTTATCCTTTTACAAACGAGCACACTTACATATTACTCACAATCAGGTGTCCTAAAACAGTTCTAACACAAGCTTTCAACTCAAACTCAGAAAAAATATTTCTGAGCCCCAGACGGGAATGGAACCCGAAAACTTCTGATTAGGCCTTTATAGATTGTGCTACTAAATTGAGTAAAAGTTGCTCAAAAACATGGTAAAATGTTGCTCAAAATTTGCCAAAAATTGAAAAAGATGCTCCCAAATTTAAAAAAGTTGCTAGCTATAGGTACTGTAGCCATTTTATTATGGAGAATCAACACAACATAAGCTTAACTTCGACTCGAGTCTTCGAGTGTTAGTAATACAACATACTTTCACAGTATTATTATAAGTAATAATGAATATCCGGCAGACCGATCAGCACTATTACTGCTCAATAAGCTCAATATGTTCTAAATAGTCTCTTATAAGTTTATAACAGTATATCAGCTTTCAGTCACTTGGCTGTTGGCACTGCTTACTGCCAGGCCTCAGGCCCTCAAGGTAATCTTCAAGTGTAGACTCTTGTTGGGCGTTGAATGCATTGTTCATAAGGCTCAAAGCTCTTTTGGCAGTCCTGCCATGGATAAAATAAACTTTATTTCATCCTATTATTAAACAAAGAAACAAATGGCGGCTCCAGCAGTTTTTACTGAATAACCGCTGGAAATTTCGAGCGTTGTCCGCAGGCTTCTTTAAATTAATAACTGTTGTCCGATAGTATTCGTGGGTACACAATTGCACATCAATAATCAATGATCGTCTAGACGACTACAGTATTTTTATTGTCATCGAAATAAATTGCAAATTTGATTTAGTCTGTTTACATCTCTAAATGCTCATTTGGCGATTAAAACCGTTAAAAGTTGCTCATCTGGTGCTCAAAACAGTAAAAGTTGCTTTGGAAGGTAAGATGCTCCTTGAGGTTGCTCGAAGGACAAAAAGTTGCTCGAAACTCAAAAAGTTGCTAAAAAGTTGCCGAGCACAATCTATAAAGGCCTACTTCTGATCTCCGGTTAAACGGGACAAGGGTAAAAGGGATGACTGAAAAACACCTCATTTTCAAGAACTAGTCTAATCCACTGATAGACGTATTTAGATTTGCAGATCTTATAATATCCGTTGCTAAGGAAGCTTGGAGATAACAAAAAATGTCATAGTTAAAAATCCATCAAGAAACTGTGTATGTGGTATATGTGGGTAAAGCTCTTTCGTTTGGTAATGTCGTATGATGACGTCATCAAAATTCCTATAATCTTCGATGGTTTTTTAAGAAAAATTAATTTTTTCACATGCGATTAGAACCTGGACGGTTGCCTTCACAAAAGTACGTATGGATCTTAAGAATTTTTAAAAAGTAGCTGGGATATCGAATTTTTAAGGTCAATAAACACAATCAAATTTTCATAACTTAGTTTTTATTTAATTTAACAATAAACCCATACGTACGTTTTTGTAGGAAGTAATCTAGGTTTATATGACACCAAAAAAATGTAGCATAATGTCAAAAATGACGAAAATTATAGAGTTTTTGTGTTTGTTGATGACGTCAATGTGACGTCGTCAAATACGTCACCGCACGAAAGAAGTTTGCCTACATATTCCACACATAAAATATGTTGATTATACCTTGAATTTATTGTCTACTCACGAAGTATATTGGGCGCTTAATGACCTGTCCTTAGCAACCGGTTGTCTAGCAACGGAATACGTCCGAACACCCTTAAACCTAACCCTAACTGTAGCTAAACCTAACCTAACCAAAAATAAAGACCAGAGAAAACCAGAAAGGTCTTTTTGAGTCATCCCTTTTAGCCATTTCCTATTACACGCTCTAACCATTGAGAATATGGAGACAGAAGCAACCGAGATCCCGGTACACCCGGTACACCGGGATGAAGTGAATTGAAATTTAAAACGTTGTCTGAACCCGGTAAAATATCAAAAGTGACAAAATGAAAACAACATTCGTTAGGATGCTTTTTATGCGAATAAAATTATTTTTTGTTTCATTGAGAAATTATTATCAATTATTATCAACATTTTCACGCATCCCGGTCACCCAGGGATGAAAACGTCTCAGGCAACCGGGACATCCCGGTATACCGGGATCATATAAACAGGCCCTTATTAACCTAGTCTCCCTCGCAGTCGCTCTTAGTGTGTCACTCGTTCCCCCAACGAGTGACACACTAAGAGCGGCTGCGAGGGAGACTATTATTAACCGAGTGCGAGGTATTTGCCTGATGTTTTCGTACATACCGAGCGCCGAAGGAGCGAGGTCTGTGCGAAAAAACCGAAGGCAAATACTTTACCGTACAGACCAAGCAAACGAGCTTAACAAAACATTTATTATATGGCTTTTGGTTCATTTTGTTCTCTGTTTTTAACGTTGTGTTTGTCTTCAGATGTTGACGTTTACCTTACCTCTGAGCTTGTTGATTTCGCTTCATGTTTACACGCATTACTGGTCGTTAGGCATTCATTTTCTTCACTTATAGATAAACAGCTTTCAAGAAAAGCAGCACTAATGTTCCAGGACGTGTTATTGTTCGAACTTTTTTAACGAACATACTCAAATCCTCTTTTATTTTCATCTAAATCAACTCAGAAATTTTCCCGCCAAAACATACCGGTCCGGAAAAAGACGTATTGCCCTCTCCAGTCTCACTCACAACGCCGGGAGGGCAATATGCTTTTTTCCGGACCTCTCACAAACCAATCAGCATGCGCCATCTTTCTTAGCCATATAATAAATGTGATTTATTCACTGAACCCGAGGTAAATAAACACATATCCCCGAGGGGCCTCAAAATAACGTACTTATATTTCACATGAGCGAGGTCACAACAGATATAGTAGATAATAAAGGAGTCACACTTTTTTCAGTGGATGATTTGTATGATTCGTCGGCAACGCGACGAAATAATAGAACAAAGTGTTCCCTTAAGTGTTAAATTTGAATTGTAAATCGTTGTGTTCGTTCTGTTCAATATGTTAGAACTTGGTAAAGACAGTTAGTTATACGTGGAAGACATAAGTGAGTCGGACGAAAAGATTTATATAAAGAATAGGTTAAAGTGTGTATTGTGCATGTGTTTTTTATTTTTATATATTATATATATATATATATATATATATATATATATATATATATATATATATATATATATATATATATATATATATATATATATATATATATATATATATATATATATATATATATATATATATATATATATATATATATATATGTTCTCTTATTTCTCTTTTTCTTATTAATATTATATCCAGTTCTTTTGAGAACTTAGCAACCTTCATATTTATTCTTTACAGCTATACACACAACAAGAGTTCATACTTACTGCAAAGCTGTCAAACTGGTATGTTCAGTAAAATCAAGGACAGGAGCGATTAACGATGAGGCGATTAATGCCAACTGTAGGGCAGTATTCACCTGAAAAAATACATGGTTTATGTCAAAGTACACAAACACAGTCCTTTCACAACCATTTCTAATGGGTTGTCGCGGTGAGAAAATAGCCGGTTGTGGTGTAGAGTCTTTTATATCTATAATGTTGTGCGTTTATTTCATCTGTTATTAATTTCCCTATTTGTTCGATCTTCAGCAAGATTTCGACCCAAAACCCCGGACACCTCTCTCGAGTTTCAAACGCCAGCTATCGATAGATAGAACTAATACAGTTCTGCAATATGATTGTGTGTCCTGACAAATAAATAAATTTATAAATAATATATACCCCGTTTACACTAGCAGTTCAGCCCAGGCCGAGCCTAGCCCAGGCCGAACCCAATTTGTGTTTACATGCAATTTTCAAAGCAATCATATTGGGTCTATATATTTCGTGTGTAAACGCAAACTTGGGCTAGCGGCTGTTTACAGGCTAACTTGGGCCGAGCCTGGCCCGGATTATAGTAAACTATTACTGCGCATGTTCGAAAATTAGCATTACAATTAGCATTACAAAAATTAGCCCTGGCCGAGTGCTGTTTTGCGTTTACATTGTGAAATCCGAGGCCGAGCCTAGGGCGAACCCTACCTAATGACCAGGGCTACTTTTAGGCCGAGCCTGGGTTAATGCGTTTACACAGGAAAAACTAGCCCAGACCGGGCCCAAACAAGGGCTCGACCCGGGCTAGTTTCGCCAGTGTAAACGGGATAATATAGTTAAACTTAATAATACAGTTATAAATATGATTACAATTAATTAAAGTAAGAAATTCATTGAATTTGTCGATCATCCGAATATACAGAGGAAAATTATTGCGTATACTTTAGCTCCCATAAAATAGAAAGTATCACATATTCTCTGCGAATTTGGTGCAGTCGAATCACACACTTAGAATTCCGTGTACCAATACTATATATGCTCATTGAGTAACATGATATTTTAGAAAAATTATATTTACAAATATTAAAATTTACTTGAAATGCATAATAGAATTACGCATGAGAATGTAATGTAAATGGTCTATCAAATCAAAAGTCAAACAGCACAATCCGTATCAGCAGAGCTGTTTCCGTCAGTTTGTTTATTTCATATATGTAGCATGCTTGTTAAAGCGTAAGTTGTTGTTGACTTCGGAATCGTTCCAAACTGGTTGTTGTCAATCATTCTCACTACTGCTGGTTTTACAAAGCTTTCGACGACAAAATCTTCGGCGACCTTGGAAATTACGCTTTTTTACAGGTTTCTGTTTTGGTATAGGAACAATATCTGCAAACTTCCAACTGACTGCGGAAGATGACCTCTGAAGGAAGAGTTCAATATTTCTTTGATAGGATCAGCACATAAGTCAGCGTTTTCTTTCAAAAGCCAGTCGGGTATACCATCAGGGCCATTAGCCTTTGTGGGACTCAGCTTCAATAATCATTGGGATTGATTGAGTAGTAACTGTGAAGTAATCGAAGACGTAATAAGTAATCGAAGACGTAATATTTTCCGGTCCTCTTCTTCGTGATCGGAAACAGCGTGTTGTTGTTGAAGGAGTTTCTTCGTCGTACCTTAGTGTTAAGTCTGGTATGCCGCAAGGTAGTGTGATAGGTCCTCTTCTTTTTATTCTCTATGTTAATGACCTTCCGGAGGTAACCAGCAACAGTACTTTTAGGAGCACAATGGGCCAAAGCCTAGTCACAGCGCCCAATAAAGCGACCAGAAAATTTCGCATCCGAACCGGCATATACTTCATGGTAACGGTTTCCATCTGTTTTTTATACCCCTAACCGTAACCCTAATCCTAACCCTAATCCGTAAAGTATGGTGGGAGACTACATGTATTTCCCCCCATATTTCGCTATTTCAACCGTTGATAATTATAATCACTTCTGTTCAACCAAATTTCGTTCTGATAGCAGATTTCAAAATCGAAGTTGGAAGTTGCAGAGTTTATAACTTGTATGTTTAGGCATATTCTGATGGTAACACTTTCACGATTAAGTGCTCAGCTATTTTCTGACATGCTTTTTTCATGTTTTTCAATTTTCGCAATATTAATAATGTCAGATAATTCAACAAGTTTTAATCACATTCGAATCGCTAGATATTCATGCAAAGAGTCTGTGGTGAAGATTTCATTAAAATATATGGAGAAATAAGAGAGAAATAGTGTTTGAAGATGGCGAGGTTGCTACAAAATGCATTCTGAGAAAACAATACTACAAGATGCTACAAAATCATTTTTGCTTGTTTTTTTATTACCATTTCTCTAAACATCGGTTTCCATCAGTGAAAGGTATACTTTGTCACGGATTTTTGTTAAAAATACAACTTTTCCTGGAAATTTCTGATGTTTTTGGGATCTTTCTACCTTAAAAGGTTGGTATACTGATGAAATAGTGTGTAGGAAGTGTGACGTTTTGAGCGACGACCCTTGGTCAGAGAGTGAAACGCAAATGCCTGTTTCCTTGAGTAATGGCATGTTTTGGACCGAATTAAAATAAAACCTACCTTCCCAATTATGGACGGAGTTACTTCGACGGTTGGAAGTTGCACATCAAAGAAACGAGAGAAAGTTCTCTGGAAAAATAAGAGCACAATTAACACTAAAAAGTAACCAAAATAAAGTAACTTTATTTATCTGACGAATATTTATACAGGATTATCAGTTCAGATAAAGTATGTATAATACACAAGCAATCTGTTGTCAACGCGCGAGTCCTGTTGATAAAAATCATTAGTTTATTCATGCGTCGTTTATCTTTGATATGCCGCGGTTACTACTAGGGTTAGTTACCTTCGATACTAAATCAGCTATTAATCTGGAAGACGGGACGTGATGAAAAAAAATAATGGAAATGCCCATATTTTGTCTATTACATAAAGACACAACACGGTCATAAATTTCCTTTGTGTTTTCCTCATGAATTATTAATGATTTTGGCAATTTAATTAAGAGCATATCATTTTATAAAATTAAACATACCGTAGAATCCCGCTTATAAGCCCTTGGCTAATAGACCTTTTCATAATGGCACCCAAATTAAATATTATTTTATATTCATTTAAATTAGCCTTTCTGACCTCGTTCGTGTGTCTGTAATTCCAAAGAATCTTCGCTTTATAACGAGGCCAGAAAGGATAATTTGCATGTATATAAAAGAATATTTAGACAGGCCGCCATTATGAAAGAGGTCTATACATCTTCGTAACTCATAAGGGGTTTGGAGTGGGCTAGAAATCGAGGGGCTTATAACCGGGGGGCTAATATAACCGGTATAGAAAAAATGTTTCAAACTACGTTGCTAATTTATTACTAAAGTTTTCGCTGGAAATATATGTGTGAAAAATTAGTCCCATATGTCGATAGCAAAACCTGCTACACAAGTTGCATAGCTGCCTCCAAATGATTTTAGTAATTTCATCCATACCGAGATATAAAATGCCGCCGTGTATGTTACTAAACGTTTTGTTTTGACGTAGTTATGCTGTTTACTTTTAATTTCTCTGATTTTTTGTTATTTTTATTATGAAAGGTGCTAATGGGGGTAGGTGGGCTTATATCCGTGGGGCTTATAATCGGCAGGTATTTTCTGTTAACAAACGGGTGGGCCTATAACCGGGGGCCTATGACCGGTGGCCTATAACCGGAGGATTATAACCGGAGGCCTATAACCGGGGGCTTATAACAGGGTAGGCTTATAAGCGGGATTCTACGGTACACGAGGCGACAAATCGCGGGGGCATGTTGCGGGGATATTTCCCCTGTTGAGGACACATGAGGGGACATGTCAGAGAAAGAAAAGGAAAATAAAATAACGTTATTTGGTTGGTATATTTTAATTTTGTCGCAGGGATTAGTTGCTGTTTATACGATGGGACATAATTTTGTCCCCTCAACGAGATTTCGCATGGTGCATACGACGGGATTTGTCCCTGCAACATGTCCCCGCGACACGTCCCCAGAATTTGTCGCCTTGTGTGTCCCAACCTTTATCAGTCTTTCTCGAACTAGTATTTCTTGATCGCTTTGTTTACACGTGTTCGATAGATATTCTGCGGTTGGGCATGGACCCGGTAGCTAAAAACTTTGACAGAGTGTAAGCAATGTTGTGTTGCATTAGAAAGATGCTTATCTCTAGGCGCATCACAGTTTACCAGCATACATATTCGCAAAATAATTGTCGTCTCGCTTCTGGAGTCCATGACGAATCCGAAACCATTAGCATTGTTTTAGAGCGCTGGAACAGTAAGATGAATAACAAAATTAATGAATAACTTACAGGTTGAGGTAATGACACATATCGCACAACAAAGGAACTAAGTATTAATCCAACATCACGTCCAAGAATTACAACGGCAAGAGGAACTAAAATATTAAAATATAGCAAAATCCAATGAGCCAATTCTATTGATCAATCCATCAATGGATCCATCCATTCACTCACCATTAATTCATTCATTCGATCGCACACGCACGACTGCAGACGAACACGAGGCGTGTGTTTGGGTGCACACCTATAGAAGGTCATAAACAAGGGCGGCAGAATAGGGGGCTAGGGTGGCTATAGTCCCCCCCCCCCCAATATTTTTAGAGCTAAAAATTTCCTTGTGTGAAAACGAAAGTAACCATTTGGAAAAGTTAAGTAAATCAAGCTTGCTGCAATACAAGAATTGCAATTTACAAATCTTGCAAGTTGCAAAGCTAACAGATCTTCATCTTCACCAGCAATTGATCTAAGAAATTTTACGGAAGTAACTGTCGTTATTGTATTTTCTATTTAGCTTTCATTTGTACAGTGAATAATACATTTTATTATTATTATAGCTACTAGTAGGATATGAGCTATCTCGCAATTTGATTGGCTCCTCTACTACTAGGCTATCACCTCATATCCTAGCAGTAGAGAAAAAACAAGATGGCGGCATGTTTCTTTACGCCGAAAAAAGATGAAATCGATGGGTTTTATAAAGAAACCCCGAACTGACTAAGTGTTTGGCTATATAATAAAATAATTATATCATTCGCGCTCGTCGTATACGAACTAATAGCCAACTCGGCGCTTCGCTCCTCGTTGGCTATATGAGCTCATATACAACTCGAGCTCAATGTATAATTGTTGAATAGATTGCGTCTATGTATGTAAAAAATATAAGTATTAATTATTCGCTTTGTAAATATTAGCTTGAGCCTTGGGCAATGGTTCTGCTTTGAAGTTTATTACCCATCTTATAATGACATTTTATCAAGGATAAAATTAAAAAATTAAACATTAAAGGTAAAAATTAATAAAATTAATAAGGATAAAATGTCATTAAGATAGATAATTAAGATAATAAAGGTATCTTTATTAACAAAATCAAAGCCCAAAGGACGATATTTACAATGATAATAACGACTGTTAGGTCGTTAGCAACGATCTAAGTAGCGACGACTAGGCTAATGCGATATTTCAAAAATATCGATAAGCGATATTCAATTTTATGCATATCGAAAATATCGAAAGTTTCAACTTCACTAAACACCCAAGACGATTTTTAAAAAATAATTTCGGCAATTATTGTCGTAAAGTAGAGAACAGCATACGCCAATTGAGGTGACGAGATCTTATTGCGTTTAAAAACACGTAGCGCCGGTCACGCAAAACAAAAGACCAATGCCTCCCATAGACCAGATGTCGCGTAGGAAGACAACTGAAATAGCGATGTAAACAAAATGTATTTCTCAAACTAAAAGTATCGGCTTGGTAACACTGTGAGAAAATAGGTGAGATAACTGTCAGCCACAAGACAAAGGACGACGCAGTTTAGCAGTTACGCGTAGACCAGGTTTAAAAACAAAGTATCAGAATATCGCGGCTCTTTCTAATCCCGCAGTTCTGTCGTGAAGTAGTCAAACTAATTTCGTTAACGCTCAAGTGTTCAATCAACTCAAATCTCTAAAATGTCGAAAAACGAGTCCTACTTAAGCCAAACAATTGGTGTTTCTTGCTGAAAATTTGTAAATTTCTCTTTATATAGAATTCAAAAAATTGTAAATGATTATTCTCTGTAGATTGAACATTCCATGCTTAATAAACCTTTAACGTTATAACTTTTTTGCGTTGTTTTTTTGGTAAATTGAGTTTTCGTATTTGCTTCAATTTCGATATTCGATATCGCCGATATTATCGAAAAAAATTTTCGATATCAATATATCGATATTTTTCAATATCGCATTAGCCTAGCGACGACATAAGGAGCGACGACATAAGGAGCGACGACATAAGGAGCGACGATCTAAGTAGCGACGATCTAAGTAGCGACGATCTAGGTAGCGACGACATAAGTAGCGACGATCTAAGTAGCGACGATCTAAGTAGCGACGATCTAAGTAGCGACGATCTAAGTAGCGACGATCTAAGTAGCGACGATCTATTAAGTAGCGACGATCTATTAAGTAGCGACGATCTATTAAGTAGCGACGATCTATTAAGTAGCGACGACATAAGTAGCGACGACATAAGGAGCGACGACATAAGGAGCGACGATCTAAGTAGCGACGATCTAAGTAGCGACGATCTAGGTAGCGACGACATAAGTAGCGACGATCTAAGTAGCGACGATCTAAGTAGCGACGATCTAAGTAGCGACGATCTAAGTAGCGACGATCTAAGTAGCGACGATCTAAGTAGCGACGATCTATTAAGTAGCGACGATCTATTAAGTAGCGACGATCTATTAAGTAGCGACGATCTATTAAGTAGCGACGACATAAGTAGCGACGACATAAGTAGCGACGATCTAAGTAGCGACGATCTAAGTAGCGACGATCTAAGTAGCGACGATCTATTAAGTAGCGACGATCTAAGTAGCGACGATCTAAGTAGCGACGACATAAGTAGCGACGATCTATTAAGTAGCGACGACATAAGTAGCGACGATCTAAGTAGCGACGATCTAAGTAGCGACGATCTATTAAGTAGCGACGATCTAAGTAGCGACGATCTATTAAGTAGCGACGATCTAAGTAGCGACGATCTAAGTAGCGACGATCTATTAAGTAGCGACGATCTATTAAGTAGCGACGATCTATTAAGTAGCGACGATCTATTAAGTAGCGACGATCTATTAAGTAGCGACGATCTATTAAGTAGCGACGATCTAAGTAGCGACGATCTATTAAGTAGCGACGATCTATTAAGTAGCGACGATCTATTAAGTAGCGACGATCTATTAAGTAGCGACGATCTAAGTAGCGACGATCTATTAAGTAGCGACGATCTAAGTAGCGACGATCTAAGTAGCGACGACATAAAGTAGCGACGATCTATTAAGTAGCGACGACATAAGTAGCGACGATCTAAGTAGCGACGATCTAAGTAGCGACGATCTATTAAGTAGCGACGATCTAAGTAGCGACGATCTAAGTAGCGACGATCTAAGTAGCGACGATCTAAGTAGCGACGATCTAAGTAGCGACGATCTAAGTAGCGACGATCTAAGTAGCGACGATCTAAGTAGCGACGATCTATTAAGTAGCGACGATCTAAGTAGCGACGATCTATTAAGTAGCGACGATCTATTAAGTAGCGACGATCTATTAAGTAGCGACGATCTATTAAGTAGCGACGATCTATTAAGTAGCGACGATCTATTAAGTAGCGACGATCTATTAAGTAGCGACGATCTATTAAGTAGCGACGATCTATTAAGTAGCGACGATCTATTAAGTAGCGACGATCTATTAAGTAGCGACGATCTATTAAGTAGCGACGATCTATTAAGTAGCGACGATCTATTAAGTAGCGACGATCTATTAAGTAGCGACGATCTATTAAGTAGCGACGATCTATTAAGTAGCGACGATCTATTAAGTAGCGACGATCTATTAAGTAGCGACGATCTATTAAGTAGCGATGGTAGCGACGATCTATTAAGTAGCGACGATCTAAGTAGCGACGATCTATTAAGTAGCGACGATCTATTAAGTAGCGACGATCTAAGTAGCGACGATCTAAGTAGCGACGATCTAAGTAGCGACGATCTATTAAGTAGCGACGATCTATTAACTAGCGACGATCTAAGTAGCGACGATCTATTAAGTAGCGACGATCTATTAAGTAGCGACGATCTAAAAATAGAACAAACCAATTGTATATGAGGAACTTTCCGTAATTGGCCCTTTTACTAACTGTCAACAGATACAAATAGCGAAAGTGGACGGGTATTCTACAACTATGTCTCTATATCTATGTCTCCTATACTGTATCTATATGTCTCCTATATCTATATGTATCCTACAGTATGTCTCTATATCTAGGGGCAGGGCCGCCGAGAGAAATTTATGGCCCCTCCCCAATCCCAAAATTTGTCCTTTTGTATCACGCAGACAAGCTTTATCGCAGTGATAAAGCTATGAAGGGCCCTATGCCAGTGCCATTAGAGAGTTTACAGACACTGCAATGCAACGGTTAATCTGCAGCTACTGTAAAACTGCAGTTCTTGATTATTATAAAAACGATTTTATCGCTTCACAGTTAAGATAATGTACATGTATAACATATTCTTTGTAATTTTTTAATGTATAACGTTTTCTTAAAAATGAGCCCCCTTTGGCCATGGGCCCCTGGTCAACATCTAAGTAGCGACGATCTAAGTAGCGACGATCTATTAAGTAGCGACGATCTAAAGTAGCGACGATCTAAGTAGCGACGATCATAAGTAGCGACGATCTATTAAGTAGCGACGATCTAAGTAGCGACGATCTAAGTAGCGACGATCTAAGTAGCGACGATCTATTAAGTAGCGACGATCTAAGTAGCGACGATCTATTAAGTAGCGACGATCTATTAAGTAGCGACGATCTATTAAGTAGCGACGATCTATTAAGTAGCGACGATCTATTAAGTAGCGACGATCTATTAAGTAGCGACGATCTATTAAGTAGCGACGATCTATTAAGTAGCGACGATCTATTAAGTAGCGACGATCTATTAAGTAGCGACGATCTAAGTAGCGACGATCTATTAAGTAGCGACGATCTAAGTAGCGACGATCTAAGTAGCGACGACATAAGTAGCGACGATCTATTAAGTAGCGACGACATAAGTAGCGACGATCTAAGTAGCGACGATCTAAGTAGCGACGATCTATTAAGTAGCGACGATCTAAGTAGCGACGATCTAAGTAGCGACGATCTAAGTAGCGACGATCTAAGTAGCGACGATCTAAGTAGCGACGATCTAAGTAGCGACGATCTAAGTAGCGACGATCTAAGTAGCGACGATCTATTAAGTAGCGACGATCTAAGTAGCGACGATCTATTAAGTAGCGACGATCTATTAAGTAGCGACGATCTATTAAGTAGCGACGATCTATTAAGTAGCGACGATCTATTAAGTAGCGACGATCTATTAAGTAGCGACGATCTATTAAGTAGCGACGATCTATTAAGTAGCGACGATCTATTAAGTAGCGACGATCTATTAAGTAGCGACGATCTATTAAGTAGCGACGATCTATTAAGTAGCGACGATCTATTAAGTAGCGACGATCTATTAAGTAGCGACGATCTATTAAGTAGCGACGATCTATTAAGTAGCGACGATCTATTAAGTAGCGACGATCTATTAAGTAGCGACGATCTATTAAGTAGCGACGATCTATTAAGTAGCGACGATCTATTAAGTAGCGACGATCTATTAAGTAGCGACGATCTATTAAGTAGCGACGATCTATTAAGTAGCGACGATCTATTAAGTAGCGACGATCTATTAAGTAGCGATGGTAGCGACGATCTATTAAGTAGCGACGATCTAAGTAGCGACGATCTATTAAGTAGCGACGATCTATTAAGTAGCGACGATCTAAGTAGCGACGATCTAAGTAGCGACGATCTAAGTAGCGACGATCTATTAAGTAGCGACGATCTATTAACTAGCGACGATCTAAGTAGCGACGATCTATTAAGTAGCGACGATCTATTAAGTAGCGACGATCTATTAAGTAGCGACGACATAAGTAGCGACGATCTAAGTAGCGACGATCTAAGTAGCGACGATCTATTAAGTAGCGACGATCTAAGTAGCGACGATCTAAGTAGCGACGATCTAAGTAGCGACGATCTAAGTAGCGACGATCTAAGTAGCGACGATCTAAGTAGCGACGATCTAAGTAGCGACGATCTAAGTAGCGACGATCTATTAAGTAGCGACGATCTAAGTAGCGACGATCTATTAAGTAGCGACGATCTATTAAGTAGCGACGATCTATTAAGTAGCGACGATCTATTAAGTAGCGACGATCTATTAAGTAGCGACGATCTATTAAGTAGCGACGATCTATTAAGTAGCGACGATCTATTAAGTAGCGACGATCTATTAAGTAGCGACGATCTATTAAGTAGCGACGATCTATTAAGTAGCGACGATCTATTAAGTAGCGACGATCTATTAAGTAGCGACGATCTATTAAGTAGCGACGATCTATTAAGTAGCGACGATCTATTAAGTAGCGACGATCTATTAAGTAGCGACGATCTATTAAGTAGCGACGATCTATTAAGTAGCGACGATCTATTAAGTAGCGATGGTAGCGACGATCTATTAAGTAGCGACGATCTAAGTAGCGACGATCTATTAAGTAGCGACGATCTATTAAGTAGCGACGATCTAAGTAGCGACGATCTAAGTAGCGACGATCTAAGTAGCGACGATCTATTAAGTAGCGACGATCTATTAACTAGCGACGATCTAAGTAGCGACGATCTATTAAGTAGCGACGATCTATTAAGTAGCGACGATCTAAAAATAGAACAAACCAATTGTATATGAGGAACTTTCCGTAATTGGCCCTTTTACTAACTGTCAACAGATACAAATAGCGAAAGTGGACGGGTATTCTACAACTATGTCTCTATATCTATGTCTCCTATACTGTATCTATATGTCTCCTATATCTATATGTATCCTACAGTATGTCTCTATATCTAGGGGCAGGGCCGCCGAGAGAAATTTATGGCCCTCCCCAATCCCAAAATTTGTCCTTTTGTATCACGCAGACAAGCTTTATCGCAGTGATAAAGCTATGAAGGGCCCTATGCCAGTGCCATTAGAGAGTTTACAGACACTGCAATGCAACGGTTAATCTGCAGCTACTGTAAAACTGCAGTTCTTGATTATTATAAAAACGATTTTATCGCTTCACAGTTAAGATAATGTACATGTATAACATATTCTTTGTAATTTTTTAATGTATAACGTTTTCTTAAAAATGAGCCCCCTTTGGCCATGGGCCCCTGGTCAACATCTAAGTAGCGACGATCTAAGTAGCGACGATCTATTAAGTAGCGACGATCTAAGTAGCGACGATCTAAGTAGCGACGACATAAGTAGCGACGATCTATTAAGTAGCGACGACATAAGTAGCGACGATCTAAGTAGCGACGATCTAAGTAGCGACGATCTATTAAGTAGCGACGATCTAAGTAGCGACGATCTAAGTAGCGACGATCTAAGTAGCGACGATCTATTAAGTAGCGACGATCTAAGTAGCGACGATCTAAGTAGCGACGATCTATTAAGTAGCGACGATCTATTAAGTAGCGACGATCTATTAAGTAGCGACGATCTATTAAGTAGCGACGATCTATTAAGTAGCGACGATCTATTAAGTAGCGACGATCTAAGTAGCGACGATCTATTAAGTAGCGACGATCTATTAAGTAGCGACGATCTATTAAGTAGCGACGATCTATTAAGTAGCGACGATCTAAGTAGCGACGATCTATTAAGTAGCGACGATCTAAGTAGCGACGATCTAAGTAGCGACGACATAAGTAGCGACGATCTATTAAGTAGCGACGACATAAGTAGCGACGATCTAAGTAGCGACGATCTAAGTAGCGACGATCTATTAAGTAGCGACGATCTAAGTAGCGACGATCTAAGTAGCGACGATCTAAGTAG